>JABTTQ020002950.1:0-540000 GCA_016081115.2 Rehmannia glutinosa | reverse complement strand
GGTGGCTGACCGTATTGGGGGGCGTACTGCGGCGGATATCCCTGGGGTGGGTAGCCCTGTGGGTATCCCTGCGGCGGGTAACCCGGCGGCGGATAAGCATCCTTCGGGTAACCCTCCGGCGGGTAACCTACGCATCACAATCCACAAACAGAACGATCAATCCCAAATCCACATACAAATTAAAATTAAAAAAAGGAAATAAAAATTCACATAAAAATACTTGCCTTGGGGAGGAGGCACACCAACGGGGGGTTGATTCTGATTGTAATAACTCATGATTTCTTAGATTTTCTCCTCTTTCTTCTTTCGGATGGGGAAAAGGAACTATAACTGATTTCTGTCGATCGAGAAATCGAGAGGATATTTTCTTTTCTAGAGAGAGAAAGAGGGGCGTATCCGCGTGTATAGTGGTGGGAGAGAGAAAGAGAGCTTTATAAGGATGAGACTTGAGAGCGATAAATATAAATAATAATATTATTACCTTTATTGTATTGTTTTTACTATTTTTGAAATGTGAGTGAGAGAGAGTATTCGTGTGGAATGCGCGTCTCAATAGACTTCATTCTTAAGTAAAATCATGGCATTTTGCACTCCATGTGATGGATTTTTTGTAATTTCATATTTTATTATAATTATTATATTAAATTTTTTTAATGTCATGATTCATGAGTATGTTTATATTTATATGATTCAAATTAACATATAATTATTTAAATTTTTAAATACACTAAACTAACTGTCAAATATTGCAAAGTGTCAAAATCTTTAATTTTGGCAATCAAGACAAGATCGTGCAAATAAGAAAATGATTTACCAATGTTTTGGTAAATAAATCAAGATATATCAAATCAAATCACAATTTTTTGATTATAGCATGATATGCAAGACAAATCATGATCGGCCAGCCAAATTGCGCGTCGTTTGATCCTGCAATTAATGCAAGAATCTGCATCCTATTTATAAATATCCTCTTCATAATTCATAACACACAAATCCTAAAACGGAGTCTAAGCACCAGAGAATAAGTCTAAGCAAGAGACAGAGTTCTCTCAACTCAAGAAATCCAAATCCAATGGAATTTATGGTGTTTAAGGCGCAATTCAAAACGTTCATCACGGATTTGACTTAACGATAGCGTTTAATTTGGAATTAAGCTCTCAAGCCCTCAAATTAACATATTAGAAATCAAATTTAAGCTCGAAGGAAATCTGTTTGATAAATGATTTTATCATGATTTTGATGATTTTGATTTTACACCAAAAACAATGGTTTTAAAAGTTGTCCAAATACTCCTAAATGATTTAAAATGGTTTTAATATTTTCCTGAGTATTTCATCAAGTTTTATTTTCGATAATATTGGACAAACACTTTTAATGATTTTATGTCAAAGGTTTCTTTCATCAAAACTATATTTCTAATGTTGTCATAAATACTCCCGATCGGTTTAAAATGTTTTTACGAATTTTTCGGAGTATTTCTTGAGGTTTATTTTTGATAAAAATCGGACAACTTGTCATTGAGGAGGTCGGCCCAGGACAAAGTGAGCGACGGGTAATACCTAGGAACAAGTTTCGTGGAAATGTAAACTTGAGAACTCTCAAAATTGATCACAGCAACCGTGCACATAAAGTTCGGCCAGGTCGAGGTGCCCTTCGCCAGAGTAAGCCGCCTGTGTTAATTTGTCGCGACATGTTTCAAACTTCTATTTACGTGCGACCGTCGCCCTATGCTTTGACAAAAAATTCTAACCGTTGTGTAGCGACAACTTTTCCCTAAATTGTGGGATTGATTTCTAACAAATATAATCTTGATTTTAATTGCAATTCTTTTGTAGAAATCGATTCCAAGAGGAGCCTATCAAGTATCAATCATCTCCTATAAATAGAGGAAGAATTGAAGCAACACAACAAGTGAGAAAACTACAACACAACAAGATACACTCAAGAATACACTTGTTCTTACATTGTCTTATTTCTTGTTGTAATTTGCCTAGCTATTCACTTTCACATTCTTGAGGTCTAGGCTATTCTTGATTACACTTGCACTCTATTGTAATCATTCAACACAAGATATCCTTGTGAGTGTTCTTGTGGTAAGAACACACTTGGGTGATCTAGGTGTTAGGTGTGAGAAGATTGTGGTAATCTTCTTGTTGAGGTGTTGAAGAATTTGGTATTCTTCAAGGTTGAAGATTGTGGTAATCTTCACAAGGTGCCGTTGGAGATTGTGGTAATCTTCAAGTGAGATTGTGGTAATCTCAAAGGTGGTGTTGAAGAAGAGTGTGGTGCTCTTCAAGGTGTTGTAAGTTGAATTTGTATTAATTTTGGTAATTAATAAAATTCTTTTTCTTTTTGAAATCCATCACGGATATACTGGGGTGGTAGAGGATTAGGCCCTAGGTGGGTTGAACCTCTTTAAATCGACGTGTGTTGATTACATTCCGCACCTTTATTATTGTGTTTGAGCATTCGGTTAGAAAAAGAGGGTAAAATCGAAAAGATGGAGATAATCTATTCACCCCCCTCTAGATTATCGTAGCCGCTTGGACTTACAAGTGGTATCAAAGCCAAACTCTTTGGCAAGCTCGTTTCACATCGCGAGTGAAGAGAAACGATCGTCGACTCTTAACGAAGCTCATCTATTCGGCACCTCCACCACCAAGCCACCACTATTTGATTCCAAGAATTTTAATTTTTGGAAAGAAAGAATGGAATGCTATCTACAAGGTTGCGGGTTCGACATTTGGAACACCGTCATTAATGGAGAATCCATTCCGACGAAAGATACACCACACACCTCAAAAGGCTTCAAAAAGCTCAATGATGAAGAGAAGAAAAGCATCTCCTTAAACGGTAAGGCTTTAAATATTTTGTATTGTTCATTTACTAATTTAGAATATGAACATATTGTAGGAATAAAGTCGGCACATGAAGTATGGCAAAAATTAGAAGCCATCTATGGAGTATTTGCAAATGAAAGGAGTCAAACAAAAGCATCTACTTCTCAAGGTCATACAAGCTCAAATCTAAGGAACAAGCCTCCTACAACTTCCAACTATGAAGAAGTTGAATATTGTTTTATGGGCATAAATGAAGAAAACGAGGTATGTCTTAAACCCTCTACTTCCTATGATATTGTCATTCAAAATGATTATAGTGATTTACAAAATGATTATGATGAACTACAAGATGAATTCCAAAACTTACTTTTTAAATATAAAAATTTGAAAAAGGAATTCATTGTTTTGAAAAATGATAAAGATAGTCTATTTACTTCCTATGAATCACTATCATGTGCTCACACCACCACTCTTGACAATGTTAGAAACCTTGAGAAAGAAAATAGTACTCTTGTTGAGGATATAAATTGCTTGAAAAATGATTTATCTAAATCCAACTTAGTCTGCCGATAGAATAACCAATATTGTTGATTGTTGTGATAATTCGAAACTAGAACTTGATCATAAGCCTAAGGGTGTCAAACACATGAAAAAGGATCAAGTCTCTAAGCACGTTGGTCATTATGCTCCTAGAATTATTACATGATTTTATTGCGGTAAAAAAGGGTCATACGGTAAATACTTGTCGGGCTAGAAATAGCTCTAATTATTGTTGGAGACCTAAAAGTCTCAAGACTAATCCCAAAGGACCCAAACACATGAGGGTACCACAAAACATTGTCATATTAGGTACCGGAAATAATGATCGAAGAAAATTTATACCGCTAAAGAAGACATCAAATGACCGTTTCATTTGATCAAAGAAGGAGAAACTATTTTCGACAAAGCCAATTTCCAAGAAAAGGATATAATCAAAAATGGGAAGAAAACAAACCTTGGAAATGGAGTAATCATCATCAACAAAGTGACTTCGCAAGGGGAAGATATCATCAACAATGGGAACGGCACAACCCATGGAAATGGCGTAATTGGTAACCCGTATCTCCCCATTTAAAATATGCATTTTATTTTGTTATGCATGTTTTTATTTGTGTCTCAGATTAAACATGAGTTTTCAAGTATTGATTTTTTTGGTCTTCAATATATATGTTTGTTTTTAAAATTCTTTTGAAAAAGGAGACCTTATATGATGTTTTTAAAACTCTTGTGCATTTTTGTAGACTAAAGTGTGTTATCATCTTTTATGGATTTTTATGGCATGAGCTTACTTGTGATATCTCTTAGCCTACACTTCTATCATTATGATTTGTGCTAGATTTGTTTTAAGAATTGTGTAGGATTTATATATTTTCACAAATGGCCATTTACGTCATTATTTGTCAAGAAAGGCATAAATTATCGAGGTACGTTTACTTGTGTTATACTTACTCTTATAGACTCGATATATGTATTGCCATGTGCCTATGTACTTGTTTTTCATAGTATTTCATACAAGTGCCATTAAGAGGATTTTTATATTTTTTTTAAAGGCACTATTCGATATTTGATTGCACATGTTTGCTTTGTCAACTCTTGTTCAAATACTTCTTTTAAATAAGGTCTCTACTATATGCTATCGGATTTTCAAATTTCAAAAGAGACCTTTTGTAGCTTTCTTAAGCTTATTTGAACTTGCATGATTTATTAGACTCTTGATGATTTTCTAAATGCATAGTATGTGTTTCTTGCTTCATGGTCTATATATAGTGTCTATTTCTACTATGCAAGATATTTTGTGATTGAGGCATGTTTTTACACTTGGGCTATTTTTTCTTGCTTATATAAGCGATGCCGTTAATGAGTTTGTTAAGTTGTGTAGATGAGAAATGAAGTACTCCAAATATTTGGATGTAAATGTTCTATTGTGAACACCTTAGATCAATTGGATGCCCTATGATGATAGTGATGAAGAAGATAAAAAGGGTATTCCGGAACAAACTCGATGACCAAGGCAACATTGGTCGAACTAAGGCGAGGTTAGTAGCTCGAAGGTATTTTCAAGAAGAAGGTAATCGATTTTGATGTAACATTTGCACTCATAGCACATTTTGTAGCTATTTGCTTTTTACTTGCCCATTCTTGTTTTAAGAAAATTTCAAACTTTACCAAATGGATGTTAAATCCAAATTTCTAAATGGTTTTATTCAAGAAGAAGTCTATGTAAAACAACCTCCGGGGTTTAAAATTTTTCTAGGCCAAATGATTGTTTTTAAGGCCTTGTATGGTTTAAAACAAGTACCCCGTGTATGGTATGATAGACTTAGCTATTTTTGCTAAATGATTTTACAAAAGGTAAAGTTGATACTACTCTCTTTGTTTTTTGTGAAAAAGGGCAATATTGTTTAAACTTGTGCATATTTATGAGAATATTTTAGTGCTGCTAATGAATATTTGTGCAAGATATGGTTTTCTAAGTTGATGCAAGGTGTACTTGAAATGAGCATGATTTCTTGCTTGGACTTCAAATCATTCAATGCCAAGTAGATGGTTACATTTCAAAAGAACTCTTGAAGGAGTTAGGCATTGAAGAAGGAAGAATCATTCCAACCTCTATGGCTATCAATGAAGAGATTGACAAAGGTTGAGAAAGGCATGTCGGTTGACAAACAAATTCGAGGTATGTCTTCTTGTATTATTCCTATAGACTCGACATTACATATACCTTATGTCTATATGCTCGACTTCAAAAATTATCCCAACGAATCTCATTAAAGTGCCATTAAAAGAAATTTTCAAATATTTGAAAAGCACTTCTTTTTATGACTTGTTGTATCCAAAGCTTTAAAACGTTCTTATTTTTTCGGGATAACAAGTTCGGTATCTATTATATGGTTATTCGTATTCAAAATTTGGTTCGTCATAATCGAACTAAACATATTGAGATTCGATATATTTTTTAAGGAATTGTGATTTTTAACAAAAACTTGAGATGTGTTTAATTAAAGTCTCAAGGATAACTCATGGACTTTTTGATCGTTAACCGCCTAGTATTTTACCTCATTTCGAGCTTGATTATGACATAATGTATATTGAATGAGGTCTACGTTTGTATTTTGCACATTTTAAAACTTAGGGGCGAAAAATCGGATTTTTGGATCAAATTTCGGATTTTCAAAATAGAAAAGAACCACTGGGCTGACTGGGGCAAGGCCGACCGGTCGCCCAAGCCGTCGACCGGTCGCCCTGGACAATTTCTTGGTTAAAAATGGTCCTATTTCACAGACTTCGCCATTTTGGTTCTTTTGGTTCATTTTTCGTCCCCTTTGCAATTTGCACACACATTTTACTTCATAAGTGTTTTGATGCATGAATTATATATTTTGGGGATTATCTAGCTCGAGTATCATCATCATTGCTCATCTTTACCGATTGAATGGTAAGAATTTCACTCTCTTTAGCTCAATTGGATTGAACCCTTGAGTTTGTGGCTTATATGTATTTTTCTTAATGCAATTCATATATTTTTGTGATGAGCTTATTGATTGTTGATGATTGACATTTGTTAAATTTAATTTGGTGATGAAAAACTTGGCTTGATTTCATTTACAAGGGCTATATATATCTTTCTCAATTTTTTACGCCCGCCAAGTGTTCGATAAAACGTTTCAATGAAAAATTCATCACCTACATGATTCTCTCGATTTCAAAAGTCTTATACATTTATAGAGATCATGTTTTGCTTATCAAATGAGTTTTCATAAATCTCTACAAGTCGTATGATTCGACTTTTCCCTCCTATTTGGTTTATAAGCTTCAATGCTCAAATAGCTCGATACATCGGTTTTGTTGCGCACTTTGATATGAATATATGATGTATTTATCGTGCTAACATTCTTTTTGATGATTCCAAAGGGGGAGAAACAAGTTATAAGCTCATTAGCTCATAAAAGCTAAGATAAACGAACGAAAAGCTATAAGCTATGGCTTCATAAAGCCATAAGTTGTGGATCATATTTAGTCCACTTGGTGCATTATGGTTATGTATGAATCTTGGTCCATTGGTTGTAGTATGGACTTATATACGGTTCTAATGATGTATTTTTGACAGGGGGAGCTTTTAAGTTATTGATACTTAAGCTCAATATCGAATAGCTAATATTTTAGCTTATGTTTAAGTTGCTTCTATATAACTCTTGTTGTGCATGTTGATAGGGGGAGCATTTGCTATATGTGTTTGAATATCTCTACTCCCATCCTTGTGTCTTTATTGCATGGAATGTTGTCGCTCACAACGGATAGTTCTCTTTGACCGGTAAAATTGTTTTGTTTTCAAAATCGACCTCGTTAAAATTATTTTGGTTTGTAATCATCAAAAAGGGGAAGATTGTTTGATAAATGGTTTTATCATGATTTTGATGATTTTGATTTTACACCAAAAACAATGGTTTTAAAAGTTGTCCAAATACTCCTAAATGATTTAAAATGGTTTTAATATTTTCCGGAGTATTTCATCAAGTTTTATTTTCGATAATATTGGACAAACACTTTTAATGATTTTATGTCAAAGGTTTCTTTCATCAAAACTATATTTCTAATGTTGTCCTAAATACTCCCGATCGGTTTAAAATGTTTTTACGAATTTTTCGGAGTATTTCTTGAGGTTTATTTTTGATAAAAATCGGACAACTTGTCATTGAGGAGGTCGACCTCGACAAAGTAGCGACCAAGACGGGAACAAGTTTCGTGAAAATGAAACTTGAGAACTCTCAAAATTGATCGGTCAACCGGCGCGCACATAGGCTCGACCGGTCGAGGTGCCCTTGACCGGTCGCCTGTGTTAATTTGTCTGCGACATGTTTCAAACTTCTATTTCTCGTGCGACCGGTCGACCTATGCTTTGACAAAGAAAATTCTAACCGTTGTGCAAAGACAAACTTTTCCCTAAATTGTGGGATTGATTTCTAACAACTATAATCTTGATTTTAATTGCAATTCTTTTGTAGAAATCAGATTCCAAGAGGAGCCTATCAAGTATCAATCATCTCCTATAAATAGAGGAAGAATTGAAGCAACACAACAAGTGAGAAAACTACAACACAACAAGATACACTCAAGAATACACTTGTTCTTACATTGTCTTATTTCTTGTTGTAATTTGCCTAGCTATTCACTTTCACATTCTTGAGGTCTAGGCTATTCTTGATTACACTTGCACTCTATTGTATTATCAATTATCGAGTTGTAATCTTGAATTTGGGTAGTCATTCAACACAAGATATCCTTGTGAGTGTTCTTGTGGTAAGAACACACTTGGGTGATCTAGGTGTTAGGTGTGAGAAGATTGTGGTAATCTTCTTGTTGAGGTGTTGAAGAATTTGGTATTCTTCAAGGTTGAAGATTGTGGTAATCTTCACAAGGTGCCGTTGGAGATTGTGGTAATCTTCAAGTGAGATTGTGGTAATCTCAAAGGTGGTGTTGAAGAAGAGTGTGGTGCTCTTCAGGTGTTGTAAGTTGAATTTGTATTAATTTTGGTAATTAATAAAATTCTTTTTCTTTTTGAAATCCATCCCTGGATATCTTTGGGGTGGTAGAGGATTAGGCCCTAGGTGGGTTGAACCTCTTTAAATCGACGTGTGTTGTTTACATTCCGCACCTTTATTATTGTGTTTGAGCATTCGGTTAGAAAAAAAGGGTAAAATCGAAAAGATGGAGATAATCTATTCACCCCCCCTCTAGATTATCGTAGCCGCTTGGACTTACAAAATCAAGCAATGAATCTACCTTCGAAATTTCAAATATATGTTCTTGAATAGAAGAATTAGAGGAACTCATAAAGATTGTAACTCACATCTATTTTGTTTGATTCAATAATATATTATTTGTATTATTTTTCGTGTTCGTAATTTTACAGACATAAAATTTTGTGTTACAAATTTTGGCATGCCCAGTGGGACAATCTCTGTCTCTCATCTCTTCTCTTTGCCAATGAAGTTCAAGTCCAAATAGGGATAATGGGACAAACGATCTATATTCGCAAACTTCAAATGCTTTTTGTCAAACCATCAATCAACATTCTGAGGAATGTACAAGGGGGCAAATAAATGCGGTATCTCATATCTCCACTTGAATTCTTCAATCAAATTCCACTCAAATGGAGCAACGGAACAAAGTCACTGGAAGTCAAATCCCAACAAATGAAAAAGAGGAGGTTGATCATAACAACTTCGATTTTCCAATGGCTCACATATATGAGCATAAACTATCTAAAATTTTCAAATCAAAGTCGTTTTCAAATGCTCCTTGATGCGAGCATAAACTATCAGTAATGCTTCTTGATACAAGCATAAACTAACAATAAAACTATATGAAATGAGCTTAAACTATCAATAATACTCCTTGATATGAGCATAAACTATCAAATGCTCTCTGATACGAGCATAAACAATCAATAATGCTCCTTACGAGCATAAAAATGTCAAATGAAGTTTCTTGATACGAGTATAAACTATCTTCACATCCAAATTCAATTAAGCCTCCTTGACACGAGTATAAACTATTTACAAATTCAATTTCAAGTGAAGACTCCTTCACAGTTCACACGAGTATAAATTGTTTGCAAATCCAAATCTAAATTCAAGAACTCATTGATAATAGTATAAACCATCTACAAATCCAATTCAAATGAAGAACTCCTTAATAAAAGTATAAATTATTTACAAATTCAGGTGAAGAGCTCATTGATATGAACATAAACTATCTATGTGCTTCAAATTCATCTCAAGTGAAATACTTTCGCAATTCATTCACTCCAAGACACGTTGTCGATGAACAAATCGCGAATGGCCATTTGTAGACACCTAAATGTACTACCAAATATTGTCAAGTGTTAAAATCTTCAATCTTGACAATTAAGACAAGATCGTGCAAATAATAAAGTGATTTACCAATGTTTTGGTAAATAAATCAAGACAAATCAAATCACAATCTTTTGATTATAGCAAAATATACAAGATAAATCATGATTGATCAATCAATTTGTCCTGTTTGATCATGCAATTATGACAAAAATTCTCATCCTACACCTACAAATAGAGGTTCTCTTCATAATTCATAGACACAAAAATCCTAGAGAAGAAGTCTAAGCAAGAGGTGGAGTTCTCTTAACTCAAGAAATCCAAATCCAGGGAATCTACAGTGTTCAAGACGCAATTCAAAACTTTCATTGTATGACTCAAAGATAGCGTTTAATTCGGGATTAAGCTCTCAACCCCTCAAATTAACGTATTAGAACTCAAATTCAAGCTCGAAGGAGATCGAGCGACGAATCTACCTTCAAAAATGTATTCTTGAAAAGAAGAATAAGAGTAATTGATAGAGATTATAACTCACATTTATCCTGTTTGATTCAATAAAAAAATTATTTATATTATTTTTGGTGTTCGTAATTTTATAGATATAAATTTTTTTTACAAATACTCTCAATCTCATAGCAGAAGTCTAATGGTGCAATTGGATATGATTTCAATTTGATAATTTTCAGTTTGCTAGAGAATAGGGGTAAAAAAAATTGGAAGAAAAATGCTGAATTTTGAGAGTGTGGTTGGATGTGAGATAAAAAAAATAATAATGAAAGTTGATTTGATTCAAAAATAGTAAAATGATGATTGTATATGATTGGTAGTTAGAATTTTGTAAGTGAGTGAATAGTGAAATTTGTGAGAGAATGTGTAATAATGATTAATTTTTTGTGGAAAAATATGCAAATGTGATTGATAAGAGAAGAAATGAGAAAAAGTGAAAGCGATAGAATAATATATTTTCTAAAAATTTTCATAAACAATCACATGTTTGGTCAAAAAAAAATTCCAACCAACGGAACAAAAACGAAATCTCTTCCATATCCAATCGCGGCCTAAGGGGTCTATTCACGTTGCCCCTATTATCCACGCATATGTACCAAACAAAATTAAAGAATTAGACAAAAAAGATTATTAGTAAAAATTAAAGCCAATTTGGCAGCAAAATTTATTGTGTATGCCAACTAAATATGTGAATCCTCGTTGGTTTTCCTTCTTGAATTTAACACCAATTTGTGCTGTTATATTATTATTATTATTATTATTATTATTTATCTCAATTGTTTTTTTGAGTGGATTATTTATCTCAATTCATAATAACAATAAAACGACAACATACGTACACTCACAGACAGATGTACACATCATGTGTTAGGTACAAGGGTGTTTCTAGAATTATGAAATAACCAATCAAATACCATACTTTGATTAGCATGGAAAATATCAGTTTATTAATTTTAATTTCAATTTATTGGATGATTCGACCAACATGGCAACACATGCTTAAAAGTATCGCCAACTCAAACATATTCTCTTAATATGCGATTTAGATTATAAAAGGTTTAAAGAAAAAGTAAAAGTAAGCAAATAATAAGATAAGTGATTATCATGATCTATGAAAGGTATGTATGGATATGTAAAGTGTCAACATAAGATGGGTTATGGACCAAAGTTATTTTAAGATTGATTATAGTGTTTACGTTAAATCATATAGGCTACTACAAGAACCAATATGAATATGTTATAGCCAACTTACCCACAAATTCTAAATGATTTAGACATTACATTACACAGATACCACTCCTCAACCTTTGGCTGTAAATACTTTAAATTTCCACTATTTAAAGGTACATTCAATTTAATTAAATATTATTTGCTTTCTCTCAAAATCAATATTGACTGAGCGTCAGAGAAGAGTGATCGATATTGACTGAGCGTCAGAGAAGAGTGATCGATACGGCCTACATTTAGCCTATTAATAGGCCTATTAATTTGGATAAACCAAATTTGGGTCTCAATATTAGATGTGTCCAAATATAAATATGGACTTTATTAGGGCTATAATTAACAAAACTCTAAAATGGTTTTATTTGATATTGTTGGGGACAAAAATGGTATTTTGTAATTTAATTAAATATAATTTATTTTATATTATTGTTTATTTAATATTAATCGTCCAATGAGCTCTTGATAATTAAACTGGCCTAAAAGAGTTCGTATTTGGCCCATGCGGTCGTTTTCTCCTACGTGGACTGGCCCATAAACCAATTTCTCATACACTGCCCACGGGGCCCATGTCCCAGGTATAAAAAAGGTCCTCCTATTCACTGTAAGTAATTAACTCATAATTAATTATTCTCCTATGCATTCAGTATTCATTTACTGTCTTAATTCTCTCTCATTCACCGTGCTGATTTGAGGGTCGGAGGGGCCACCTGGGGACAACCCCCGAGGCCCTCTAACGTTTACGCTTATGTGCAAGCAAGTTACCAATCGAAGGAGTTAGCTGTTCCATGAGTAAAAGACGAGAAGACTTCCCCTCAGGAAGAGGACAAGCTAGAAGACCTCCCTCCCCGGAAGAGGATTTTAGTCAACTTCGGTTGACTTGGGTGATCTGCTAGAAAAAACAACATCATTATGGCGCCACTGGGGAACAACAAAAGTACATGAAGAATGCGGACTCGATCGCAAAGACGTGACAAGGGATCTCAAGTGCGCAGTGAGACGCCGAGATACCAAAGCAAGAAGAGCAACCGTCGGGAAGACGGGGAGCCAACCCTCATCCTAGAGGAGTGTCACCCCCTCCTCCTCCTTGGGGGGTTCCGCCTATTGAAGAAATTCGTTTGTCCCGGGAAGCTCTCCAGGCTCCTTTGGACGAAGCTGCTCGGAATGCTTTAAGACATCAAGCCGTAGCAGATGATACAGGAGAACCACTGCAGCCCCACTGTCGCCAAGATCACGCCTGACGGGCGACCAGGAAGGAAGAGAGGAAGGTCGCGATGAGAATCAGAATCGTGAAGAGCCGCAACCGGTTGAAGAATCTCAAGATGTGAAACCTAGCCTAGCCAACTCGCGGGCTACGACGTTGATGAAGAGGAGCCCTTTGGCTCTAGTGATCTTACCTGAACCTTTGCCAATAGGAATCAAGACCTCCAACCTCCCGGGTATGATGGCACTGGAGACCCGCATGAACTCTTGGACAAATTCTATACCAAGACGATCTGTACGACATGACGAATGCCTCTTACTGCAAGGTATGCCGCATTACTCTGACCAAGCAGGCGCTGACATGGTTCAATCAGCTCCCGGTGGGGTCGATCTCCTGGATGGACAAGCTCACGGAGGCATTCATGCAGCAGGTCTCCATCAATAGAAAATGTCCCAAGATTATCGCTCACCTCTTTCAGGTGAAACAAAAGGAATGAGAGACACTGCAGGAGTTCATGAAGTGGTTCGTAGAAGCCAATAATAAAGTGACCAACGTCCAGCATGAGACATTGGCAGGGATCCTACAATAAAATCTACGCCAAGGGCGCCTGAAGAATCTCTTGCTGGGAAACTTCCATCCAACATGGAGAAGTTGTTAAGCCGAGCAACGAAACAAATTCGTGTTGAGGAGTCTACCAAACCTGAGCCCGATGTTAAGCACAAGTTCGGAGAAGAGGAGAAGAGTCAAGCGCGTAAGGGCTCGAGGAAGGATAATGGACCAGGCTACACACCTCTCAATACTCCAATAGTGGAGGTGCTGATAGCCGCTCAGAAGAAGGGGATCATTGATCCCCCACAACCACTACGGAACAACCCATTGCGGCCATGTTCCAATTTATACTGCAAATATCACAGAGATCAGGGGCATACCACCGAAGACTGTTTTGTTTTGAATAAGGATAGATCGGTTCATCCAGAATGGTCATTTCAAAGACTACGTGGATCAGAGCAAGTTTCGCCGTGATTCTAGGCCACAGGAAGAAGAATATCCGCAAAACCAGCACTATTCGGATCGCCATAGGGAAGATAGGCATGGCAATCATATCACTAGAGTCATCAATGTGATCTCTGAATCCCCATAGGCGAAGGATGCCTGTAGTGCCCTCGGGAGTGTAGCAAAAATAGAAGAGGACGCACCGAGGAGAACCCGTCCAAGAAGAGAGTCATTGAGCAGCCTCAAGCCAAAGGCATGCCCATCATATTTGGCACTCAAGACTACATCCTAGAGACCCAAGTTCACCCAGATGCCATAGTCATATCGGTTATGCTGGCCAACTTTGAGGTCAAGAGGGTACTAGTTGACACGGGGAGCTTGGTGACATTATATTCCGGGAAGCCTTCGACAAGATGAGGAACGATCCAACGCAAGTAGTTCCATTCTCAGCACCATTGACTGGCTTCACGGGAGAGGTGATCAAGTCCTCGGGCGAAATTAACCCGCCACTAACACTGGGCATTAATGAGGTAAAATATACGTGTATTTGAGGACTTAAAATGATATATATTTAATGCATTTGCACGTATATTCAATGTGTTTTGGTCGATTTCCTTTGTTGGGCGTGATACTGCGTATTCTTGTAACTTCTTACAGGAAATGAAGCTAAATTTGATAAAAAGAGATATCACATTCCAAAGTATAGGTAAAGAGCTAATATACGAGCAAATATGTGAAAGAGAGAAGCATGGACGATCGAACAAAATGGAATTTCCTTAAAAAACGTCCAAATGCGCTTACAGTTTCTAATACTGGCAGTGTTTAATATTTTGGCCATAACTTTCTCTAAAATATTGCTATTGAGGTGATTCAAGTGCCTATGGAAATCTAATAGAAATGGCTACAACTTTCGTGAGGACCCCAGGAGCTAATTCGGACAATAACATGATCAAACACAAGTCACACGATCGGACTGTGTGGTATCACACGGTCGTGTGAAAATGCCGGTGTGGAATGATACAACCGTGTGAAAAATGGACAAAAATAGGGGACGGAACTATGGCCACATGACCCGACCGTGTGAGACCATACGGGCGTGTGGGAAAGGGCTAAAATCCACACAACCGTGTGGTTCCACATGGCCTGGCCGTGTGGTACTCTGCCAGACGCGTTTTTGGAGTTTTTCTCCCATTCAAACTCTATAAGTGACCTCTCCAATCATCTATATAAAGGGGACCAAGTCTTGCACGAAAAAACATCACTCTCTACATAGAAAACACATCAAATAACACAAGAACAAAGGAATCGAAGAGCTTTTGAGAGCAAAAGGCTAGGCCGCGAAGAACACCACAAGATTTTCGCATCGAGGGAGCACAAGAGCTTCGAGGGCTTGGAGGGAGAATCTATCCTGACAAGAAGGGGTTTTCTTTCTATGTCTAAGAACTCTTGTCTGTGCTTATATGATGTCATAATATTGATTCAGATTTGTCTATGAGTTTGTAATCAATGTTTGGCATATTTTTCGGATCTTAGGGGCATAATCGAAACTGTGGATTTGTATTAAATATAGTTACTTGTTTTCTTAATTTCTTCATGCATTCTATTTTATGAATTCGAGTGCTTATTTATAATTGCTTTTTATTCTATCAATAAATTGCATGTCAGATTTGTTATTACAAAATTTTGGACGATGAGTTTTAACAAAAACAGAAATCAAATTCAGACATGAAACATGTGTGACAGACATGTTTGTGGGGAGTCATTCAATTCACAAATATTTTTGAAGTTAATAAGAATTGTAACGATCTGACCAGACTACAATTATTATTAATCAACTGTTTACGCACCACTTGACCAGGGGAGTAAATGAATTTCGGAATTTGAACCCATAGAATTGCATGAATTGGTTTTTAAAACTTTATTCCCATTTAATATTGAAGAAGCATGTTGAGATTATGTGCCAAAGGTTGCTCCTAATGATGTTGAAAATACTTGTGGGGTTCACAAATTTATTTTATTTATTTTTCTTTATTTTTCAATTTTAGTTAGTCTAAATACTTGATTTTCGGTCGCTTCAATAAAATTGGAATACGATGTTATTATAGCCTAAGTGTTTCGAGATTCAATCCCTGAGTAATACGACTTTGCTTGCCATTATTCTATAAACTACACTGTACACTTGCAGTTGTATGAACCAAAACATTTTTTGGCGAACAGGAATGGGTGCCCCTCACCAAGTCACGAAGATGGTCTATTTCCTCATAGTAGATGTCTCGTCTCTGTATAACTTGATTTTGGGAAGGCCAAGTTTGAATCACTTCAGGGCTATCCCGTCTACGATTCATCTGAAGTTGAAGTTCCCTACAAAACCAGGGGTCAGAGAGACTGTTGGAGACATCAAGACAACTCGGGAGTGCTACGTGGCCACCTTAAAGATAAGCAAGCTACTGAGATCAAATAAGGAAAGCCTCTCACAGCCGTAAACGACAACTCTCCCTGGACTCCCAGTGACCTTAGTATTTTTTATTTTCAGTACATTTCAGCCCAAGATGTTTTAAAATTTGTTTACATTTTAGTTATGTTTCCGCCCACTGGGCTTAAATCTTTTTCATTATAATGAATAAAAATACTTCCACGTTTCTACTTTGATGTGATGAATGCAGTTAAAGTCCACAAATGGCCAGAGCGCGATTAATGGCCACATATGGCCAGAGTCAATGACCGATTATATACTCTCCTTAACAAACCCTATCTTTTCGGCTATGGCCTCAGATGGGAGGGGCTTCCTCATGAGGGTTCTCATATATAATCTCATCCGACTAAGACCCCATAGAGGATGGCCTCACCCGGCTAAGACTCCGGGTGGGATGACCCCTTCAAGCTAAGACCCCAGATGGGAAGGTCTTCCATATTAGAGGTCCTAGTAACTTACTTCCTCTGGCTAAGACTTCAGAAGGGATGGCCTCACTCGGCAAAGACTCCGGGTGGGATGACCCCTTCAGACTAAGACCGCGGATGGGAGGGGTGTCCTTATAAGAGGCCATAATAACTTACCTCATCTGGCTAAGACCTTGGAGGGGATGGCCTCAACCGTCTAAGACCCCGGGTGGGATGACCCCTTCCGACTAAAACCCCAGATGGGAGAGGCCTTCTCACAAGCAGGTAATTCTTTTCCCTCCAGCTAAGACCCTGGAAGATAGGGCCTCCTCATAAGAGTCTCGGTGAAATCTTCTCCATTATGAAAATATGCAAGGAAAAGAAGGTAAAAAAAATTTAACACATGTGGAGAATGGTGTAAAAAATAAATCAATGACTTGGGGAAAATGCACTATGGGCACCCTCTTACGAACTCCGGAAGGGCGCCCCGGGACCCCAAAGGGGCGCCCTCCTCCGAACTCCAGAAGGGTGCCCCGTGATATTAAAATATGATATAAAATCTTGTCTCCCGCTAGAAGTTATGCACATATATTATAAGTAAAACTTGACAAAGGGGGATAATATACATAAGGTAAATGGAGAAAACATCTAGCTCGGTGGGGCGATAGCAAACATATCAAGGTAAATAGGAAGGGAAAAATATCCAAGTACATGGAGGAAATATCCGGAAGTATAAAGCAAGCTCTAAATAAGTAGGCGTGAAGGAAAAACTATCACTGGTCAAGAAGGAGGCGCGTCATCTCGGGTAGCAGCAACAATCTTCGTAAGCTCAACTCCATCACCACCGACGTCGTTAGGAATATCCGCCAAAGCCTCAATCTCTCCCTCCTCCTCAACTCACTGGTAGCCTTCCCACTCCGCCGTAGAAGTTTCTGGGAGTGGCGAATGGCTCTGTCAAAGTAGACTGAAGACTCCTACAACAACTCAGTACGATACTCCAGAGAAGCTCTGTACGCCTCAATCGAATAGGACCTCTCCTAATCTAACCTATGGGCGCCAACTGAAGAACCAAGAAAAACCTCACCCATCTTTGACTCGTGGTCAAGCTGAGACTTTGCCCACTCGAGCTCATTCGCCAACTCAGACATCTCGCTACCATGTTGCCGCATCATTTGTCAAGCTCTTCATCTTATCCTGGTGGCGCGGTTCTTCTCCATGGTCATCTCACCGCGACGAACCGAAGCTGCAACGAGGTTTAGAGCCTACAATATAAATTGCACAAGTCTTAGCCAAGTGAAGAGATAGAGCATTGTTAGGAAATTTATTTGATAGATTTTGATGATACCATGTAAAACTTAAAGTAGGAAGTTGGCACCCCATTTTCCTTGTAATTTGTACTGTAATAGATAGGACTGGAAAAGCTGAGTTAAGTTAGCTATGTCAGAGATTACAAGAAGTCAACTGCGGACTATGTGAAGACTCTGCTGTGTGTTAGCTGAGTAAGGCCATGAAGGAAGTTAGGACTCGACTGAAGGAGAGTCAGCTGAGGAACAAGTGTGAAAAGTGTTAGTCAAGTCAACTCAAGAAGCCAAGTCTAACAGTTGGTAGTGATAGTTGAGTCAATCCCAGGATTGGAGCAGACTCAAGTCACCTAGGGTAAAGGTAGCAGTCAAGTCAAGACAATTGACTTAGATCCGTTGATTAAAGTCAAGAATATTACTCCATTTAGTAATATGACAAGCTGCCAGGTCTAAAAATGTTTGGCCCAGAGTTGTGCAAAAGAAATAAGCCAATGGAAAACACTATACCTTGTGTCAGACACCTGCAAATGCTGAAATGCGATTAAATACGAGGAAAAGTCAACACCACCAAGGCTGCAGACCAAGAAAAGACAAGCCAACGAACACAAAGTGACATTTGAAACTAGCCTAACTCTTCAACGGGCAAAATTTCAAATGTGCACTATAAAAGACTGAGGAATCTATAGAAAGGTTACCTGAACCACGCACGAACAAGCAATATTCAAGCAAGCAATCTGAAAATATTCTCATAGCAATTTAAGCAATTCCTCAAGCATTAAACTTGAAGAAACTTGATCCAACACAAGCTGTGAAGAAGAGATAACTTCAACCAGTTGAAGAGGAAACTTTTGAAGAATCAAAGGGGCTAGTTTCCAATTCAGGATTGTAGAAAGGTTCAAGGTCGAACCATTATCAAGTTTGTTGGAGGGCTTCATGATCAAATCCAAGAACATGAGAAGTGAGCTGAAGTAGCAAGACAACTGCCCTGTAAAGAAGCTGAGTCGCAAGAGAAGCCAGCTGTATGATCAAGGCTATCTCCAGACTGATAACCGCTTGTAAACTGATCTGTTACATAGTGGATTCCTCCAGGAGTTGGAGAAGAGAGGATTAGAAGAATTACCCCATCTTTGAACCTCTATAAAATATTTGTTTCATTTACTTTCAGCAAATTTATATTATTGCATATTTACTTATCTGCTATTAGTTTATATTTGCTATCCAACTGATAAATAACCAAGTGCTAAAAATCAAGTGTTAAAAATGAGCTTAAATAAATCAAAGGGTGTTAAGTCTTCCACAGTTAAAAACCAAGTCAACCAAGTTAGATATTTGGCTTAAGCAACCGAATTATACTATCAACAACTCTATCGAGTCTGTTGAGTGGGTAACTTAGCTGAAAAACCAACTTAGTTCTCCCTCAAGGACACAAATGTTTGAGTCAACTCTGTTGAATATTTTAAAAGGACTGAAATTGAAAATTTAGTAAGGTTTATTCAACCTCCCCCCTCCTCTAAACCTTACACCATACCCCTTGGGACCTACAAGCATAAATAGTGGAAATGTGAAGAACTATAGAAGCTTACCCGATCAAAGTCCCCGCTAAGGTGAGTCTCAATGTCCTTGAAGGACAAAGACTCAAGGCAAACAATATAGCTCCTCGGATATGTGCATAGCCAAGCCATAAACAGTGTAGTACCATTGGGACTGGATCCCCTCACGACGGTTCACTTCACCAGAAAAGAGAGCTCGGGTACCAGCATACTCAGAGGTGGCGACATCGGACTCCATCCTCGGCCTTTTCCCTCCTAAAGGGCCTCCAGAAGGACGAGGAGCCAGAGCAATATTAGAGTGTGAACCAGAACTTTGATCACCCTCCTGGCGAGGACGCCCATCACTCTCATGGGGAGAAGGGTGCCTAGCATCATCCTATGGAGAAGGGCGCGGCCTATCATTTCGGGGCGGGACACTCGGGCTCCCGCCAGCAGACTTCCCTTTGGCCTTCTCCTTCTTCTTAAAGTCCATCAACTCTGCAATACTATAACTTTCCTTACCTGAAAAGCAAGTAGAAGCGACGTCAGAAAAAGGAAGCAATTAAAATATACAAGTAAAGGGGGGAGCGACATGAAGAAATAAGACAAGAAAGGATACCCAAGAGCTCCTTAACATTCATGAGATTTTTAAATAAGCCCCGAGACCACAAGCCTCTGCCATCTCCCTTCAGGAAGCGGAAGTGCCTCGAGCAACCATAACCTCAGAAACCCACTCATGAGGAAGCTCCAAACCAGCTCCTAACCCTTATCTCCCATGTAGAAGAAATCCTCCTTCCACAGCCCAACACGAGAGGGAAATCCGTCCAGGAATCTGCACTGAGGGCGTGGGAAGAAGGTGTTACTTGGAGACCTACGGGCATAAAACACGGAGTGGAACCCATATAAGGTCAGAATCAACCCCAATTGCCGCATGACATGCTGATACCCTTGTATACATGCATAGGCTTGGGGAATCAACTGACCAACACATGCTCCCACCGACCTGAGGATCGGGATGAGAAAGGCATCTAGAGGAAGCACGAAGCCGATTAAGAAGTTGTAGAGATATACCGTGATGAAGCCCTCAGGAGGATGAGTTAGCTTGTCATCCAGACCCGGGGCAAACATCACAAAAGTCGAATGAAGCTCCAGCCGCTCACGCAACCTCCAAAGATAAGCAGAAGTCACTTGGCCAGCCAACTCTTCCAGGACAACTGCACGATTCCTGGGAGGAGGCCTATACTGATACTTGGTGGGGCAAACCTCTTCGGGACTATCACTTTCAGACTCCTCCTTAGAAGACTCATCACTTGAGCTCGAATTCAGCTCAAGCTCAACCTCTCTACCATCAAAATACAAGTTTGGATCAAGGAGAGGAATATCAAATTCCGTGGAAAAGCGTGGACATGGAACATAACGCCAGGTAACACCTCGACCTCCGAGCATAATGGAAGAAGTACTGGAATCCGAAGAAATATACGAAAACTCAGGGGAAGATCAAGGAAAATGGGAAGAAAAACAGACCGAATGGCTTGGAGCACCACCCAGGGATGCACCCTCCTCCGCCGGGAAGGGCGCCCGGGGGCCCTTGTGGCTTCCTTGGGTGGGCGCTCTTCTCCGCCCCAGACGCCCTCTCTGACCTTTCACCTTTTCTCCCGCAACACACTCCACCTCTTCATTAAATCTCACCTCAAGCTACACCTCAAGTCTCTCCTCACCTCTCACTTACAAGAAATTTACTAAATCTTCGACAAAGCAAAAAATTTCAAAAGTTGGGATGTAGAGAGAGAGAGAGAGAGAGAGTTTACCTTTGGAAGACATGATCACAAGCCTCCACTCAAAAAGTGTCATTGTGCAAAAAGTGTTCAATGATTCTCCAAAGGTAAGACAACATATACTACAAGCCAAGCTTGATATTTTCGACTCCGGTATAGCTCCTACACTGCTTCATCCGTCCCCAACACCAGAGTTGGGGGCTTATATGTAAGTCCAAGCGGCTACGATAATCTAGAGGGGAGGTGAATAGATTATCTCCATCTTTTCGATTTCACCCTCTTTTTCGAATCAATTACGCCAAGACAATAATAAAGGTGCGGAATGTAATCAACACGCGTCGATTTATAGAGGTTGAACCCACCTAGGGCCTAATCCTCTACCACCCCAGTATCTCCGGGATGGATTTCAAAAAGAAAAAAGATTTTATTAATTACCAAAATTAATACAACACCTTACAACATCACCTTGAAAAACACCACACTCTTCTACAACACCACCTTTGAGATTACCACAATCTCTCTTGAAGATTACCACAATCTCCAACGGCACCTTGTGAAGATTACCACAATCTTCAACCTTGAGAATACCAAATTCTTCAATACCTCAAGAGAACCACACTCTTGAAACACCTATCACCTAGATCACCCAAATGTATTATTTCCACAAGAATACTCACAAGGATGTCTTGTGTTGAATGATGACAAAAATCAAGATTACAACTCAATAATGAATATTACAATTTGAGTGCAAGTGTAATCAAGAAATAAAGCCTAGACCTCAAGATGTGAAAGTGAAATACTTATGCTATAAATACAACAAGAGTGTTGAATATGAAAGCTTGGAAATTTGCAGATTTCTTATTGTGAATTTGCTTGTGTTGTTATATCTTGTGTCTTCAATTCATCCTCTATTTATAGGGAAGTCTTCACCAACATATGCTCCCAACATAGGCTCCTTCTTCTTCACTTTTGTCTACAAAAAGAGGATCACAAGATGTAGAAATATTGTACAAAATTGAAAAGTAAATCGTCTTTGTCAAAGGAGTTCAACGGTACAAATTTTTTTGTCAAAAGATTGCCTGTAGCGACCGGTCGCTCTGTATAAGATTTGAACGTTTGAATGAAAATAGTGCGATCTAGGTAGGGGTTGCGGGGGTGCGGCCGGTCAGGTGGGGTGCGACCCGGTCGCCTCTAGGTGCGACCGTCGGCCTCACCACCTTTGACCGGTCACCCTCCCCTTTTTTTCACACTGGTTTGTTTCATTTTGCGCATTCTTCTGTGTGCCGTTCGACCTTCTATTCGGCCAAGGTCGACCTCCAAATTGAAATGTTGTCCGATTTTTATCAAAAATAAACTTCAAGAAATACTCCAAAAAATTAGTAAAAACATTCTAAATCAATTGGGAGTATTTGGACAACATTTATAAACATTGTAAACTTATTTAAACTAAACCATCAAAAGTATTGTCCATTTTTATCGAATAATTAACTCTAAGAAATACTCCAAAAATTAGTAAAAACATTTTAAATCATTTAGGAGTATTTGGACAATATTTAAAACCATTGTTTTGGTGTAAAAACAAAATCATCAAAATCATGATAAAAATATTTATCTAACAAACTCCCCCTTTTTGATGATTACAAACCAAAACAATTTAAGGAAGTTGATTTTAAAAACAAAACAAATTTTCAGGTCTAAAACATCAATCTATTATAAGCAAGATTCATCATAAGTACAAACACACAAGGATAGGAGAAAAGATTTTTCAAAATCATTTTTGCACAAGCTCCCCCTATCAATATGCATATCAAGAACAATTACAAAAGCAACCAACTAAAAGCTAAAAGCTTAGCTTTTACAACTTAAGCTTGAATTATCATGAGCTTATAAGCTCCCCCTCTCACAAAACATCATTAGTCAAGCATAAAAGTCCATAATACATCACATGGACTAAGTATTGTTCACAACTTTTGGCTTTTAAGAGCCCTAGCTTATAGTTTTTCTTGCGAGCTTATTTTTGCTTCTTTGAGCATATGAGCGTTTTTCCTGTTTCTCCCCCTTTGGAATCATCAAAAAGAATGTTAGCACGATAAAAACATCATACAATCATATCAAAGTGCGCAATTTTATCGATTTATCGAGCGTTTTGAAAATTGAAGCTTAAATTCCAAATAAAAGGGAAAAATTGATCAATTGACTTGCAAAAGCTCATTTGATTGATAAAACATGATCTTTATAAACTTATAAGACTTTTCAAATCAAGAGAATCACGTTGGTGATGAATTTTTCATTGAAACATTTTGTCAAACACTTGGCGTGCGTCGAATAAAACTAGAAGTATATAACGCCTTTGAAATTCATTTAAGCCAAAAATTTTCATCACCAATTCAGTTCAAACAACATTCAATACATCATAAATATTAAGCTCATCACATTCATATGAAACTAGCATCAAGAATTTAGCAAATAAGTCAAAATCTCAAGGGTTCAACCCAATTGAGCAAATGGAGTAGAATTCTTACCATTTATTCGGTAAAGATGAGCAATGATGATGATAATCGAGCTTAATGAAGTCCAAAATATAAAACATATGCAAGAAAACAAATTTGAAGTGAAATTTGTGTGCAAAATGCAAAGGGGACGAAAAATGAGCAAAATAAGCCAAAATGGCTGAGACTGAAAACAGAACCGATTTTAACCAAAAATTGGCGAGAGGAGACCGATTGGGGCACTGGGCGACCGGTCTACGTCATGGGCGACCGGTCGGCCTGGCCCCAGTCAGCCCAGAGGTTCTTTCTGTTTTGCAAATTCCGAAGTTTGAACCAAAAATCCGATTTTTCGCCCCTAAGTTTTGAAAACGTGCAAAATGCAAATGGAAACCTCATTTAATATACATTATGTCATAATCAAGCTCGAAATGAGGTAAAAGACTCGGCGGTATACGAAACAAAAGTCCGCGGGTTATTCTTGAGATGGAATTAAACACATCTTAATTTTTCATTTTAGAAACGCAATCCCTTTTAAAAAGAAATGTAGAATCTCAATATGTTTAGTTTGATTATAACAAACCATATTTTTGAAAAAATATAATCACCGAACTTGTTATCCCGAAAAATATACATGTTTAAGAACTTTGGATACACAAGTCATAAGAAGAAGTGTCTTTCAAATATTTGAAAATTTCTTTTAACGGCACTTTAATGAGATTCATTGGGATTGTTTGAAGTCGAGCATATAGACATAAGGCATATAAAACGTCGAGTCTAAGGAGTAATAAACGAAGATAAACATACCTCGAATTTGGTTTGTTAACCAATATGCCTTTCTCAAACTTGTTCATCTTGATATTGTTGACATAGGAATGTACATTGTTCTTCCTTCTTCAATGCCTAACTTCTTCAAAGGTTCTTTTGTATATTTTGATTGTGAAATATAACCACCTTCTTGGCATTGTTTAACTTGAAGTTCAATGAAAAGATTTGAGCTCCTCCATCATGCTCCTCTCAAATTCACCTAACATCAACTTTAGAAAACATCTTGTACAAACATTCATTAGTAGCACCAAATCAACTCAAATTTGCACTAATAAGCAATCTTGCCCTTTTTCAAAAAATAAAGAGAGTAGTGTAAACCTTACCTCTTGTAAAACCATTTCGCAAAAGAAATGAGCTAAGTCTATCATACCATATAAGGCCTTTTATAAAAATCATTTGGCTCAAAAAAATCTTAAACCCCGGAAGATGTTTTACATAGACTCCTTCTTGAATAAAACCATTTAGAAATGTGGATTTAACATCCATTTGGTAAAGCTTGAAATTTTCTTAAAACAAGAATGGGCAAGTGAAATGCGGATAGCTACTAAATGTGCTACGAGTGCAAATGTATCATAAAAATCAATACCTTCTTCTTGACAATACCCTCGAGCTACTAACCTCGCCTTGGTCATCAAACTTGACCCGAAATATAAAAACATGCAAGTTCAAATATGCTTAGAAAGCATGCAAGTTCAAATATGTTTAGAAAGCTATATAAGGTCTCTTTTGAAATTTTGAAAATTCGAGAGCATATAGTTGAGACCTCATTTGAAAGAAGTATTTGAACAAGAGTATATAAATATGTGCAATCAAGTGCATGATTAAAAATCGAATGTTTTATCAAAATAAAATATAATCCTTTACAAGTCTCGGATAAAATAAGCTTTAACGAATAGTGCCTTTCAAAAATTCGAAAAATTCCTCTTAATGGCACTTGTATGAAATACTATGAAATATCTTGAAAATCAAGCACATAAGCATATGACAAAAATATATCAAGTCTATGAGATGAATAACAATGAAGAACGTACCTCAATAGTTTATGTCTCTCTTGTCAAATAATGAGTAGATAACAATTGATAAAGATATATAAATCCTACACAATTCTTAAAACAAATTTTGCCCAAAAACATAGTAATGGAAGTGTAGGCTAAAGCAATAAAAGATATCACAATTATATTATGCTTTAAAAATTCATAAGAGATAATGAACATACAAGTTCTAAGAAAAACACAAGAGTTTATAAAATCATCATATAAGGTCTCCTTTTCAAAATATTTTAAAAACACAAATATATATTGAAGACCTCAATTTAAAAAAAAATATTTGAAAACTCATTTGCAATTAGGACACAAATAAAAACATGCATAATTAACAAAATAAAATGCATATTTAAATGGAGAGATACGGTTTACCAATTTCGCCATTTCCATGGGTTATGTCTCTCCCTTTGTTGGTAGTATCTTCCTCTTGAGAAATCATCTTGTTGATGATGCCTTCTCCAATTTTGCCCATTTCTAGAGTTTTGTCCTTCCCATTTTTGATAGTGTCTTCTTCTTTGAAAATCATCTTGTTGATGATGCCTTTGCCATTTCCAAGTGTTGTATTCTTCCCATTTTTGATTATATCCTCTTCTTGGAAATTTATCGTGGTGGTGTCTTCTCCTTTGATCAAATGATAGGGGCATTTGATATCTTCTTGGCGGTATGAAATTTCCTTGATTATTATTACGCCGGGTACCTAATATCACATTATTTTGTGGTACCCTCAAGTGTTTGGGTCCTTTAGGATTAGCTTCGAGACTTTTAGGTCTCCAATAATGATTAGAACCATTTCTAGCCCGACAAGTATTAACCGTATGACCCTTTTTACCGCAATAAAAGCAAGTAATAATTCTAGCAGCATAATGACCAACATGCTTATAGACTTGATTCCTTTTCATATAATTAACAACATTAGGCTTATGATCAAGTCCTTGTTTCAATTTATGAACATCAATAATTTTGGTCATTTTATCGGTACTCAAGTTGCATTTTAATAAATCATTTTTCATTCAATTAATATCCTCAACAGGAGTACTATTTTCCTTCTCAAGGTTTCTAACCTTATCAAGTGTGGTGGTGTGAGCACATGAGAGTGATTCATAGGAAGTAAATGAACCATCCTTATCATTTTTCAAAACATTGAATTCCTTTTTCAAATTTTTGTATTTAACAAGTAAGCTTTGGAATTCATTTTGAAGCTCATCATAATCATTTTGCAAATCACTATAATCATTATGTAATTCATGATTATAAGAAGTAGAAGGTTTAGAACTTACCTCGTTTTCTTCGAAGCCCATAAGACAACATTCGTTTACATCGTCGTCGGAAGTTGTAGTAAGTTCATCCCATGTTGTTGTATCCCTTTGAGAAGTAGATGCTTTTGAGTAGCTCCTTTTATTTGCATATACTTCTTCCAATTTTCTCCATACTTCATGTGCCGATTTAATTCCTACAATATGATCATATTCCAAAATGGTAAGTGAACAATACAAAATATTAAGAGCTTGACCATTTAAGGAGATGGTTTTCTTCTCTTCATCATTGAGCTCTTTGAGGCTCTTGGAGATGTGTGGTGTATCCATCATCGGAATGGATTCTTCATTTACGACCGTGTTCCAAATATCGAACCCGCAACCTTGTAGATAGCATTCCATTCTTTCTTTCCAAAATGTATAATTTTTGGAATCAAATAGTGGTGGAGGCTCCGGTAAGGTAGACTTCGTTTGTAGCCGATGATCTTCCTCTTCACTCGCAATGTGGAACGAGCTTGCCAAAGAGTTTGGCTCTGATACCACTTGTAAGTCCAAGCGATTACGATAATCTAGAGGGGGGTGAATAGATTATCTCCATCTTTTCAATTTCGCCCTCTTTTTCGAACCGAATGCTCAAAGACAATAATAAAGGTGCGGAATGTAAACAACACGCGTCGATTTATAGTAGTTCAACCCACCTAGGGCCTAATCTACTACCAACCCAGTATATCCGGGATGGATTTCAAAAAGAAAAAGAATTTTATTAATTACCAAAATTAATACAACACCTTACAACATCACCTTGAAAAACACCACACTCTTCTACAACACCACCTTTGAGATTACCACAATCTCTCTTGAAGATTACCACAATCTCCAACGGCACCTTGTGAAGATTACCACAATCTTCAACCTTGAAGAATACCAAATTCTTCAATACCTCAAGAGCACCACACTCTTGAAACACCTATCACCTAGATCACCCAAGTGTATTCTTTCCACAAGAATACTCACAAGGATGTCTTGTGTTGAATGATGACAAAAATCAAGATTACAACTCAATAATGAATATTACAATTTGAGTGCAAGTGTAATCAAGAAATAAAGCCTAGACCTCAAGATGTAAAAGTGAAATACTTAGGCTATAAATACAACAAGAGTGTTGAATATGAAAGCTTGGAAATTTGCAGATTTCTTGTTGTGAATTTGCTTGTGTTGTTATATCTTGTGTCTTCAATTCATCCTCTATTTATAGGGAAGTCTTCACCAACATAGGCTCCCAACATAGGCTCCTTCTTCTTCACTTTTGTCTACAAAAAGAGGATCACAAGATGTAGAAATATTGTACAAAATTGAAAAGCAAATCCTGCTGTCAAGGAGTTCAACGGTACAAATTTTGCTGTGAAAAGATTGCACAGCGCGTCCGGTCGCTCTGTATAAGATTTCGAACGTTTGAATGAAAATAGTGCGATCCAGGTAGGGGTTGCAGGGGGGTGCGACCGGTCAAGGTGGGGTGCGACCGGTCGGCCTCACCCTTGACCGGTCACCCTCCCCATTTTTTTCACAGAATTGGTTTTTGTTTCATTTTGTGCGTTCTTCAGGTACCGTTCGACCTTCTGTTCGACCGGTCGACCTCCAAATTGAAATGTTGTCCGATTTTTATCAAAAATAAACTTCAAGAAATACTCCAAAAAATTAGTAAAAACATTCTAAATCAATTGGGGGTATTTGGACAATATTTATAAACATTGTAAACTTATTTAAACTAAACCATCAAAAGTGTTGTCCATTTTTATCGAATAATTAACTCTAAGAAATACTCCAAAAATTAGTAAAAACATTTTAAATCATTTAGGAGTATTTGGACAACATTTAAAACCATTGTTTTGGTGTAAAAACAAAATCATCAAAATCATGATAAAAACATTTATCTAACATTATGTTGGGAACAAAAATGACATTTCGTAATTTAATTAAATATAATTCATTTTATATTGTTGTTTATTTAATATTAGTTGCCCAATGGGCTCTTGATAAATAAAAAGGCTCAAAGGAGTCCGGGTTTGGCCCAAGCGGTCGTTTTCTCCTACGTGGACTGGCCCATATGCCATTTTCTCCTACACGGCCCATGGGGCCCATGTCCCAGGTATAAAAAGGTCCATCCTATTTACTGTAAGTAATTAACTCATAGTTCATTATTCTCCTACGCGTTCAGTATTCATTTACTATCTTAATTCTCTCTCGTTCACCGTGCTAACTTGAACGTCGGAGGGGCACCCGGAGACAACTCCCCGAGATATCTAATGTTTGCGTGTGTGTACAGGCAAGTTCCCGATCGAAGGAGTTAGCTGTTCCAGGAGCAGAAGACGATAAGACTTTCTCTCAGGAAGAGGACAAACTACAATACTTCCCTATCGGGAAGAGAATTTTAGTCAACTCAGTTGACTTGGGTGATCTGCTAGAAAAAAACAGCACCATATATTAAATAAGAGATGATATATATGTATATATATTAAATCTATCTGATGACCAAGTGATGTTAATTCACAAGATGAGATGAGACTTTTATCCTAATTAACTATTTCTCATTATAAATGAAGTGTACTTTCTATGTAAAGGGGGTGTTTTATTATTTTCGACATTACATTAATATGATTTACTTTGATTATTCTCTATTGATATATTTCTGACTTAAGCGCCGGAAAGAAGTATGACAGAGGAACCTTTTGCCCCTTCAACATTGTTTTGCAAGCATCAAGACTAACGAGCATCAGAGATCGTGTTTTCTCGGTAGCGTAAATTCTTTGCCGAAAACCCCTAATCATTTGTTTGTGTTACAGAAAGAGCTAGTTTATTACTTGTTCCTTTGGCAAGATTTAAAATTACAAGAAAATTGTAAGGAGTCAATCATTAGAGCAAGTACAAGATATACTATGACAGCCTTGACCATATCAGTTATACTCCATATTTTATTGCCAAATGATATGGGAAGAAAAAAGGACTTTTTTCCATGTAAGATCTGGGAGCAGCCAAAGCCACCATCAGGACCAAGGTATAACCGTATAAATCTCACATTGGAGGTTGAGATTGGTTTTTTTTTAGATATATTATTAATTTTTGGATCTGAAGCAAAATCTTTTATTATTAATTAAATATGAAATTTATAATATTTCTTAAAAAAAATTGGAGTACCTCTAGCCTCTGTCCCCTACTCCATCCATAGCTGACCAAGCGGCCAAGCCGGCAACAAACTGACATACTCAACAAGATCTTCAAGTCAAAATATCTAGGCAACACATAAACAGAGCATATTCTTTTGTGTTGACTTCACTAAATGAATCTCAGTCCTCCAATTTCTTCATTTGCAAGTTCCAAAAGTATTTTAAGTTGGAAATTTCTTGATAACTTATAGGGCTCTGCAATCCATGTTAGAGTAGGGTGTCATGCACTCCAATTAAAATTGAATTTATCCTACTTGTAAAAATAATTTTATTGGGAATTATATTAATATAAAGTCATTTTTCTTTATCTTATGTTTTGCATTTATTATTTAATTGCTCATAGATAAAGTCCTTAGATCATTTTAAGCTATGTGGCATGGTTGCGCATTTGATGGCGATCATGGAACACGCCTCTAAGGCTTTGATCTTAAAATAGTTACAAGTCAATGTGTTTGCAAGATAGGATATTGAATAACCCAGTAAGACTTGTGTATATGATGCATGCTCTTGAGACGAGAATGTTACGTTCCATTAACATTAACGTTGAGACTCAAATGCATATATGCGGATGCTTGGTGGCGAACAAGTTCACTGAACATGACCCAATGAAAATTCTTATATGGAATCTTTGTTTGTCGAATAAGAATTTTCATATTACAATAGTACATGATTAATCCTCGTACTTGAGGCACGACAGTAGCCTTGTGTCTATCCTACAATACTTTGATTTATCTTTTGATTGTTTGACAATTACAAAGGGTATTTTAGGTATTGCACTCGATGTACATGGAGGCTTGTCATGCTGTGGAACATAGAATTGGATACTTGTCATTTGACAAGAGAATTTCTGTGTTTTTCATAGTTTGTGATTCAAAGACATTGGCGAAGCACGATGAATTTGATTCATAAAAGAATCACTAGAACTTGAAATGGAATCATAGTTATTAAATCAATTGGGTTTCGATAAATCCATGCCCAAGATTTAATCGGAAAATTAGTTGTCGAAAGGATTGTACAAGTATGCAATTGCAATTGAAATATGTTTACTCGCTATTTCACCTAATACTAGGTAATCATGCTACTTACTAGATGTTACCATGATTTGTAGGTTCATGAAATTAAAGAGTTAATTTTAAGTATATTAATGAATATGATTAATTAGTAGAATAAATTAGATTGATTTGAAAGTTACAAAAGTGGTAAGCCTGCAACTAGTATTAGTTGTGAACCTAAAAGGGTCACACATAATTTTGGTTATTGACATTTCAAAATTGATAAATTCAATAGTTGAATGCAATTAATTAATATATTTTAATTAATTACGATTTTAATTTAATTTAATTATTGAATTAAATATTTAATTAAATAATTTGATTATCTAATTTGATTAGAAGGCCCAACAAAAGGAACAGAACATATTAATTAGTCAATGAGATTGATTAAATTCGGCTTTGAGAAATAATTAATTAGTTAAATTAATTAATAAGTTGGACTTTCAAATCCAAGCCCGTATATAATCTAGTAAGCCTAATTGTAGAAGCCCACTAGATTATTGAAGATAAATAAATAAATAAAGACTATTTATATATGTTTGATATATATATATATATATATATATATATATATATATATATATATATATATATATATAGGAAGGGTTATATAGGACCCCTCTATTATATGAGTACATAGGACCAGATCCAAGCCACAAATCTACCTATTTCGATGGTTGAGATTAAACCTGATTAATATTGATAAATTATGTGATAAAGTCAAAATGGGGGCAAATTAGTCCACATACAAATAGGGGGTTGGATAAATCTAGTAAATCCCATGAAAATAGGACGAGTTACCATTAAATTTGCAATCACAACCCACCGAATCTGTTGCAGAAATCATCCTAGTCATCATTCCAGTTTGTTGTTTATATTGTCCATTTTTACTGAATCCAATTAAAGTTTGATTCGCATTTTTTTAAAACAATTCATCCAGACAAGTTGTTTATGCGTGTTTAGCATGTTGCTTATTTTTGCTTATGTACATGCTTGTAATTATGACAGACTTGCGAATATGCAAAACCTATCAAGTTATGCAGAAATTCATCTATTCATCCCTATTTTTTTATAATAAAAGGAATTGCGTGATATGATCGGAATGTTGCTTATAGGTGCTTAAATACTTGCCCGCACGTATGCAAAATATTACTTAATTTTTACTGTGTTTTAAACTCTCAGATTAGTTATAGTTTGTTTGATAAGAAATATCATGTCATGCAAAAAATTAAAAACTTATACTTATATGAATTCCCCACTCATTCAATCATTGGGTTTTTCAACCCAGATTTTTGCTTGGGTTAGACAAAATGTTGCTTATGTATGCACTATTGCTAGCTTGTATGTATTCAAAATTTTTGATTACGTCCCCATTTTTTCTAACCCAGTACTTTGCTTAGATATGACTATACATTTGCTTACATGTGCATAATTATATGCTTATGCATATTCTAAATGATGCTTAATTAATTATTTTTTTGTTTGAATCAGTTGGGATTGTACATATGCCGCAACAGCGGATTGAAAAATAACATCGGATTCATCTGCGAACTGGATACCGAAATGTGACGAAAATATGACTCCAAAAGAAGGGATGAATAAAAACATGAACATAATTGCTAACAATATAAAATACCATGAAAATAATCGCTTACAAAGCAATTGACTTCTGCTTACAAAACAATTGAAACCTGCTTACAAATCAGTTGAATTCTGCTAACGATATAAAATACCATGAAAATAATTGCTTACAAAGCAATTGAATTCTGCTTACAAAGTAATTGAATTATGCTTACAAAAGCAAATGAATTCTGCTTACAGTATCTAAAAATAATGAAAATAAATACGACACTAATCAGAAAACCTAAGATATTAGGACTCTTCAGCACCCTTACTACCATCTACAACTTTTTCCCCTTATCCTTTCCTACCTCCTTATTACTCGCCTCTGCACGATCGTCAATAGATGTGGCCTTCCTTTTCTTACTCTCTTTTGCCATTTCCAACAGAAAATCTAACACAAAAAAGAGACACTAGTCATTTAATAAAAGTATTTATTAATAGACAAAATATTTATAAGCATAAAACCAAATAAAACATAAGCATACTATAACACATGCATAAGCATGATAGAAAACATGCATAAGCGTAATTGTCAACACCAATAAGAAGTTGAAAAATATCAATAGGCAATCCCCCAGACTTAGAAAAAATATGGCAATACTAATTACCTCCTGTTTGAAAGCATAATATAAAACATGCATAAGCATAAGATACAATATAATTAAGCAAAATTATCAGCAACAATATGTAGTTTAAAACCTCAATAAAACAACCTCCAATACAAGAACTGGTAATTTTACCACTTATGAACATAATTTATCCAGCCCTATCAATGTTCTACAGAAAAACGCAACAATACATCCTAACAAAACCAACAAAAAAATAGAAAACTCATAGTTTCTATATTTTGCAAAAACATCAACAATAAAAAAAACAAGAAATTATAAGTGAATTAATGGTAAAATGAGTGAATTCACATGAGGTATAACTAGAAATTCCGAATCTGCTTTATGTAAATCAAAGCATAAAAAGGTACTCGATATAAATTGCTTTCAAGAATTACCTACGCTTGTTGTTGTTGCAGCATTTTGTTAATCAATGATCAGAAAACCTTTTATCCTCGACATTACTGTTCAGCTCTCTCTCTAATGTTAATCTTTATATCTCCATAATTGCTTATTTATATATACTTGAATTGATTTCGGATGGAGGATAAGCAGCTAAAGGAGATGGATTTTCTCGCGGTTTCTACGTGGGATGAGGTTGGAGACGGCCTGCAGGGAGAGAGAAGTGTTGGAGAATGTTTGATAATTGTGACTCTTCTTTACAAGAAAAGATTTGCAAGATTTTAGATAAAACTGTCCCCTAAAATCTTCCCCTAAATTGTAGCCCACTACCAAAATAACTTCCCTCTAAAAAATTGATTTTAATTAAAATTACCAAAAAGTCATTTTTTCCAATAAGTTATCTATTAAAAAATGGTATAATATGATTAATATTAACCGTTTAAAAATTAAATTAATGCCTCAAATTTGCTCTCGTGTACTCACATAAGTTATGTGGACTCACCTGATCCAAATATATATATATATATATAGGGATTGGTTCAAATGAGATCAACCCCTTAGGTTAGTCCATGAGACCAATTATAAACCCTTCATTTAAATATTTTAATGGTACATGATTAATTTTCTTATTTTTGGAATAAAAGGGTAGTATTGTATTTTCATATATAGCGATTTAAGAGAACTACCGTTAATTCTTTGGTTTTAGGAAAATACAATCTTTTCTTTCACACCTACCCGATTTTTAGGATCCAAAAAGCCCACTTTAAGTCAAGTCACGCCTTTTCAATATCTCTCTGCATTTGGTCTCTTTTCAGAAAATTAACAAAGAAAACCTTCCCTCCATTGAACCGTCTCTCTTCACTGTCCCAAATTTTTTACCGTCTTCACCATTTGAACAAGAGGTCTGCAAAATTTTTTTACCATCTTCTCCACATTCTCGTTTTCCCTGTTGCGTCCAAGTTCTTTTGGTGGTTGGAAGTTGCGATTTCGCGGAGAAGAACTAGGGTTTGGGTTGGGTTGCGATTCTCGTTTTTTCTCAGGTATTTTCAGATTTTATCCACATTCTTCATCTTTTATGTTTTGAAGGTAACATTGTTTTTGTTTTCCGTGCCTTTTTTTATTGTACTAGGTGTTGAAATGTTTTCGAAATTTTACCCGATTATGTTTAATTTGTCAACTGATTGATTTTTTGTTGGATTATGAATTTTTGTACTCAGAAAAAAAAAACTTCTTTTGTTGTATTAAATATACAAGATAAAGATGAATATAAACAAGTATATGTGTGAAGTGTTCATATATTAATCTGGTACTTTTTTGGGTTGGGGTTTTGGTGTATTCTAAGTGTACAGATAAGTTGTTTTAAAAAAAAGTCGTTGTTAAATCAAAAAAAAAAACAAGTAGTTGGTAGTTGAAACCATCTCCTCCGACAAATATACAGATGTTATATACTAAGTGTACATATATGTCATGCTAAATATACAAGTTTTAGTGAAATGTGAACAGGAAGATGATTACAGATGATATATACTAAGTAAATACATATGTAATGTTAAACATACCTAATTTAGTGGAATCTAAACAGGAAATGGTATAATTTTCAAAGATATGAATCATTTGTTTTTTTACGGGGGTTTGTAGTGTGTATTACTTATACGTATTTGTTATATTAAATACACAAGATAATGTGGAATGTTTACAGAAAGTTGTATAAATGTTTTATATATGAATCTTGTGCTTAGTTGTGTTGGGGTTTTGGTGTATTCCAAGTGTACATATTATATATGGGTTGGGTTTTTATTTACATGGGGATCTTGACAAATTCTAATTATACGTTTATGCTAAGTTAAATATACAATGTTAAATTGGATGTAAACAGGTTGATGCATAAAGTATTTGACAGCTGAGTTGTTGCCTTTTTTTTTTTTTTTTTTTTTTTTTTTTTTATACAGGAGCTTTGTTTTATAAAAAATGTCAAGCGAAGAAGAGGAAAGAGAGGTTGGCAGTGGTGAGGAGGAGAGTTCGGAAGATGAGCAGCCTAAAACGTGGCAAAGGATCGATCAGCATTACCCTGGAATGCAAATAAGGGCGAAACCCAAGGTTATTGTAGATGATCTTGCTGCTCTCAAACCCGCACAGAAGTCTGCAGTCATTGATATGGGATTTGACAGTCTATTTTCTTTAAAAATTGATGATTTTAATAAAAAGCTCACATACTGGCTGGTCGAAAACTTTAATGCACTAAGTAGCGAACTGGTTTTCGAGGATGGTAGGCGTATTCATCTCGAAAGGGAAGATGTTGGTAGGGTCCTAGGGTTTCCTGATGGTGACATTGTTATCGAGAAGAAGAAAAAATCCAAGAAATGTGCGCTGTACGACGAGTGGAAAATAATATTTTCGAATTTCCATAAGGTGACAACGGGTGATTTGGCTGTGAGGATGATGCAGTGCGTAGATGGTGGGGACTGGTTTCATAGACATTTTGTTACGCTTGTTGACAATGTACTTATTGGGAATTTACAGAGTGGATACATCAATCCACTTATTCTCAATTGCCTTGACGATGTTTCAAAAATAAAGGAGTTCAATTGGTGGGATTATACTTTGAACACCCTGTTATCCAAAAGAGTCAAATGGCACTACAGGAAATCACACATTTTATGACGAATTTCTTTACCACGCATAAATTTTTGTCATAATTTGTTAACTAACAGTGACGAATTTTATTTTTGTCAATGAAAAATACTTTTTTACGGCACCATTTATGTGCGTCACTATTGATCTTATATTTCGTCACTATTGTTCTTATTCCATAACGATTAACTGAAATCCGTCATAGTAATTTTAGACGGTAGAATTTTGCACCAAAATTTAGGAGAGAAATATTTCAATGACAAATAGATTATAATCCGTGAAGCTATTTAGTGTCATAAAATATTTTCTTTCATGACAATATCATAGTTTGTCATTTATTTCTTCAAAAATAGTAGTGACACTATTATTTTGTCATGGAAACACGTATTTCATGACAATAAATGTGCATTTATCGCCATTTTTTATTGTGGCAAAATATTTTGTCAAATATTTGTCATAATTTGTCAATTAACAGTGATGAAAATATTTTCTTTCATGACAATATCACATTTGTCATTTATTTCTTCAAAAGAGTAGTGACACCATTATTTCGTCACGGAAACACATGTTTAGTGACAATGAATGTGTATTTGTCACCATTTTATATTATAACAAATATTTGTCATAATTTGTTGATTAACAGTGATGAAAATATTTTCTTTCATGGCAATTAATATTTTGTCATTTATTTCTTCAAAAAGTAATGACGCCATTATTTCGTCACGAAAACACATATTTAGTGACAATGAATGTGCATTTGTCACCATTTTATATTTTGGAAAAATATTTTCTACTTTATATTTGGAGATAGCTTTAGTTTTCTCTCCCTTTTTACCCGGTTATTATCACTGTTCTAAAAAATACTAGACGCTAGTCGGGCGGCAGGCTGGGGCCTAGCGCCTAGACAGAGCCTCGACGATGTTAGGCGGGTTAATCAAAATAAAAAACATAAGCGGACATGGAGTGCCTAGCGCCTAGGCGGGACTAGTCAGGCTAGGCGGGAATTTTGAGAACAGTGGTTATTATTTTCCTCACCCTTTTTACTTTGTTATTCATTATCTAACGAGTGAAGGTTCTGCCTAAACACATACATGTGCACTTAGATCCCCCAATGATTAGAATGAAAGACACATGACATATAAATGGAATATGATTTTTCGGCACGTTATTATTTTCCCCACCCTTTTTACTTTGTTATTCATTATCTAACGAGTGAAGGTTCTGCCTAAACACCTACTTGTGCACTCAGATCCCCCAATGATTAGAACGAAAGACACATGACATATAAATGGAATATGATTTTCCGCCACGTATATTTTTTTTAAACTCTTATTCAATTTTTATACTATTCATAAAATCTATTAACAAGGAATCATGATGTTTGAAAATGTCAATCCATTTTTATTTAGTGGATTTAGAGCCAAGTTCTCTCCCTACCTTTATATAGAGCATTTATTTTTCCCAAATTAAATTAGTTTTCAAAGAACCACAGTAGATCTTACTTTATAGAAATAAAAAAGTAGCCATGCACAAGCAAATTTCATGAAAATTCCTAAATTCTCAACTACTCTGTTTTGTATGTCTATTACTCATTTTCTGCGAATGAATCATATTTACACCAGCATACAATATATCAAAATTGCTAGTCTAGAAAAGAAACCTTGAACATTCAAATATCACGACTACAATTCAATATGCAAAAAGCGTCCACTGCCAGAAAAAAATGAAAATGAATAGAAGAAGTATATAGTTGTAGGTACTTTATGCACATCGAAACAGACAGAAAATGTCACTTTAGCTGATTCATAAACTCCCCTAAAGTACTAACACAATTTCCTCGGAAATTTGCAATTCTATGAATTAGTGCTTAACACATATAACCAAAATACAATAAATTCGAACAAAACCATCGCCATATCCACATTTTAATTCGCACCAGTTGCAATTTTTCTATACACAAAAACAACTACATGTTCAGCTTTTAGAGCTTCATCCACTTCCATAAACATCGAAAACAGCTTAGTTACCGATACTACAACTTTTTCCATATCTACATTTCAGTTTGCGTCAATTCCAATTTTTTCTATACAGAAAAACAACTGCATGTTCAGTTTTTGAGCTTCATCCACTTTCGTAAACATCGAAAACAACTTAATCACCGACGAAACCCCAATCGCTAGTTAATTACAAAAGAATTGCAAAAAATAAGGCAAAATTAAAAACTAAGATGAAACTCTGGTGCCGGGTCAATGTCCATGGACATTCTCCGTGGGCCGCCGCGGCCTAGCATCGTTGGGCGTATGGCAGTGGCATTGCTCAGAGAGAGTATTTGGTATATAAAAATTGAATTCGTGATATGAAGATGGATAAAGGTAGAATAGTATGATAGTAGCACCTTCAGTGGTGAGAAAGCAAAGGTTACTAAAGCATTTGAGCCGAAGTTTGTGAGTACTGCAAGACTAATACCCTTTCATCTTGTGCGAATTGGGAATATCTCTGACACCATAAGCCAACTGATCGGTCCAAATGAGATCTACAATTTCAAGTAACAACAAAAATGTGTAATGTTTAGTTATAGAAACTAAAGTGACTGTGACAAGGAAACAAGTAATCAATTTCTTCCTATAGCAGTTAAATAATTGATCGATACTTCAAGGCTGTCCAACCAAGTTTTAGTAGGTCCGTCATGCAATCTCACCTGATAACAACCCACATAGAGAAGCAGAGCAGCTACAGAAACAAAAGGGTATCCTCCTGGGAAAATGCCCATGAAAATATGGATTATGCACACAGAACTTTGTACCGATAAAATAAAGAATTCATTCCTTAAAAAATTAGTGGATTTTCTGATAGATTTTCAAAACTGTTGCATCAGAAACAAAAGGGTATCCTCCTGGGAAAATGCCCACGAAAATATGGATTATGCACACACAACTTTGTACCGATAAAATAAAGAATTCATTCCTTAAAAAATTAGTGGATTTTCTGATAGATTTTGAAAACTGTTGCATCAAGCAATATCCAGAATGAACACATTTAATGAGTAAAAAGATGGCATATATTATCCGTAGGCGTGGCAGTTGAGACAATTGTGGTGGAAGATATCCTGATAAGTTGTTGTTATCAAGCAATCTGCATAAAATTTAAGTCAGTGACAAAGATAAAATTTTCAAAATGCCCTGGAAGTGTTAAAATAAACACATGTCCACCTCACAAATGAACAAGAATTGGAAGTCGAGAAAGCTCCGGCGGTATTTGCCCACTGAGTGAATTATTGTTCATGTGCCTGATCATATGACAAAGCAAGAATAAGTTGAAGCAGATGTCAGGCCGAAAAACAAAAACCAAAAAAAAAAAAAAACACCACATTAGATTTGATGCGTGGGAAGGGTAGAATAATCACATAAATTAAAATAATAAGAATATGACAACATACAACATCTAGAAATAAAGAAAAATATTTACAAGTGTTTTGCTTTGCTCAAGTTAGCGAAGGACAGTGGTATTGGTCCAGATATTTGATTCTGGTCGATTTGTATCCTGTCCAAGTTGGACAGATAACCAAGCTCATCAGGCAGGAAACCAGTTAGATGATTTCCATTCAGAAGCCTGAAACCAGAGAAGGGAAATGACAGTAAGAAAGCAGAATAAAGTGCACGTTTATTTTACAAGGAAAAAAAATTAATACAATTCACATCTAGAGAATACACAAAATAATAGATGACTTTTTTCCCCTCAACAATGAGGATTATGAAATACTACGGGCTGGTTTTCTATACTGTATATTGAGTCATGGACTTAGAAGTAAGTCATCTATGACCACTTATCAATGACTAGACAAAAAGTAGAGCGATAGCATCTGGAGAAAGAATGTGAAAAAAGAACATTGAACAAAAAAAGCGAAGAGCTATTTGCACTCACATCAGTTCCAAAGTTGTAATATTGCCTATCTCCTTTGGTATAGTCCCGCTAATATTTAGATATGGAAGTACCTGAAGAATAGGACCTGCAAAGCAACATGATTTTCATGTTATTTTAAGCTACTGATAGCAACTAGACAAATGGCATAGGCATAATTATCAATATACTGATAGCATCACAATAGTGTCAAACGGGCTCATCGTGTAATTTTAAGCTAACCTTAAACACATTTGTTTATTATTCATGTTATTTAGGTGCGACTCAATTTTGACCCTAACCCGCTTATAATGTGTTAGGTTCGTATTGTGTTTTTGTGTCGTGATAGAAATTGCCACCCCTAAAGAAAATATTAGATTTTCTTGGTGCATATAATTAGAAAGGATTTTCAGTAACTTTATCTCATATGCTCACATCTTCTAGTAACTTACAATAGCATGCCAATGCAAATATAGACAATCATTTGCCAATGGATCGAACTGTAGTTCTTGCTTGTCAAAAGTTGTGATGGTAAGAGACTTTCTTCACGATGATAATTTGCATTGTAGTTTGATAATTATGCCTATGCCATTCACTTTTCAGTACCTTCTCTCAACTAAAAGAAATTCAGAACCTATATCCATATGCCTAACACTATTTATTTGACAATTGAAACTAACTTTGCAGATGATAACACTATTTTATTTGACTAACTTTAATACTGCAACTAACTCATTGGCCACAACATATTCACTTAATTAGAATCAATCCCCTATCCCTGTGAACATATGCACTTACCTTGTTGCTGCTATCCTTTTTTCATTTGACATATGCCAATTGTTAAATGTATTTTCCTGATCCTGGTTCTGCTCTAGGATACCAAGCCAAAACATATTATCCTCTATCAACCCTACCAGGCAATTCATTAAACTTGGGTTGAACATTATCACAAACACTTGGTGTGCAATCAAGTTGTATCTTCTATATAATTTAACAAAAAATAAATTGAATCATGGGATATTGAAATTGAAGTAGTGAGACATTAAAATTGAACTCATAGGACATAAACGACAATACCACATATTTTAGTGATTTAACCAAATCAAAATCGGATTTACCTTCTAGAAAACTTGGTAAGCATCGGACAGAGTGATTGGCGTCCAAGTAGAATTTGCCGCTAGTGATCACCGGGGTGGTGATTTCAGGAATCTGCCGAAGTGGTCTGTGATGGTTGGAGAGAGAGACAGAGACGTATTGATTAGCAGCAAACGCATCAATTTGTGAAGGAGATATTTCGTTCTGGAGAGAAAAATAGCTCATTACACTAATGGTTTAATAAAATTTATGTTATATTAAAACAGAATGCTAGCTTCTAAAAAAATGTTGATTAGCCTAGTGGATTGGGTTTGTTTACGCCTTACAGGTCTTGACTCTTGTGTTCAAACTTTTGCAGTATCAAAAGCTTCTTTTTTGGCTTTTCTTTTTTGTGTGTTCTTTCTCATTACATGTTTGTGTTCAAATTTTAATGTTCGGAAATATTAATATGGCTTGTTTTAATATGATTCGTATTTAATGTAAATAATACTATTTATTCTTATATTTAGAAAATATAAAAATTAATATATAGTGTTTTATATTAATATTTTTCAAGCTTGTTTGGATTATAATCGAACTTTTAAAATCGTATTTGAGTTTGGTTTGATTATTAATCGAATCGAACTCAAACGAGCTTTAGTCGAGCTGAACGAAACGAGCTCGAGTAGCTTGATAATTTTACAGATATTTTTTTTAATTAATCGAGTCAAGCTTGAGTCGAGCTTTATATCTTATCAAATAGAAAAATATGTTCAAACTTGGTTCGTTATGTTAACGAATGGACCTCAAACGAGTTTTTAACGATGTTTGATTAGGTATGCAGTCATGATGTTTGATTAGGTAAAAGAAAGGTGACTCATATGATATGCCTCTATATTTAATTGGTATTTGTAGGTGGCCTAACTCTGCAGTGAAGTGAAATATTACATTAAGCACTACATAGTTTCAACCAAAAATGTCAGTTTGACTCCTGCAAATTCACCTACAGTTTTTGGAAAGATGAGTATGAGTTGGTTTCTTCTGAAGCCTAAGAATAGCTAAGACAAGAACAAGAAAGCTATTACATCCTATGATATGCACGGCCCATCATTGCTAGGAAATATAGCTATCTCATTACATATATAATTTCTCTCTTTGTTGAGTCAGCTTATCATCATTCCGTTCATTTTCCCTTTTGAAAATCTTGTTGGTTGTTTAGGCTAATTTTTTGTCATAAGTTAGTATTTGAGAGGTTCTTTTTGTTTGCTCTGTACAACTTTGGATGCTTTGTTCTTTACAAGTGTGTGTATATAAATTGATTTTGAAATAAATCCTCATTCTAATTTCAATAAAAAAAATATTGTTTCAACTAATCTTGTTTGCTTTGCTATTAATCTCTCCTATAATTATTTTTATCCTTTTTGTATGTTACATATAAGACTTACAAAAACAAACATATAAAATTTTATTTTGTCATCTTTTTTATGTGCAGATGTGTCATCTATCTCAAAAAAGAGAGGACGTGGTCAAACAATGGGCAAAGGCATCATGAAGACGTTTGTTGCGTCTGGGCATAAAATGAAAGTAACTGTGGATCCACTGCTCGGAAGGCCAAAAACTCGGGAAGAGTCTTCAAAGCTTTCTAGTCAAATTGATTTTATTTTTATTTTATTTTTCATGCTTAACTGCATTTGAACTTGCAGTTTGTAGTATTATTAATGTATTGTATTTAAATTATTATATATGTACAATTAAAAAAAAATGCCAATTACATTGCCTATAATACTTATTTTCATGAATTATGTTGTTATGTAAGAAAGCTATCAATTGGTGACAATGAATTATTTCGTAACTTAAACACTCCTTTATTACAATTAACTTAGTCGTCGCCAAAAAAATATATTCTTTGACGATATACAATTTGTCATTAAAAATACACTATAATGATAACTTGTATCGTCACAAATATTTTCAAAACTTGTCATTATAAATTTATTATGTGACGATACATTTTGTCACCACATTAATTTTAATGACGGATGATTTCATCATTATTTTGGTGAAATTAGCGACGTTGATAAGCTTTGTCATATATTGCGACTGTTTCCATGACAAACAAAATCATCACGTTACATATTCTTTTGGTGACAACACATATCTCGTCGTTGAATTGTAATTATTGGTGACGCGTTATTTTGTCATTATAAATATACATTAAGTGACACAATATTTCATAACGTTAAATCACCTCTTTTATGACAAGTTGTGTAATATATGACGAAATTTAATGCTATGATGACAAAAACATGCTTTTGTCATTAAAAAGATATTTTTTTGTGACAAAGAAACAATATAAATGACAAAAAATTTATCATTGATGTGACGATGTAGGCGTCACAATAAATGATACAAATCGTGACAATCGTTATTAGCGTGACCAAAGGTTAATTTTGTAGTGACAAATTGCAAAAATCGTCATGTCTACCTTTTATGATGGGGCTACAGTGACGATCTTTATGACGCTCAATTTTCGTCACCAAATACATTTCGTGACGAAAAAACAGGTTTATATAATGATATTTTTCGTCATGTTATCTCATATTTCTTGTAGTGTGGGACGAGACGAACAAGTATGAGTTCAATGGGCCGGTTTTGTTGTTAATGGTAATTTGATATTGTATTTGCATTTTTGTAATTTTTCAATGTGATTTTGTAAGGTAATATTGTGTTGTGATTTACACAATTTTGTCTTTTTTTTCCAGGTGTTTTACTTGGACAGAGTCAGTGTACTAGGCAGAGATGCGCCGAGGAGATCACCGGCATTTGCTTCATGGACGATGGAAACGGTTAAGAAAAGAATCCGTAAAGAGTTCCTACACGGTGGATTTGGGCAGGGATATGTGGAGGGACCATAAGTTGGTGTGGCTCCATTGCAACCTCGGTTGGAGGGATTGGTCGTCGATCAAGGGAAACAATCATTTCTTTCTGGGACTTCGTCGGCAGGCAGTGGTGGGCAGGTATATAAATAAAACGACATTAATAAGTTCATTGTTATTTAATGGGGAAAATTCTGTATATTTTTTAATTTTGTATGTACAATTAGCATACATTTGTTGTATAATTAGTGTATGCATATTTTGAAAAAAACGTTTTTGAATGTTTGTATGGATAGCTCAGTATGTTTGTACAAATTGGTTACATAATTGTATAGGTTAATTTTATACTAAGTAGTTTAACAGTATGTGGATTTGAATATTTAGATGTTGTATGGATAGTTCACTTTTGTTGTATACATAGATTACATATGTTGTATATGTATTTCTATGTGTAGCAGTTTTGTAGTTCATAGCCCAGGTGTCTGTATATTTAGTTTACACATGTTGTATACTTATTTTTCAGATGTTGTATACTTATGATTATGTATGTTTGTTGTTGTATACTTATTGTATATTTAGTTGAGACATGTTGTATGCTTATTGTTGTATACATATGTTGTAATTTGTAATTATATAATAATTAGTTTAATTGTATGTTGAATTTGAATATTTGGATATTGTATGGATAGTTCAGTTTTTGTGTATGCATAGATCACATTTGTTGTATATGTATTTATGTGTAGCAGTTTTGTAGTTCATAGCACATGGTCTGCATATTTAGTTGCAAATGTTGTATACTTACTTTTCAGAGGTTGTATGCTTTTGTAGTTTTTATTATTGCATTTATTTTCACATTCCTTATATAAAATAGTAATATTTGTTCATCAATTTTGATTAGTTATACTTGTGTTTTGGCAGGAATACATTGTGAAGATTAAGTCAAGGATTGCTTGTCTTGCTTCCGATGTTGTGGAAATAATTTCCTTGATACGGGATGCCCTGTCTGAGGTGGTTGTGGTGCCTGAATTTTCTGATATTGGAGTGGTTGCTAAAAATTTGATATGTTATAAGACGGTTCATGCTGAGGGCACACGTGGCGGAGATGACGTAGTTGGAAGTGAGAGTCAGCAGACCGAAGCTTTTTGGAGCAACCCTGAAGATATTGCTCTGCTTGAGAAGATGGAAGCAGCTCTATGTAAGCGAGACGGGTTTGAGAAATGGAGTGGTGATAAGCCTGACAAGCCTGACAAGCCAAGTTTTAGTCTTGGTTTAACCCAAGAACACACCACTGATAAATGGGACACGGTTGTCGAGACCTCTCGATTTTATGAAAAGGGTGTGGATGTCGGTACATTGGACGAGCGGTGGGTAGGAGAAGCGGCTGATGATCTGGATGTAGATGATGTTGGGGTAATTTTTTTATTTTATTTGCATGTTTATTTTTGATTTTTTGTTGTATATGTGTTTTATTGTAGTCTATTTTGTTTTTTTAGGAACAGAGTAATCTGAACGTTGATGATGGTTTGGACGTGGGTTTGGCCAGGAATGAGTTACCAAAAAGAATAGCGAGAAGGTGCCGGTTTATCGGCGAAATGAACCTCGAAAGAAAAAAGAAAGCTGAGACGTTGACGTCCCCGTTTGTTGAGAGACGGGTTGATGTGTTGTCGAAGTTAAACGAGCAACAAAACATGATTGTGAAGTGGTTGTTTGAGAACCCAGAAGCTGAAAAATAATTTTTTTATTTTATGCTAAAATATACTATAAATTCTTTTATAATTACTTATTATTCTTTTTTCATTGGACATTATTTTGCAGGGATGAGGCAATTTTCAAGGCTGGCGACATGATCATAACAAGGGAGGACTTTGTGATGATGTGCCCTGGAAGTTATCTGAGCGTATCCCTGATTGATGCATGGACGAAGATTTTGAATGCCAAAGAGTCGTTAAGGAGCAAGAGTTCGCCTTATAGACTTTTTGCTACAACATATTCAACGGTACTGACATTTTTTAATTTCATTAATTTTCAATGCACGCAATCAGAAAATAGTTTGCACATGCCTGTTTGTATGTTTTTTTTGGGTAGGTTTTCTCCATTGTTTTTGTTTGTTTGGTTGTGTGTTTATTAAGTTAAAATTGTGTAATTTGATATGTCGTTTTGTTTACCTAATTTAAATGTTTTTTCTTGACTCGGAGGTAATTGTATTGTTTTTTTAGTTAGTTAGTATTTCTTTTAGATGTGTATAAATGCATTTTTTAGTACGGTGATCTTGTTTATTTAGTCCATGTGTTTTGTATACTTAGGAATGACTAATTGTATAGTTAGGTCAATAGATTTGTTTATTTAGCCTAGTGGATTTGTATAGTTTTATTATAGAAATGTATAGTTAATTAACTATGATTGTCTGAGTTAATTCATGGATCTGTTTGTTTTATTTGTGTGTTTTATTGTTTTGTTAGTACATTGAATTTGTCTAAATAGTTCAAATTTGATTTGTAATTATAGGAATGCTAATATCATATCTAGTTCTGTGTGTTTGTTTATATAATTCAAAGTGGATTTATATAGTTATTGATATTGAAATGTATAGTTAGTTAACTAGTTTTGTATTACGTAATTGATGGATGTGTATGTTTTGCCACATTTCATGCAACTTTTTCCCATTGTTTCAAGTTCAGAGACAATTGTTGATAGTAGATCATTTGCCTTATTTTGTCAAAGTCTTGATGCCGAGATTGGTGATGCCATCCCAAAGAAGTTGCAGGCGTTTGAAATGGAATTTTTTTTTTCATTTAAAATTAGTAACAATTATTTTCTATTTTTTTATGTCTTTTTTGGTTTTGATGATAGTATGTTAGATTTAAGAATGATATTTTTGTTTGTATCCAGTTTTTCTTTCCGATATGTAAGAGCAAACACCTCTTTGTTATTGTGTTCGACATGAAGAGGAATAATATGTAGATATTGGATAATTCTTCGGTTGGAGGAACCAAGTGTGACAAGTATGAAGATGTGCCTGCAAAGTTGGTGAGTTTTGTATTTTTAGTAATTAGTAATTGTATAATTAGCTCATATAGTTGTTTATTTTTGTTAAGTTGATCTGATTAACTTTGAATTTTTAAAATGTTTAGTTAGTTTGATGTGTTTTTGTGTAGTTTGGCGGAGTTGTGTAATTAGGAAAGTTTTAATGCCTAATTATCCAGTTTAACTTATTACATGCATTAAATATTTGTTTTCTTATGCCTCAGGTACGTTTATTTAGCCTAGTGGATTTGTTTATTTAGCCTAGTGGATTTGTATAGTTTTAGCTAATTGTATAGCTAGGTCAATAGATTTGTTTATTTAGCATAGTGGATTTGTATAGTTTTATTATAGAAATGTATAGTTAATTAACTATGATTGTCTGATTTAATTCATGGATCTGCTTGTTTTAGCCTAGTGGATTTGTATAGTTTTGTGTGTTTATTTAGCTTAGCGGATTTGCTTGTTATTTGTGTGTCTAAATATCTGTTTTCTTATGCCGTAGGTACGTTTTTTCTCCCAGTACTTGATGAGCAGAGGTTGTGAGCATATGGGACAGGAGATATTGCAGCTTAGTCCATCAAGAATAACTATGCCATGGAGAGACGCCAAAAACAAGGTTGACTGCGGAATCTTTGCAATGCGGCATATGGAAACGTACATGGGGGGAGGTCTGAGAGGATGGTCACTTGGGCTACAGAAGGGCAATGCTAATCTTATGTGTACTTTTCGTTCCAAGTACACTGATGCTATTTTATTAGATGACATGAACGAAATAAGGGACAAGAATTTGGTTGAATGCAAGAAGCATTGGACTGACAAGAAGCCAATGTAGGAGTTTTAGTCTATGGGAAATAGTAGTTGTGATTGTACTGACATTCTAGATGTTCATGTCTAGTTGTCTTGGTAATGTTTTGGTGTTTTGGAGTTCGTACACATTTCAAGGTTTTTTGCACTTGTTTTTTTTTTGGTCGAATATTGTTTTAGCATTGGGTCACTTTGGATAAATGTATGATTTAATTGGAGTTGCATTTATGATTTTTGAACAGTTTGTAGGTGTCATGTATGAATAGGTATGTAGAATTGTATTTTGAAATCAATATATTTGTTTAATTAAATCAGCTGAATTGTATTTATAGAGATTTATGTAATTTTCTACAATCTGAAATGTTTTTAGTCAGTTATGTTTAGTTGTTTTTTTTTGCCATTGGAATTGTATATTTTATACAATGGACATGTGTAAATAGGTCAGTTCATCTGTGTCGTTAGGCATTTGATTATTATTTGTTTATGTAGACAAATTTAGTTGTATCTTTTGTAATTGAAATTGTATACTTAGTTAAATTAATTTTAGTTAGTTACGTTCAATTGTGTTTTTTTGGGCATTGGAATTGTGTATTTTATTTCAATGGAACTGTATATTGTATAATAGACTTTCGTTTAAGTAGACTAGTAGAGTTGTATATTTTGGTAATTGGCTTTGTATACTTAGTAAAATTGTGTTTCGAGCCCAAAGTTTATGAAAAACGTATACGTGAACAGAAAATCAATTTAAAAGACAATTAAACAGGTAACATATTGTTCTGACTTAAAGGATAAAACCACATTAACATATTCTTCACCCAACACTTTTTTAAATAAAAAAACATTATACTATGGCGTGGTGTTGCGTTTTGGACATGTCCTGCTGTTATGTGTTCCGATCTCACCACAAGTTCCACATTTTCTTTTGAGTTTTGTGCTTGCTTTGATGGCTTTCTCTCTTTGGCTTTGAATTCTACTCCTCACATTACTACCGCTCCCCTTGTTTTTGGCTTGTTTCGATGGCAATACAGAAATATCAAGATGTGAGGTTGAGCCACAATATGTTTCCATTACCGAATGTTTGCTTCCCATAGATGGTGTATGCTGCTGATCTTTTAACAACTTTACCTTTTTTTCTGATACAAGACGTGATAAATTTGATAATTTATCAATGTTTCATTGTGCTAGGCCAATGCAACTGTGGAAATTGGACCAAAGGTTGTTTAGTATTACCGATGTTTCGTCTCCTCCGACGAATTGATAATTCTAGCCAGTTTTTGTGTGTGGTGTGATTGATGCAGAATTCATCCATCTCCGAGCCAAAAACTTCCTAGGAATCTCTGGATAGTCCTTTCGGACCACAAAAGCATGACAACACAGTAGGCCGGTTTGTTCAAGTTTTTTGCAGCTGCGTTTTATCAATGTTTCCGTCTTATATTTCATGACATCAAATATACTATATGTTTTGTTTTTAATTTAGTAGGAACACCTCGTGGAATCATCAGTTATCTCTGTAATTGTGCAATCATAGACGGATGCTTCAATTTTTGTGCTAACATCCGAAAATACCTTGTGTGTATACACTGAAGATGCATGTTTCTCTATGGCTAGTCGTGTCTTGCACTCTGGAAAAGCTGTTTGGCATGTGTGGTCTAATTTATCGGTTACGTGTTGTTGGGACTCCATCGCGCTTTGAAAGTGCATGAAAAACTCAACCAAATTCGAACCAGGATTTGTAAAATTTCCAAACCAGCTGTTGGTGCTCTCTGATCGTGATGTAGTTTTGAGCAAATCACTCATTGGCACATCTTTAAAATATGCGGGTATCCAACTCTTTCTAAGCTCATAAATATGCACGAACCATGTATGCGATGTTAGACCAAAGTCAGCCATAATATTAGTCCATTGACTCTCAAACTCTATTGTTGAAATGTTGGTGTCCCTCACGATTGAATTCAAGCGATTTCTGAAATTGTTATCCTTGAATAGAGCGTGACCGACCTTAACGCTTACCTTTTCCATTATATGCCACATACACAACCTGTGAATTGTTGTTTTGAACACAGATTTAATGGCATTCTTCATTCCCGGATCTTGGTCTATCACTATATAGTAAGGTTCACGACCAACAGCTTCTAAGAACTTTCTGAACAACCAAGTATACGATTCTTCGTCCTCCTTTAGTATAAGACCAGCTCCAAACATGACACATCGGCGATGGTTATCTACTCCGGTAAATGGAGAAAAAACCATTTCGTACCTGCACACGTTTGTAAACGTAATTATACGAATTTGTAATACCCTGTACACAAGTTCGTATTTTTTAAATTGTATGCATTTAATAGTTGCTGTAATGTTTGATATTTCACAGTAATGACATTTTTATATTTTATATTTTGACATGTAAGTATTGTCTATTATATAATCAATTCAACCAAATTAAGTATACAATTTTAAGTTAATAAATTATATGATCACTTTGTATTAAATATACAGAACACATAACTACGTGTACAATTTCAATCCAATATGTATACAGATCTCATCAACTAAATAAACACGGCTGCTTTGTAAAAATAAAAGTTGTTTCATTTTTAACAATACACAGTATTCACATTATGATAAATCCAAGTTGGCATGCAATGACACTCAATTATATGAACAATTTAAATAAAATAAGTACACAACACTAAAAGGAAAAATTATATATCCCATTGTATTAAATATACAGTAAAGCATCATTCCTTGTTCATTATGGAACAAATAATTTTACAAATCACATTAACTAAGTAAACATGATATATTTTTGTAAAACTTTTCAACGTTCGCAATTAAAATCAGGAAAGTATACATATATCATCAAATAAGTATACATGTTAGTTTGCAAATTTCCACAAGTGTACAACTTTAATCAGCTAAGTATACATATCCTTTCAATTAAGTATACATGTCACTGCATAAATAGAAGGAAACCACAATGATTTACCTGTTAGTATTGTATGTAGCATCAAATGAAAACACATCTCCAAATGTGGCGTAGTTCCTTATGGATTTTTGGTCTGCCCAAAATAGACGCGTCAGTTGTTCATCCTCGTCCACTGCGTATTCGAAAGCCATGCCTTGATTTATTTCTTTTTGTTTAAATAATTTGTCTATCACCAACTGTGCGTCTGCACCGCATATATAGGCTTTTAAGTTGCGTTTGAAGTTTTTAAAATCAATCTTCAGTGCACCGACGTGTGAAAATCCGCCAACCATCTCCCTGAATAATTCGTGTTGTTTTGAACTCCCTATATTAGCCTTCGTGCAATTCATAATAAATTGCTGGTGACCGAAGTTCAAATTTCTGTTAATCTTTAGAAATTTCTTGAATGTATCGATCGCCATTGGGTGAGTGTGGCGTTCTTCAAAACTTCGTATTTTTATATACGCCAGCACTGGTGTACTCGAATATACATCGTGCATTTCACCCAACACGGTTTGAAGTCCTCTTTCGCGAGCCATGTGGAGGGTTGTTATCGGCTTCATCTGCATGCTCAATACGTATGTTGTTTTTTTGTGTGTTTGAAGCCTTCTCTATTGCAAAGAACATAATGCAAACAAATTACCTCATTCTTGAACCTCTTTATCTTGCAAAGAACATAATGCAAAATTTTATACCGGTTTCCAATGTAGCGAAATGCATGCCTACTCGTGGAATCTTTTCTTGTTCTACCTCTGGTATCCAATATTTAGTTGAGCCTGGTGAGATTTCGAGTCGTTGACGTCCATTGAAATCGTTTGTTGGATCTGTGATATTTTACATTAAAACAAGACAGAGCATTATAAAAACAAAATGGATGTATTATTTATACAATATGCAACCATATACATACATATTATTATTATTAGTAAATACGTTCGTATACACCACCGTACAATTTTTTTTTCCAGATAAATATATATCCAATCTAACGAAATGGAATTAGGGAATAATATAACAATACATACAAATTTATATTATAAATATACAACAATCATGGCTATATATACAAGTTAAATATGTTAAATATACACGCAAAACAGTTGACAACATATATGCAATCTCCAAACTAGTTGTAAATATTTAAGAATTAAATATTCAAATACAAGATTTATATACGAAATATACTAACATTGTTCACTACACATACAAACTAACAAGAAATATACAATGCACAGACAATTCCAAAATTTGTAAAACTGTAAAACATGTATACAATGTTTGTACACTAAATATACATTTGTTGTATACTAAACATACAAATCACCTACCCAAACATACAATTGGTTCGATTATTCATTCAGTGTTGTTTTCAGTGATTCCTCCTAAATTTTTTTACAAGTATATTGTAAGAAATTACCTTGGAAACATTCACCAATCGCGTTGGAGGGAAGATCTTCTGCCATTGTACAATCCATTTGCTGTAATTGATGACAACCTTGACAATTAACGAAATATATGGTATGTTTTTTTCCTGTATGCAAATGTATATTTGTATAGTTTTCGAGGTTTAAGAATTTGATGTCAATGGTGGTAGAGATTGTCGTGGTGAAGAAGGCGGGTGGATTTCCACTAATTATGGGATGTGATCAATTCAAGATCACGTCCCTAATTTTTAGTATTCGGTTACCATTTTTATTTCGACAGATTACTATTTTACCCCTTCCTATGTACAATTTATTATGTTAGTTGTATAGATTCATTTAGATCCTGGTCGTTGATTTATGTTTTTAATGGTGTGGATTTGGTCTTATCGACTTACCTAGGGGGTGGTCTCACAGGATCCCCTCCATATATATATACACTATACTTGAGAAAAAAAATGCCACATTGGCACATTGTAGGGGTATTTAACTGATTATGGCATTTGCCAAATTTTGTTGCAAATGTAGGGTGAATTTGATGGGTGTTAGGATTTTCGGTGTAGGCGCTAATGCCATTAGCACCCTTAAAGCAGGCGCTAATGCGCCAATAGCGCCTACTGCAAAGATTATTTTTTTTCCTGACACTTCAGGCGCTAGTCAAACTAGCGCCTGCTCAAATCTACATATTTCTTCCCAACAGTGTACACCACTCCATCCCAAACCAACTAGGGTATTAATGAATCAAATTGAACAGAATATAAATATATTTTATTCATATTGGCCTCATTTATAGAATATTTTTATATGATTTTTTTAATATCCAAATATAAAAACTGACAAAAACAGATTCTTAGTATTATTTGAAATATATAAATTAATTTGAATATTTGTATTTAAAATTCTAACCAATCTTTATTTATAGTAATGCAAAAATCTGCATTTCTTCTCAACATGTGTATAACAGCCCATCCACAACCAACTAGGGTATAAACGAATCAAATCGAACAGAATATAAATATAAATTATTCGTATTGCCTTCATTTACAGAGTACTTTTATACGAATTTTTTTAATATTCAAATACAAAGACTGATTCTTATTTGAAATATATACGAATTAATTCGAATATTTGTATTTAAAATTCTAACACATCTTTATTTATACTAAGCAACTTTTAACCAATGACTATGATTTATTTGATCCAATAGATACATTTCATTCGCTGGAATAGTCTAACAAAATATATAAGACTTCCTCAATATATAATACTATAATATTATCTACAATTTTTCTTTTCCAAAGAATCTTAATATTTTCTCAACGAATTGTAGAAAGTTTTAGAGTATTATATATTGAGGTGATCTTATATATTTTGTTAGCCTACTATAGTGAATGAAATATATCTATTAGATAATAAATCATAATCATTGGTTAATGAATTTTATTAGTACATATAACGATATATCAGAATTTTAAATACAAATATTTGAATTAATTCGTATATATTTCAAATAAGAATCAGTCTTTGTATTTGAATATTAAAAAAAATCGTATAAAATATTCTGCAAATGAAGGCAATACGAATAAATTATATTTATATCCAGCTCGATTTGATTCGTTTATACCCTAGTTGGTTGCGGATGGGGTGTTATACACGTGTTGAGAAGAAATGCAGATTTTTGCATTAATATAAATAAAGATATGGGTAGAATTTTAAATACAAATATTCAAATTAATTTATATATTTCAAACAATAATAAGAATCAGTTTTTGTTGGGAAATTTATTGTTTAGATTTTGATGAATGCCATGTCAAACTTAGACTAGAAAGTTGACACCCCATTTTCTTTGTAATTTGTATCATAATAGATAGGGTTGTACTAGTTGAGTCAAGTCAGCTACGTCTAGACATACAAGAAGTCAATCAAGATCGGGATGAAGACTCATTTGTGTGAAGAATCGAGTATAGCAAGGAAAAGAAGTCAAGAACTCGAAGGAAGGAGTAGCAACTATGATACAATGTGTGTGAAGTGTCAAGTCAACTCAAGATAGCCAAGTCTCAAGTTGAAGTGAGGATGAGTTATCCATGATTGGGAGCCGACTTGAAGTCACCAGGGGAAGTTAAGGAACTATGATCAAGTCAAGACAATAACCGAAAAGAAACCGTTGCACAAAAGTCAAGAATATTACCTAAACAAGTAATACTTCCATGCTTTGCCATGTCTTAAAGTGCTCGATCCCGAAGCGTGCAAAAGGAATAAACCAACGGGAAGCACTTGCACCTTGTGTCGACTAAAAAGCTAAAAGTTCATTTAAATACAAGGAAATGTCAAGATCAAGGACTGCAACAAGACAAGCCAACGAATACAAGTGACTTTTGAAATCACCTATCTCTTCAACTGGGCGATTTTTGAAAGTTCACTATAAAAAGGCCGAGGAATCACTTAGAGAAGGTTACCAACCACGAACATTCGATTATCATTCGAGTAGTAACCTGCAAAAATATTCTCAAGTTATTCAAGCAAATCCTCAAGCTTAAATTTCGAAGGAAATCAATCCAACACCAAGCTATGAAGGAAAGACAACTTCAAACTATTGAAGAGGAAACTTTTGAAGAATCAAAAGGGGTCTACATTCCAAGAAGATTGTAGAAAGGTTCAAGGTCGAACCGTCTCAAGTTATTGGAGGGCTTCGTGATCAAATCCAAGAAGCTTGAGCAAGTAAGTCAAGTAGCAAGGCAACCGCCATGTGAAGAAGGCGAGTCGGACGAGAGCCACTGTGTGACCAAGGCATCTCCGGATCGAGTCCCAAAGGATCAAGTCACTTGTGTGATCAAGACTTGCATCCGGGATGATAATCACTTTGTACTCGATCAATACTTAGTGGATTCCTCCGGAGTTGGAGAAGAGAGGATTAGAAGAATTACCCCATCTTCGAACCTCTATAAAAATTATTGTGTCATTTACATTTCAAAGATTTACTTTCGCATATCATTTAATATCTGGCGATAATTTGCTATTCAATTGATAATTAACAAAGTGCTAAAACCAAGTGTTAAAACAAACTTAAACCAAAATTCAAGGGTGTTAAGTCTTCCGCTGAAAATCTCATCACAACCAAGTTAAGGTTTAGACTAAACAGCTGAGTTATTCTATCAACAACTCAATTGAGTCTGTTGAGTGGCTAACTCTGCTGGTTAACTAACTTAGCTGTCCATCAAGGACATAACTGTGTATTTAACTCTGTAATATTTTAAAAGGACTAAAATCGAAAAATTAGTAAGGTTTATTCAACCCCCCTTCTAAACCTTACTCACACCCCTTGGGACCTTCAGTTTTTGTCAGTTTTTTATTTGGATATTAAAAAAATCATATAAAAATATTCTATAAATGAGGCCAATACGAATAAAATATATTTATATTTTGTTCAATTTGATTCATTTATACCTTAGTTGGTTGGGGATGGAGTGTTGTACACGGTTGGAAAGAATATGCAGAAAGCAGAATGCAGATTTTTGCATTAATATAAATAAAGATTTGGTTAGAATTTTAAATACAACTATTCAAATTAATTTATATATTTCAAATAATAATAAAAATATATTTTTGTCAATTTTTATATTTGGATATTAAAAAAATCATATAAAATATTATATAAATGAGACCAATACAAATAAAATATATTTATATTCTGTTCATTTTGATTCATTTATACCCTAGTTGGTTTGGGATGGAGTGTACACTGTTGGGAGAAATGTACAGATTTGAGCAGACGCTAGTTTGACTAGTGCCTGAAGTGTCAGAAAAAAATAAAATAATTGCAATAGGCACTAATGCCAATAGCGCCTGCACCTAAAATCCTAACACCCATCAAATTCACCCTACATTTGCAACAAATTTGGCAAATGCCATAATCAGTTAAATACCCCCACATTGTATATGCACGGCAGTTTCTAATGCCTTTAAAGCATTAAAGTAGTGGTTTCTCCCATTATGATAGTAGTGGGTACTAGTTACTACTTGGTTAATAAGAAAAACATAAGGATTTTTCTTATTTTTAATAACAAACCATTTTTTTTTAGAAAAACAATAGCGAGTCTGGCCGTGTGTTTTGTGGAAGGAAATAATATAGAAAGTGTTCTTTATTTGTTTTCTCTTTTTCTCTCAAAGCATTTATCTTCAATTATTCAATTATGGTGGATAATAATTAATTGATAATTATTCATCTATACAATTTATTCTTCAATTAATTATTGATTATGGAATTAATATTCTAGTCAATTATCAATTCGAAAATGGAATGAATTTTCCTAGCAAAAGGTTTATCCCGGTGTCTACAATCAAAAGGTGAACTCGATTAGAGGGGAGACGTTTGAATCCCAATTGACGAGTATTTGGAGTTTTGATGATTGCCACATATCCGGAAATTGATTCCCTCTCAATCTTCGCTAAAATGAGAAGACTCTATGGGGGTAATTTTCTTGTATCACTTACGAATCAAAATTTGTATTCTCGCATGATAACGAAAATGTCGATCGTTACAATCGCTACGTGAACCTACGGGGTTAGTATTTATTGTGATGAATGCACTTGTCTTATTTAGATTAAATTTTTTAATTTTCACTGAGCGAACCCCGTGTGGTATAGCGAACCCAACAGTCAAATCCCCCACTTTTTTTTTTTCAAATTTGCATGATTCAACTCAATAATCCATATTTATGAATAATTTTAGATGTTATCAAATTGAATTTGAGACTAGTGTTATTAAACGCGGTCCGGATGTCGAAGCGGATAATCAATTGGCCACTGAATTAACGGTCTGACAAGTTGAAACATTGAAAAAAAAAACGATAAAAAATGTTTATTAAGCATATAATCTCTAGTTGCATGTAACGAATAGGATATATAAAAAAATTAATAAATACTTATCAAAAAGGAAAAAGAAGAAAAAAACCTAATAGAGAAGCTAAAGGAAAGTGGAAGAATTTGATGCAAGGTCGAAGGGAAACATAAAATTTGATACAAAGGCGAAGTTGAAGCTCATAAGAAAAGTAGCCACCTAGAGTCTTGTCTTGTTCTATTCTTCTTGTTGTTGGATACTAAAAAGGTTTCTTACTCTCCATGTTCTCTTTGGATTTTTTAGAAAATTGTTGAATCGGGTTATAATAGATCACCTTGCTGACTGGTTCCTACCAATTTTTATCGAGTGGCATGCCAGCGCTGAAAATAGTCACTGAGGGTGACGGCTTAGGGTCCCCAATTTGGAGGGACCTAATTTTACATAAGCCATATTTTATTAAGTTGCTTTTAGGTGCCCTTAAAATAAAGAAAAAACCAAATAGGCTTTTGCTTTCAGAATTGTACTAAGAATTGTACTAAGAAAAGTAATCTAACTTTTAAAATTGAAATAAAACAAATGTTTTGTTTTATATTGTGTGTAATTGAGTATTTTGTATGAAAGGTAATAGAAGAAAAATCTGTGTTTTTGCATATTCGGGCAATTGAGGTTTACTATTATTTCATTACCGGTTTGAACATATTTGTATGTCCATTTATTATATTTTTTTAAATAAAATATGTTTATATCAAGTTCTTATTAAATTAGATCCAAATTGTTAATATATGAGACATTTATTTGTATTTTTTTATAGGGCCCTTTTCTCACTACAACAAATTAGGGAATTTGAGACGTTTTATTTTGAGACGCAACTGAAATCGTCTCCAATAGCTTACTTTTAGTGAAGTTATTTTGATATCGTCTCAAATAAAGCATAATACTCCCACCTCCCAACCCCCTTTCCGGTAGTTTTTTTAGGTGACAAAAAATAATAATTAAAGACGATTTTGTATGTCTGAAAAAGGTTACTGATTAGGGACGTATAACATTCGTCTATAAAGTCTAGAATATGTTATTTGAGACATTTTCTATTATGTTTCAAAAAAGAGTTAGCATTTTATTTTCTTTTGACATTTCATAAAAGTCTCAAAAGTACTTTTTCTTAATAATATTTTATAATAATGACCTTTCTTAAATTTAACTTTTCTATAATATAAATAAATATTTTTAAAATTGAAGACTTCTTTAGATAATTTTGGAAAAATTATAAATTAAGAAAATTGAAATACATGTGACGTTTCTATAAAATTCGTCACTACATATTACAATTTGAGACGTTTTTGTGAACGTCGCAAAAACTTTTCGGAACCCCTCCATTTCTATTTTCACTTCGCGCCATTACCTCCGAGCCATTTTTTTCTCTCACACAAAATCACGCCGTCAACACGATTCTTTCTCTCTTCCCATCTCAACTCACGATTCCATGCCCTTCTCGATCTCTCGAATATCTAATCCGCCAGTAGCACTCATCGTATCTAAGGTTTGTCTCTTGCTACCTTCCAATTCGCGGATTTAATTTTTTCAGTTGTTGTGACTAATTAAGCGTTAGGGTTGTTTGGTAATGGAAAGGAAGAGGATTTTCTGAAATGTGAAATAAATTGAGATTTTTAATCGAGAGCAGCGTCATTGTGTTGAATTTTATGTTAATTGGATTGGAGTAGGCTTTATTGTTTGGTTTGCAGAAAATTGGCTGCTTAGATATTTAATTTTGCAAATTTATTCACTGGATGTTGTGACGACTGGTTTGTCCAATTAATTTATAATTTTGATTGTTTATTGCTTACTGCTTAGTTTTCACTTGGTTGATATTTCTGTTTAAATTATAGAAGTTTAGATTCATTCTGATGTCCAGTTATGATGGAGATTTTTCTCAGTCTTACTTTTTCCTGCTACATCTTCTATTAGACTGAAAATCTTGTTGCTTCTTGGTCATTATATTAGTTCAACCTTCTCAGATGTGTAATGACTACTTAATTATATTAAGTAGGAAATTGCTTCTTTTCTTATTGTTAATTTTTGAGTTCATTAATATTTACATGGTGGTGATAGTGTTGAGACTATGTTCCTGAAAATGAGGAGATGTGACTTTTAGCCTTAACAGAATTCTTTTGGTCTGAGGGTGCTTGCTTTTGATTTTTATGCATGTGTACAAGGTTAATCTGGGAGTATACTCCTACTGGTTGCTAGAAGTGCATATAGAATATAAAATGAAAAACTGAAAACATGTTGCATTAATTTCATTGTGTGCTGAGACTTTCGTACATATTTATATTATAAAAGAGAGTAAGTGCTCCTAACTACTTGTTAACAGGGTTAGCTATTTAGTTGCTAAAGCATTAACTAAATGAGAGTTCTCTCTACTTGCACTATGTTAGTTTGATTGGTTTTGTTAGTTATATTCAATATGATCCCATGCAAGATGGACTGGGGAGGAGATGTGAGACGTAGAAGTAATACATTTATTTGAAGTAACAGGGGACTGAGGATTACTAAGCAGATTCATAGTAACATCAGGACATGTAGAACTTGATTAAACTAAAGATTGTGAAGAATTTAGGGAAGGAAAGATAGTGGAACCAATATGTGTGACTGAGAGGGGAGAACTGTTGCCATCTACTAGTTTATCGTTACCTTTAAAAGGAGCTTGCAATGTCAAATTTCCGAAATTAGTTGTCACTATCTCCTTCAAGTGCTGATCAAAGTTGTAACATGCAAAATGATAATAGGTCTCTTGTCATTGGAATCTTGCTCTTTCTCAACAGGTATAAGATAATGTGTTGATCAAATTTATGACATGCAAAATGATGATAGATTTCTGTCATTATAATCTTAATCTTTGTAAAGAGATATGAGATATAGAATCGTTTTAGTATTCTGAACCCTAAAAGAAACAAAAAGAAAGGAAAAAAGATGTAGCTAATGATGAAACTTTTGTTTGCAACAAGTGAAATTTGAGATTCTCTTTGTTTTCTTGTAAATTTTTAAATGATTTCTTCTACCTCACGTGACACTCTTGGTTCTCTGTACTATTTTCAATATGTGAAAATAAAGCCCACATTTGCTTCAAGATTCTCATATATTATTGGGTTAATTACAAAAAAAACCTTGAGGTTTGACCTAATTACAAAAAAATCCAACTAGCTTTCAAAATTACAAAAAATACCCCCGAGGTTTTATTTTGTCTAACATTTAAACCCTTCATTAGCAAAAAAAAATTTCAAAATTCCCCTTCATATTTATAAAAACACTGCAGTTTACCCATTAATTTTAACACTGAATCAAATCCTAGGGGTACTTTTTGTAATTTTAGAAGTTAGCTGGGTTTTTTGTAATTAGGTCAAACCTTAGGGGTACTTTTAGTAATTATCCCTATATTATTAACATATTGAGATATGCATGATACAAATTTAGAACATTTAGACTTAAATAGCCATATCCGAAACAGAACACTTTTTGTTTCATAGTTTTATCCGTTGTTAGTGGAAGTGGTACATTCACATGCTTTTTTTTAATTGATATAGAGAGGATCTTGAACCTGGTTTATGTAGGTTAATGTCTATTTAAACTGTATATATATATATATTTAGTTTTAATTGCTTTGTTTCACGCAGAACTTGCAAACATGAGGATGGCATGAAGTGGAATTGTAAAGTGACTTTTCCCAACTTATTTCACACCACCCTTGATTGAATACTAGAATTGTTTTGGAAAATTCAGTTAGATGAATCATGAAGGTACATTATATTTATCTTTTTCCTTGTTATTTTTGTTTTATGAAAAAAATATTCAGCACATCGTATTGCTATAATATAACAAAATGTTGGTCTTTGCTAACACCTGTTGATTTATTGTAGCTTGTACAGATTACTAGCCACCAAGAAACAAGTCTTCAGCAAGGGAAATTGTTGTTGCAATCAAGTCCTCAAAGAAAAAAATTTAGACTCTTTTGTTGTTTCCTAGGTGGCAAGTATGAATGTTTTTGACAAACATGAGCCTTGTTGTCTTATATTTGTTTTACCTTGTAGCAACAATGTTATTTCTTATTTTGAAGTACAATTACAAGCAAGGTGTTATTATTTTGAATGAATACACACAAATGTCTTATTCTTAGAAGCATTTTATTTCATATTTCTTGCAAAGTTTACTTTAAACTAGAGGTTGTGTTGGTGGGGATGGAAAAAAAAAAAAAAAAATGCTTCAGGGACCAAAATAAATTTCTTATTAGTAAATATTTTTTCAAATTCACGTGACGATTTTAGTTTGTATCGCGTGAGTATTTATTTTTAAAGAACTTTAAATCTTTATTTACGTTGCACGTGCACCTTACTAATATATCCAAAACGAAGAAGTGGGTGATTGGAGAGTTTTATGGAGGCCAAACAAAACTAGTTAATTAGAAATATTATTATTTTTCATTTTGGGTTTCTAAGGTGTATTATGTGATTTTATATAGGAGACGAGATGTCCTTGAATCAGTGCCAAATATATAGAATAATATGAAATTTTCACCAAATAATAGTTTTAGAGACGAAATATAATGTCCCTATAAGTTAATCAGTGACGAATATTGATGTCACTATACTACATATGTTTTGAGATGAATGACAAAATGTCCCTAATTATTTTTTTAGAGACGAAACATTTTGTCACAAAATGTAAGAGGGTACCAACTGGATAATAATATGTGACGTTATTATTTCGTCTCAAAAGCCAAACCTTTAGAGACGTTTTTCTAATTTTGTCTCTAAAAACTTTTGGCGATTGCGATATTGCGACGTCTCTTGTGACGTTTTCCATTCGTCTCAAATACATTTTTGTGACGTTTTTGTGACTTTTAGCGATGATTTCGTTTCGTCTCAAATATTCATTTTTCTTGTAGTGTCTCTTTGTCCACGCCCTCCAAAAAAGTCAGGGTTGGGACCAGAGCCGTGGGAGCCTTTAGGCCATTGAGGTGGTTGTCTAGTGCCCCGCGACTGCCTAAGGCCCTCAATTAAATAAGTGAATTTAATAGTAGTAATTAATTTAGTGTTGTATATATATATATATATTTATATATATCATATGTGTGTATAATTAGCATTGGAATTGAAAATACAAAATTAATTAATGTTTGACAAAGAATTGAATTTGTTTGCTTTTATCGCCAAAACAATTTTGTTTTTTGAACCATGAAACTAAAGCAAGCTTGTTACGACAAGCTTATCATACTTTTTGAAATGTCATGCTGAATTGCTAATTTAGAGTTATTTGATGAATGATAATTATACCAAATCAACATAAGATATCATTCTACAATAAAGTTTTTTCAAATCAAGAATCCATACTAAAAGTGTGAGATTGGTGAAATCGACTCATTCTTTCTTAACGCTTGACAGAACATAAAGTTCCATTCTCAGATTCAATGCTTCATATTATGTTATATGTAGACAAGAGATATTCATTTTATCCAATCACCTGACAATTTCTTTCTATTTAAATTATATCATATCTCTATCTTCTTTGCTTCTCAAGCTGACCATACATGTGATTGTTGCAATTATCGAAAGATGTTTTTCAAAATTAAAATCCAGTTTGAGATCAAGGATGTTATAAGATAGATTGAATGGATACTACTGCAAGAAAAACGCAAAATAGCGACGGATTAAACCAAAAAAATCTGTCACTAACACAAATAGAAACATAATCGCTACGGATAAATTTTCATATGTATCTAACTCATCGTTAAATCCTTAGCCACTAACAAAAAAACGTCTGTCAAATCTAGCAATGGATTCTTCCATCGCTTAATTGATTTATATCCTTCACAAACAATGTAGTGGGACAACAAAAAATGATAGAATAGCAACTAACTGCTGACGAATTTGTTCGTTGTTAAAGTTAGCGACGGATAAATTTGTCACTAAGTTTAAAGTTTCAATTGGTTTTTAGCGACCGATTTGCCATCGCTAACTTTAATGACAGATAAATCCGTAGCTAAATTCAAATTTAAAATTCAGGGTTTATCCGTCGCTAAATCCGTCTCTATTTGTTTCAAAGATTTTAAGTTTTTTGACTTTTTATATTTTAAAACCTGTAAAAATCTGTAAATACAATTCACATTCAAATACAAAATACATTTATATAAACTACACAAAAAATTGATTTTTTTTGTTTTCTATATTTTAAAATCTGTAATAATAATTCACATTCAAATACAAAATATATTTACATAAGCTACACAAAATATCAATAATAGCCAATATAATAGGTATTTTACAAAATAATCTGCGTCAAAATATAGTCGAAGATAATACAAAATATCCATATATAATATAAAATATAAAATACAATTATGTCCAATAAGTAGGTGACGTTTGTTTATAAAGTTTCTTCAGGAGGAGGCATATATCTCTGGTGGCGCATCTCCATCATCAGATACACATTTGACTTTTCTTTTTTGTCTTTATTCCTTTTAAATGGGCATAAGATCATCATTATGGGTAAAAATTCCTTCCAAATCATCATATGTGAATGTAATAGATTCATCTGTCCGAGATCTCTTTCCTGGTGCATCTTCTGTTTGAGATTGCCTATCATATAACAACTATGACTCTTACCACGGGTGGATGGTCCCTCCTCGGACTTCTACCCCTTGGGTTCCGCATATTGGGGCTTCACTCTCTTGGATTTCTTTCTTTAGGTGTAGGACTTCCTCTGTTGTCAACTACAAAGCTACCAAGATAATATCTTTGTATCAAGTCCTTAATTTTATTATTTAATGTTTCACAGTCTTCAGTTTCATGACCATGATCTCGATGAAATCTACAATACTTGCCGCGACTTCTCTTATTGGCAGGGGTCCGCAATTTCACTGGCCACTTGATGTAAGCCTGATCTCTGATGTATATCAAAATTACGTTCTTAGATGTGTTTTAAGGGAGTGTACATATCAAACCTCGGAGGGTTTGCTCGATCCTTCGAGGAGCTAGTAGCGACAGACAACCTATCAAAAACCTTTTTCGTCTTTACTTTGTCTTTCTTTCTCTCTTTGTCTAAGGACTCACGTTCGGCCTCTATCCCAACCTTGGATATTTCTTCAGTGTTGATATATTTTTCTACCCTATTAAAGAGGTCAGCCAAAGTCAGTGGATGCTTTTTTTACAAGGAAAAGGCAAATCGTGATGATTTTTGGACACCATTCATAAGTGCTGCCAAGGCCACTGGTTGGTCAATATCCTCTATCTCAAGGGCTTCTTTGCTGAAACGCTGGATGAAGTCTCTCAAAGATTCATCCTGTTTCTGACGGACACCCATAAGACGTGTCGATGCCTTCTTGTACCTTTTGCTTCTCGCGAAGTGGTTGAGGAATTCCTGAGCCAATTGCTTGAAAGATGAGATGGATGTTGCATATGCAATAAGGAAAAAACCAAACCCTTGCACTTTTTCTTAATGTAGCAGAGAACGCTCAACATTTGATGGCGTCGGTCTCCTCGTGAAGCATCATATGAGCTTGAAAATTATCAAGATGATCCCGAGGGTCCAAAGATCCACCATAATTCTCCATCTGAGGCATCTTAAAGCTAGACAATATTTCTTCCCTCATGATACCTTCAACAAAAGGAGATTCAGTGGGAGAAAAGAGGTTGGTGCTCGACTTCTTGACTTCCTTCAACATTACTCCTAACTTTTCATTCATTTCTTCTAATTTCTATTTAAGATTGTTCTCCTCAACAATCTCAGTGCCAACCCAAGGTCCCTTTTAGATCTGACTCCAACTTCATCATTGAAAGCCTTGTGTTGGGTATCTATCTGCCTCTAAAGATTGATACACAAAGTACCAAGTACAAATACAGACTCAATAAGAAGCCTATTATACAGATTAAAACTCTAGACACTTTCGAGAAATTAAAGTACAAGAAATGTACAGAAAATTACAATGAAACAGAAATATTAACACAAGGCAAAAATGTGAGGGATAAAACCCTAGAACCGAAATATAGTAGAAATTTCGGCTCAGGACCAGTTTTCCCAAAAACCACCACGGTAAGTCACCAGAGAAATCCGCAGAACCACAAGAACTGAGGCGGACCACAAAGCCTTGCCCTAAACCTCACAAAGAACCCAGATCCTCACCCAGAGACCCGAGGAAAACGCTCGAATCACCAAACCCTAGTTCCTCCCAGAAACCCTAGTTTTGACCCCAACCAGTTCGTACACAAAGGATGTGAACTAGTGAAGAAGAAGACACTCAGTATGTCAAAACACTCAAGATTTCACAGAAACTCCGATGAGAGATCGAATTTCACAGAGAAGGAAACCCCAGGAAGATTCGAGAGAGTGAAGAGCGAGAGAGAGAGAGATGAGAGAGAGTGGGAAAGCACAGAATGAGGATTAGGGTTCGGATAGAACCTTTTAATAGTCCAGATGAACGGCTACGATCAAGAGAAAATATCCAATGGCTCAGATTGCACAAAGGGGATCCGCGGACTATTAAACGGGTTCAAGAACCCGAACACACAACCCGGATATCTCAATGGGATTGGGAATGGGCTTGGAGGCTTTGGGCTGCATTTGGGCCAACCCATTAAAAAACGAATGGGCCAATTACACAACAATCTCCACCTTTGGCTCATTGGATTTCATTAGACAAACCTGGGAAAATTTAAACTGTCATCATCATCGCCGATTGCCTTCCCAAAGACTTAAGCTAAGAAGGACTTATGTTACAGAAAGAAAGACTAAAGCTAATCAGAATCGAGAAAAGGATCTCAACAAGCACACAAAGAAGTCAAGTTCCCCATTGAATTAATATAAGCACACAAAGATATACATTAACTCAACGCTTTTGGATTCAACAGAACACATAGTAATCAAAACCCAACATAAGGGCAACTAACCTAACGGTAATCAATCACCGGTGTCAAAATTCAGAATTTTCAAACAAGTTTTGAACTTTGATAAGGGTAGACACTTAGTACCCATATCACCAGGGTTGTATTCAGATGCCACCTTTTCAAGACAGACAAGCCCTTTAGAAACAATATCCCTTATAAAATGAAATCTAACATCAATATGTTTTGTTCTGTCATGAAAAACTGGATTCTTACAAAGCTGAATACCAGATTGGGAGTTAGAAAATACAACAACATTTTGTTTTAGAAAACCAATTTCAGAAACAAGTCCTTTTAACCATAAGGCTTCTTTTAAAGCTTCAGTAACAGCAACATATTCTGACTCTGTTGTAGAAAGAGCCACAATATGTTGCAGTTGGGATTTCCAACTTATACAAGAGCCACAAAGAGTAAAAACATAAGAAGTTGTTGATTTTCTGTTATCTTTATCATTTGCATAATTGGAATCCACATATCCTTTTAGAACAACACCATTTTCACACTTAGAAAATTTAAGGCAATAATCAGTTGAATGTCTAAGATATCTCAATAACCACTTCAAAGCATTCCAATGCACCAAACCAGGATTAGACATAAATCTACTAAGGCGGGAAACAACATAGCAATGTCGTCTAGTCTTATCGACCATTAAGTACATAACGAGATCGAATGGCATTAGCATAGGGAATGTTTTGCATAGAAGAGATTTCAAGATCGGTTTTAGGGACTGATCCTACTTAACACAAAGTGAGCGACAAGAGGACATTCACAGATTTTGCATTACTCATAGAGAATTTTTGTAAAATTTTCTCAACATATGAAGATTGATGAAGATAAAGCACGAGTTATTTCTATCCCTATCAATATTCATACCAAGTATTTTCTTAGCATCACCTAAGAATTTCATGTCAAATTTAGCACTTAAGCGGTTTTTAACATGATCAATAGCCTTAATGCATGGTCGATCAAAAGCATGTCATCCACATAGATCGGCAAGAAAAAACAGGAGATATAGCATCAAGTTTGAAATACGGTAATGGTCAAATTTGCTTCTGCTGAATTTCAAATCAAGCATGCATTGATCAAATTTTTTATTCCACTGTCTAGGTGATTGCTTTAAACCATACAAAGACTTTTTCAAAAAACATACATGGTTAGGTTTGGATTTATCTTCAAAACCCTCGAGGTTGTTTCATAAAAATTTGTTCTTCCAAATCACCATGTAAGAAAGCGGTTTTAACATCAAGTTGCTTTAGTTTCAGTCAACCGAGCCACTAAAGCTAGCATAATTCTCACGATTACAAACTTCACAACAGTGCAAAAATCTCGAAGTGTAATCAATGCCTTCTTTTTGAGTAAAACCTTTTGCAACTAATCTAGCTTTGTATCTAACACCTTCATTTTCTTGTTTGATTTTAAACAACCATTTACAATCAACAATGGAACAATTAACAGGTTTTGGAACAAGTTCCCGTGTTATTCACATACAAAGAAGTCATTTCATCTTGCATAGCACTCGGCCATTTCACGAATTCACGAGTTCACAATCAAGATAGGTTTTAGGCTCGGAATTTTCAATTGATTCAAACACGAGAGAACACATAAGAAGTTAAGTGAAAATCGGCAAACTTATTAGGAATTCTAATGTTCCTTCTTGTTCTATCTCTGGTTAACACATAATCATTCAAGTTATCATTTTCAGCATTATCATGATTCAATTCAGTGTCAACAAGAGGAAATTCATCATGCTCATTGTCATTCAATTCAGCATTATCATTCTCAATATCATTATGCACATCATTAGCATTCACATGATCATGCTCGGCATCAATCATATCAGAGTAATCATTCACGGGGATAGAAGGCACATTAGAAAGCTCCACCTTATTAGGAGTAGTGGAGTTTTGAGTTTCAGAAACATTTTTAGAAATATCAAGGCAGGGGAACTCATTTTCATTAAAAACCACATCCCTGCTAATCAATACTTTATAACCATTTTTAGATTTAGACCACAATCATGCACTTTAACCCCATCGGGTATCCCAAAAAACACATTTTAAAGATCTTGGATCAAGTTTGTCAACCTTTTGGTGGACAAAGGCTGAAACGAAAAATTTTTTAAATTTGAAAAGTCCACGGGTTTACCGGACCAAACTTGTTCGAGGTATTTACCTTTCAAAGGTACAGATGGTGATCTATTAATCACATAAGCGGTTTGTATGAACGACTTCACCCCGAACTTTTTGGAAAGTCCGGATGTACTTAACATACTTCTCACTCTTTCCAAAAGAGTTACTGTTCATCCTCCTCGAACACCATTTTGCTTTGAGGGTGTAAAACAGAACTTGTGTCTTACAATGCCGAATCAACACAAAGTTGATCAATGAGTTGGTTGCAAAATTCCAACCCATTATCGGTTCTCAAATACTTGATTTTCTTTCCATCGATTTTCTATCAAGGTTTTCCAATTTTGAAGTTTTTCAAAAACATCGACTTGTTTTTCATAAGAAATACAAACACTTTTCTTGAAAAGTCATCAATCACAGAGATAGAAAATACCTATTCCCACCATGTGTAGGAACACTAGCGGGGCCCCAAACATCGGCATGTAAGTATTCAAGAATGTCGGTGCATGAAGATTGTTTAGGGTAAGATGAAGTAGGAACCGACTCTTTGTTGTTTACCATAAATGCATGAATCACGAAGGGAACACAAGTAAGCTTATCATTTCCAAAACATCCTTCTTTATGCAACAATTCAAGACCTTTAGAACTTATATGACCAAGCCTTTTATGCCGAGTTCGGTTTTATCAATCACGAGTTCACATTGGTCATGGAGTTCACATTGTTCCGAGAATTTAGCATGCAAGAGACAGACTTCGGCATTACAAACATAGAGGTTCCTTTTCTTTTCGGCTTTAGCAATAATGAGGGAACCTTTCATGATTTTCATCAAACCCTTACCCCATCTTCCTCATAACCATCATGCTCAAGCATAGCACAGAAATCAAGTTGTTAGACGGATCGGGAACATGCCTTACATCATTTAGAGTCAAAACAAAACCAATCAAGTTTCAAACACACAGTACCAACACCAATCACTTGACATTTCTTATCATTTGCCATAGAAACAGATCCATTTTGCACAGAATCATATGAGGCAAATAAGTGTTTAAAAGGTGTCATGTGAAATGTGCAAGCAGAGTCAATAAGCCAATCATTTTCACTGAAAGAATTTGAAGGCACAACATTCACAGAATCATGCACTTCATGCACCATAAACACATCACCCATGTGATCATTACCAGTAGTCAAGTTCACAGAATCATTGGTTTGGTTCTTGTTATTCTGATTATTGTTTTGGTTATTGTTCTGGTTGTTCCTGGGTTTGGTACACTCTTTTATGTAATGGCCATGTTCACCACAGTTATAGCACTTTCTATTGTTTTTAGGTCTAGAGCTGGACCTCCCTCTGCTTTTACTCCTCTTTCTACTAGAGTTTCTGTTGTTGTTATTCCCATTCCTCCTATTCTGAGGTCTACCCCTGACATGCATAACCTTCCCCTGACCCTGTTCATTCCCTTGGATATTTTCAGATCTAATTCCTTACTCTTAAGGCCATTAATCACAGTATCAAGGGTAATAGAGTCTCTACCATACTTAATGGCAGATTTCACATCAGCATAAGAATCAGGGATGGCATTTAGCAACACAATAGGAGTATAATCATCAATGTTTTTATCACCAGTAAGTTTGATATCTTGTATCAATTTTGTAAAAACATCCAAGTTCTCATCCATATCCTTAGTCAAATCAAGTTTGAATCTAAAAAACTTTTCAAGTAGAAAGAGTTTTGAGGGTAGGGAAGTTTCAGTATAAAGTTCTTGTAATTTTTCCCAAAGGGCTTTGGCAGATGTTAACTTGCCCACTTTTCTCAAAACAGCATCAGACAGATTAAGGATAATGGATGAGTAGGCAAATTCATCAAGTTCAGATTTTATTTCAGCAGTATCCTTATCAGAGTATTTTTGATCAATTGCTTTAAAACATTTCTGCTGAATTAAAATCCCCTTCATCTTTTGTTGCCAAATAGAAAAATCACTTTTCCCATTAAAGGGTTCCAAATGATAACCGGATGCACCAAACCATATTCACGAGATAAAGCCACAGAGGATATCACAAGAATATAGCACAAAGCAAGTATCACAACTATCAAATAACACAGCAGAAGCAACAGATAAGTGGACCACACAGAGTCCAATGACAACAGAAAATGAGGGGCAAATAATGGACCACACAGAGTCCAATACTGATCAAGATAAGCAAGAAAAAAGGCACACAGGACCACACAGTGTCCAACAGAACCAATATCAACAGAAAGTAAAGCTAGGTGGATTCCCTTCGCACCTCAGGATTCCACTGCACTCAAGGCACAGGGTCAAGAGGCTAATGCTCAGGGTTTCCTTAAACTAAGTACTAAACTGAAAGTAAATAAGAGAGAAAAAAGGGTAAAGAGAATCTTACAACCAGGAGCACATCACGGGTTCTCACCATAACCAAATTCACCGGGGAGCCAACAAATCACCAAAAGCTCAAGAACCAGGAAGCACCACCCACCACGAGGCGGATAGGTGCTCGATACCACTTGTTGGGTATCTATCTGCCTCTAAAGATTGATACACAAAGTACCAGTACAAATACGGACTCGATAAGAAGCTATTATCTGATTAAAACTCTAGACACTTTCGAGAAATTAAAGTACAAGAAATGTACGAAAAATTACAATGAAACATAAATATTAACACAAGGCAAAAATGTGAGGATAAAACCCTAGAACCGAAATATAGTAGAAATTTCGGCTCGGACCAGTTTTCCCAAAAACCACCACGGTAAGTCACCGGAGAAATCCATGAGAACCACAAGAACCGCGGCGGACCACAAAGCCTTGCCCTAAACCTCACAAAGAACCCGGATCCTCACCCGGGACCAGGAAAACGCTCGAATCACCAAACCCTAGTTCCTCCCGAAACCCTAGTTTTGACCCCAACCATTCGTACACAAAGGATGTGAACTAGTGAAGAAGAAGACACTCGATATGTCAAAACACTCAAGATTTCACGAAACTCCGATGAGAGATCGGATTTCACAGAGAAGGAAACCCCAGGAAGATTCGAGAGAGTGAAGAGCGAGAGAGAGAGATGAGAGAGAGTGGGAAAGCACAGAATGAGGATTAGGGTTCGGATAGAACCTTTTAATAGTCCAGATGAACGGCCACGATCAAGAGGTAATATCCAACGGCTCAGATTGCACAAAGGGGATCCGCGGACTATTAAACGGGTTCAACAACCCGAACACACAACCCGGATATCTCAATGGGATTGGGAATGGGCTTGGAGGCTTTGGGCTGCATTTGAGCCAACCCATTAAAAAACGAATGGGCCAATTACACAACACCTTGGATCCTTGGGGCATGGCTAATTTCTTCCTCTTTGTTAGGCCTATTACCTAAGGATTTCTCTTTGTCAATGAGTCCTCTCATTAACAACTTCAATTCGCGAAGATCTTCTTCCATCTTTTGTAGACGTTGAGCGTCTATAATCGAGACTTTTTGATCATCTTGAGGCCCTTGATCTTCCCGAGGCCTATGTTCACGAATAGGATCATCTTCACGCCTGGATACACTAGAGTTAGTACGACTGCCCTCGGCTTGTTCCGTAGGCCGAGGTTCAACATGCGTATTTTAACTATTCTCCGTATTCTTTTTCTATGGTGGCATTATTGCTCAGATCTAATCGTCGTTCCCACAGACGTCGCCAACTGATGATGTATAAAAACCCAAAGACTAATCTAAGAACTTACAACGCTAAGACGAGAGATTTGAAGTCGATCAAAGAGTTGAATGATTAGAGACAAAGATCCGATGTTGGCCAGGTAGACACTCCGATGCTTAAGTCGGTGTTTGCTCGTAGAGAGATTGTGAGTATTTGACTTTCTCGCATCCCTCTTACCTAGAGTCAAGGTCTTATAGACCTTGGTTACCCACTGGCGAGGACTCCTCCCGATATTAGACTCCTAGCAATTTTCCCGAGATCGGACTCCTCGATCGATTCTTATCACCGATTATTGTCATCTACACATGTCACGTCCTCATAATGTCACGTGTCAATGTAAAAATTATCCTCATCAGGTACGAACACCACCTCGACAACTTGTTTCTGGAAAATTTCGTTTCTGTATGTTGTTTCTGATTGTTTTGGAATTTTGAGTAGATGAGTAGGGACGATTTTTTAGGGGCGAACGCATTCAGTGCAAGTGGGTTTAATTTGGTGAGCAGACAATTACATTCATATTGTATCATCTTTCTTTGTTCTTTATTTTTAGCAGTTGGATAAAGGAACTCTTCTTGAATATTAGTTTTTGATATGAACATTGATGACTAATATTGTTTGTTATCGATATTTAGTCATTTATAAATTTATCCTTTTTATTAATAATTTAAGCAACAAACATTTTTTTTTTGAAAATTAATTTGGGATGTTGACTGATTATCATCTCGGATTAGTCCCCACGACTCACAGTAGAAATTGGTTTCATAGGATCCATTCCATAAATACAGGGGCGGCCAACATGGTGCCGTCGCACAGGGCCCCCGTCGAAAAGGGCCCCAGAGTTTTTTTTCCATATAGTATATATAGTTACTTTATATAATATAAAGGATATTATAAATAACAAGATGAACAGGTGACCAAAAGAGTCAATAATAAATTTTTAATTTGAGGGTCTTGAGTTCGATTTCTCATATCTTCAAATTTTGAAGAATTATTTTTTCTGGCAATAACATTCTGTGCTCACTTTCATGCACTTTAACTTTTGCAAAACATAAAAACAAAAAAGAATTTGTCCCAACAATTTAACCCACCTAATTCCTAAAGGCCTCTTTTCTCTTTTCCAAATAAAAAAATGAAAAAAAATTGAGTTGAAAGAATTTAACCCTTCAAATTAAAAATAGAACCAACACCCATCCTCTTGGTAGGATGATCTTTTATATTTGAAAATTATTTAAATTTTGATATAATTTTGATATTTTCTTAAGTCATTTTCCTATGGTAAATTATATTGAACTATCTTTTTTATTATTTTACTTTTACTGAGATTGAAAAGTTAAAGTTGAAATATGATATTTTTATTACTATATACCTTATTTTTGTATGTTAAATCAATAAAATTATATTTATAACATTGATTTTTTTTTTGTGTGTGTAAACAATAGGGCCCCTTTTTCTTTTCCGCTCCAGGCCCCTCGAAACACAGGACCGACTCTGCATAAATACATATACATATTAGAGAAACACCCATGTGTTACTAGTGAATTGTGCTAATTTTATTAATTAAAATTATCCAATAAAAATATCTTTCATTTTTTTAAAGTTTCTATAAAATTTAAATAAGTGGATAATACTATTTATTTAGCATTGAACACAATGTAGCTGGATAAACTCACTTTAATTAGTTATATTCTCATAATTCGGTTTAACTTAAACCTCGCATTTCACCAGGAATGTATCAAACATAATTTGGTAAGGACAGGACCAGGGGCGGATCCAGGAATTAGTAGTAGGGTGGGCTAAGAAGTAAAAATTTCTCTAAGAAAAATTATCTATATATAGGGATGGCAATGAGGTGGGTCGGGTTAGGGCCAAAATAACAAAAGCCAATAATTAAATATAAAAAAAACTAAAAAAAGATAACTTTCTAATTTCATACTTGATGATGACACTTAGGAGTGACAAATCGTTCTTGTCGGCCCGATAAACAACAACTCGACACAATAAGCTCAAGCCCGAACACACACAATGACCTTATTGGACCAAAATTTAAACTCAAACACGACGCGCTAAAAAAACGAGAAACATGGTGCGACCACGATATGTACAATTAGCAAAGCCGTTAAATTGATTTAGTTAGGGGCCGTTAGGCCATTAACTAATAAAATATATGATTTTCTTAATAATTAGATAAATATTCTAATAAATTACTAATACAAATAGTTAACTAAATTTTAAAAGTAATGAAATGATAAATGTACGAATGATAAATAAGGATCACATAATAGTCTAAAAATCACGAACATATTAAATATAACATCAATGTTATTATAAGACAAAAATTTTTACATTCTTCATTCTTGATTTTTAACTTGCATTTAGATTTTGGGGGTGAACTTAAGTTTTGCATTAAATTTTGGGTGGGCTAATTTTGAATATTGTAGAAACTATAGTACTAAAAATATAATTTTTGAAAATTTGCACTGGGCTTGAGCCCAGTGCTAGCCACACATGGCTACGCCTCTGGACAGGACCACATGCTAGCATGTTGAAATCTAATATAAGAAGCTAACAATGTGTTGCAAATAGGCAGACTTTGATGTAGCTGGATGGATAAATGGAGCATATGATGTGTTTTGAGGATGAAAATAAATTAATGTTGGTATTGTTAAATTTGTTAATATATTAATGGTTTACAGATTTTTTTTTTTGAAAGCAAAAGGAAGAACCTTCATTAATAGTGTAGATCGAACTGCAATTCAGTACAAATGAAAGAAGGAGGAACTCCTCTCTATTCTTTGAAACCAGACATAGAATGTGTTGCTCTAGCTAATACGTGAGCAACCATATTCGTTGAATTGCTTCGCAGCGCTTTAATAACCTGTAAAGAATCCATTTCCACAGTGATAGGAGACGAATCCCAAGTTTTTTTCAGCCAACTGAGAGCCTCCTTTAGTCCGAGAACCTATGCAACTTCTGGGATTAAAGGTCCCTTCAACCTTCCTTGGATAGCAGACAAAAACTGACCCTCCCAATCCCTGATGATTCCACCAAATCCCAGTCTCAAGTCATTAGAAAATCTTTTCTTTGCATCGACGTTACCTTTAAGAGTCCCCTGCTGCGGTTTTTGCCATATAGCAGCACCATCTGTGGGTAAAATATGCCAATCCACCGAATCCACAGCTTGAGCTACCTGCCATTGAAGTAAAGAAGAAATAGCCATATTAACAATTTGTGCAGGCTGCTTGTACATCTGTTTCCAAACAATAGCATTTCTATTGTTCCATAAGGACCACAACACCATCACCACCTGATGTTTCATATCAGTAGAAATATTATTCCACAAATCATTAAAGCAAGATATGAAGCTAAATTGTTCCAAAAAAATCCCCATTAATTAAGATCAAATCCCAACAGGCTCTTGCGCAAGGACAATGGAAAAAAATGTGGGCAATATTTTCTGTCACAAGATTACAGACCGGACATAAGGGAGATAAATGAATATTTCTTGAGATCAATCTCTCCTTGGTAGGCAAAGAGTTGTTGCTCTCCAAATCAATTTTTTAACTTTTGCAGGGATCTTCACACCCCATAAACCCTTCCAGTCAAACAAATCATCAAAGTTGAACTCCCCATCCATATCCTTGCTCAAAAGATGATAACCTGATTTAACTGTATATACTCCCTTCTTGTTACCTGTCCACATCCACATATCACCCGCATTACTTGAAGGCAGAGGAATGTCAAGGATTAATCGTTGATCTCTAGAGTTAAAAAGATCAGGCACGATATCCCTATCCCATGCCACAACATCTGTCTGCATAAGAGCATTAACTGAAATATCTGCCATTTGAAACTGAGGTGAAGAAACATAGGCATTTATATCCAGCAACCAAGTGTAAGTCCAAGCGGCTACGATAATCTAGAGGGGTGAATAGATTATCTCCATCTTTTCGATTATGCCCTCTTTTTCGAATCAAATACGCCAAGACAATAATAAAGGTGCGGGAAGTAAACAACACGCGTCGATTTATAGATGTTCAACCCACCTAGGGCCTAATCCTCTACCACCCCAGTATCTCCGGGATGGATTTCAAAAAGAAAAAAGATTTTATTAATTTCCAAAATTAATACAACACCTTACAACATTACCTTGAAAAGCACCACACTTTTCTACAATACCACATTTGAGATTACCACAATCTCTCTTGAAGATTACCACAATCTTCAACCTTGAAGAACACCAAATTGTTCAATACCTCAAGAGCACCACACTCTTGAAACATCTATCACCTAGATCACTCAAGTGTATTCTTTCCACAAGAATATTCACAAGGATGTCTTGTGTTGAATGATGACAAAAATCAAGATTACAACTCAATAATGAATATTACAATTTGAGTGCAAGTGTAATCAAGAAATAAAGCCTAGACCTCAAGATGTGAAAGTGAAATACTTAGGCTATAAATACAACAAGAAGTGTTGAATATGAAAGCTTGGAAATTTGCGATTTCTTGTTGTGTATTTGCTTGTGTTGTTATGTCATTTTGTGTCTTCAAATCATCCTCTATTTATAGGAGAGTCTTCACAAACATAGGCTCCTCCTTCTTCAATTTTGTCTGCAAAAAGAAGATCACAAGATGTAGGAATAATGTACAAAATTGAAAAGCAAATCTTGCTGTCAAGGAGTTCAACGGTACAAATTTTGCTGTCAAAAGATTACACAGCGTGACTGATCGCTCTATAGAAAATTTCGAACGTTAGATAGAAAATAGTGCGATCCAGGACAGGTTGTAGGGGGTCCGACCGGTCAAGGGGGGATGCGACCGGTCGGAGAGGGGTCCGACCGGTTGGCCTCACCCTTGACCGGTCACCCTCCCCCTTTTTTTCACAAAATTGGTTTCTGTTTCATTTTGTGCGTTCTCCAGATACCGGTCGACCTTTTGGGTGACCGATCGACCTCCAATTTTAAATGTTGTCCAATTTTTATCAAAAATAAACTTCAAGAAATACTCCATTTGGGAGTATTTTGAAAACATTTATAAACATTGTTTTGGTGCAAAAACAAATTTAAACAAAACCATCAAAAGTGTTGTCCATTTTTATCGAAAAATAAATTCTAAGAAATACTCCAAAAAATTAGCAAAAACATTTTACATCATTTAGGAGTATTTGGACAATATTTCTTTACATTGTTTTGGTATAAAAACTCATTTAAACATAATCATCAAAATCTTGATAAAAACATTTATCTAACAAACTCCCCCTTTTTGATGATTACAAACCAAAACAATTTTAGGAAGTCGATTTAAAACAAAACCAATTTTCCGGTCTAAAACATCAAACCATTATAAGCAAGATTTATCATAAGTACAAACACACAAGAATAGGAGCAAAGATTTTTCAAAATCATTTTTGCACAAGCTCCCCTATCAATATGCATAACACAATTAAGTAGAAGCAAACAACTACAAGCTAAGAGCTTGAATTTCATGAGCTTAAAAGCTCTCCCTGTCACAAAAGCATCATTAGTCAAGTATAAAAGTCCATAATACATCACATGAACTAAGTATTATCCATAGCTTTTGGCTTTTAAGAGCTTTAGCTTAAAGCTTTTCTTGCGAGCTTATTTACGCTTCTTTGAGCTTATGAGCGTTTTTCTTGTTTCTCCCCCTTTGTAATCATAAAAAATAATGTTAGCACGATAAAAACATCATACAATTATATCAAAGTGCGCAATTTTATAGATTTATCGAGCATATTGAACATATAAGCTTAAATTCCGAATAAAAGGGAAAAAATGCTCATTTGATTTGTAAAAGCTCATTTGATTGATAAAACATGATCTCTATAAACTTATAAGACTTTTCAAATCAAGAGAATCATGTAGGTGATAAATTTTTCATTGAAACATTTTGTCGAACACTTGGTGTGCGTCGAATACAACAAGAGAAATATAAAGCCTTTGTGATTCGTTTAAGCCAAAAAATTTCATCACCAATTGCAATAATATACATTCATCTACAATCATCATATACAACATACTAATACAAGAATTTCATCAAAATAGCAAGATACAAGTACATTCTCAAGCAAGATACAAGTACATTCTCAAGGGTTCAACCCAATTGAGATAAAAAGGAGAAATTCTTACCATTTAACCGGTAAAGATGAGTGATGATGATGATAATCGAGCCTCATGAAGTCCAAAATATAAAATGTATGCAATAAAACAAATTTGAAGTGAAATTTGTGTGCAGAATGCGAAGGGGCGAAAAAATGAACACAAAAGACCAAAATGTCAAATCTTTGAGAAGCGAAAGCGACTTTAAGCAAATTTTAGCAATGGTCGATCGGTTGGGGGCATGGACGACCGGTCGATGTCATGGGCGACCGGTCGACGTCATGGGCGATCGGTCGACCTTTCCCGGTCCGAACCGATTGTTCATTCTGCTTTTCCAAAATCCGAGGTTTGAACCAAAAATCTGATTTTTCGCCCCTAAGTTTTTAAAAACGTGCAAAATACAATCATATACCTCATCAATATGCATTATGTCTTAATCAAGCTCGAAATGAGGTAAAAGACTCGGCGGTTAACGATTAAAAAATCTGCGAGTTATCCTTGAGACGGTTTAAGCACATCTCAATTTTTCGTTTTAGAAACGCACTTTTTAGAAAAATATATCGAATCTCAATATGTTTAGTTCGATTATAATGAACCATATTTTGAAAAATTATTATCAACGGGCTTGTTATCCCGAAAAATATGAATGTTTTAAACTTTGGATATACAAGTCATAAGAAGAAGTGCCTTTCAAATATTTGAAAATTTCTTTTAACGGCACTTTAATGAGATTCGTTGGAATAGTTTTAAAATTGAGCATATAGACATAAGGCATAGAAAATGTCGAGTCTAAAGGAATAAGAAAAGTTAGTGAACATACCTCGAATATGTTTGTCAATCAATATGCCTTCCTCAACCTTTGTCAAACTTTACATTGGTAGCCATAGAGGTTGAGATGATTCTTCCTTCTTCAATGCCTAATTTCTTCAAAGGTACTTTTGTATACTTTGATTGTGAATTACAACCACTTTCTTGGCATTGTTTAACTTGAAGTTCAATGAAGAAATTTTAGCTCCCCCATCATGATCATCTTAAGTTCACCTTGCATCAACTTAGAGCTACTAACCTTGCCTTGGTCATCAAGCTTGTTCCAAAATTCAAAAAATTTCTGCAAAATCTTAATCAAGATATTTTGCACAAGAGCATAGTAATATCGAAAAATAGAGACATAATAACAAGTGACACATACTATGCTTTCAAAAAATCATCAAGAGTTTCATAAAACATGTAAGTTCAAATAAGCTTATAGGAAGCTATATAAGGTCTCTTTTGAAATTTGAAAAATTCAAGAGCATATAGTTGAGACCTCATTTACAAGAAGCATATGAACAAGAGCTTTGACAAAGCAACCAAACATAATTTTATATGTGCAATAAAATGCATAACTTAAAAAATCAAATGATTTATCAAAAAACAAAATATAATCATTTACAAATCTTGGATAAAACAAGCTATGTCAAATAATGCCTTTTAAAAATTAAAAAATCCTCTAAATAGCACTTGTATAAAATACTTTGAAAAACAAGCACGAATGACAAAAATATATCGAGTCTATAGGATGAATACCAATGATGAGCGTACCTCAATAGTTTATGGTCCTCTCTTGAGAAAATAACCATTGATGAAAATATATATGTCCTACAAAATTCTTAAACACGTTTTGCACAAACATAATGATACAAGTGTAGGCTAAGCAATAAGAGATATCATAAAATTGCTTATGCTATATAAAACCATAAGAGATAATAAAAGCACCTTAGTCTATGTAAATGCACAAGAGTTGAGAACAAAATATACAAGGTCTCATTTTCAAAATATTTAAAAACACAAATATATATTGACGACTTTAATATTAAGAAATATTTGAAAACTTATTTTACAATTAAGGCACAAATAAAAACATGTATAACAAAATAAAATGCATATTTAAATGAGGAGATACGGTTTACCAATTACGCCATTTCCATGGGTTGTGTCGTTCCCATTGTTGATGATATCTTCCCCTTTGAAAATCATCTTGTTGATGATAGCTTCTCCAATTGCTCCATTTCCAAGGATTGTGTTCTTCCCATTGTTGATAGTGTCTTTCTCTTGGAAATTCATTATGGTGATGTCTTCTCCTTTGATCAAATGAAACGATCATTTGATGTCTTCTAGGCGGTATGAATTCTCCTTGATTTTTATTCCGTCGTGTACCTAATATGACATTGTTTTGTGGTACCCTCAAGTGTTTGGATCCTTTGGACTTAGCTTTGAGACTTTTAGGTCTCCAATAATAATTAGAGCTATTTCTAGCTTGACAAGTATTAACCGTGTGACCCGTTTTACCACAATAAAAACAAGTGGTAATTTTAGGAGCATAATGACCAACATGCATAGGGACTTGATTTCTTTTCACATAATTAATAACACTAGGCTTATGATCAAGTTCTTATTTCAATTTATCACAACTATGAACATCAATAATATCAGTCATTTTATCGGTACTCAAGTTGGATTTTGATAAATCATTTTTCATGCAATTAATATCCTCAACAAGAGTACTATTTTCTTTTTCAAGGTTTCTAACCTTGTCAAGTGTGGTGGTGTGATCACATGAGAGTGATTCATAAGAGGAAAATAAATTATCCTTATCAATTTTCAAAATATTGAATTCCTTTTTCAAATTTTTGTATTTAACAAGTAAGCTTTGGAATTCATTTTGAAGTTCATCAAAATCATTTTGCAAATCACTATAATCATTTTGTAATTCATTATCATAAGAAGTGGAGGGTTTTGATCTTACCTTGTTTTCTTCTTCGAAGCCCATAAGACATCGTTCGTTTTCATCGACGTCGGAAGTTGTAGGAAGCTCATCCCAAGTTGGGTTTGTATCCATTTGAGAAGTAGATGCTTTTGAGTGGCTCCTTTCATTTGCATATACTTCTTCTAATTTTCTCCATACTTCATGTGCCGATTTAATTCCTACAATATGATTATATTCCAAAATGGTAAGTGAACAATACAAAATATCAAGAGCTTTACCATTAAAGGAGATGATTTTCTTTTCTTCATCATTGAGCTCTTTGAGGCCTTTGTGTGGTGTGTTCATCATTGGAATGGATTCTTCATTTATGACTGTGTTCCAAATATCGAACCCGCAACCTTGTAGATAGCATTCCATTCTTTCTTTCCAAAATGTAAAATTTTTGGAATCGAATAGTGGTGGCTTGGTGGTGGAGCGCCGGTGAGGTAGACTTCATTCGTGGCGGTGATCGTTCCTCTTTACTCGCAATGTGGAATGAGCTTGCCAAAGAGTTTGGCTCGATACCACTTGTAAGTCAGCGACTACGATAATCTAGAGGGTGAATAGATTATCTCCATCTTTTCGATTATGCCCTCTTTTTTGAATCAAATACGCCAAGACAATAATAAAGGTGTGGGAAGTAAACAACACACGTCGATTTATAGAGGTTCAACCCACCTAGGGCCTAATCCTCTACCACCCCAGTATCTCCGGGATGGATTTCAAAAAGAAAAAAGATTTTATTAATTTCCAAAATTAATACAACACCTTACAACATCACCTTGAAGAGCACCACACTCTTCTACAACACCACCTTTGAGATTACCACAATCTCTCTTGAAGATTACCACAATCTCCAACGGCACCTTGTGAAGATTACCACAATCTTCAACATTGAAGAACACCAAATTGTTCAATACCTCAAGAGCACCACACTCTTGAAACATCTATCACCTAGATCACCCAAGTGTATTCTTTCCACAAGAATACTCACAAGGATGTCTTGTGTTGAATGATGACAAAAATCAAGATTACAACTCAATAATGAATATTACAATTTGAGTGCAAGTGTAATCAAGAAATAAAGCCTAGACCTCAAGATGTGAAAGTGAAATACTTAGGCTATAAATACAACAAGAGTGTTGAATATGAAAGCTTGGAAATTTGCAGATTTCTTGTTGTGTATTTGCTTGTGTTGTTATGTCATTTTTGTGTCTTCAAATCATCCTCTATTTATAGGAGAGTCTTCACAAACATAGGCTCCTCCTTCTTCAATTTTAATCTGCAAAAGAAGATCACAAGATGTAGAAATATTGTACAAAATTGAAAAGCAAATCTTGCTGTCAAGGAGTTCAACGGTACAAATTTTGCTGTCAAAAGATTACACAGCTTGACTGATCGCTTTATAGAAAATTTTGAACGTTAGAGAGAAAATAGTGCGATCCAGGACAGGTTGCAGAGGGGTCTGACCGGTCAAGGAGGGGTGCGACCGGTCGGAGGGGGGTCCGACCGGTCGGCCTCACCCTTGACCGGTCACCCTCCCCTTTTTTTCACGAGACTGGTTTGTTTCATTTTGTCGCGTTCTCCAGTGCCGTCGACTCCAATTTTAAATGTTGTCTGATTTTTATCAAAAATAAACTTCAAGAAATACTCCAAAAAATTAGTAAAAATATTTTAAATCACTTGGGAGTATTTTGACAACATTTATAAACATTGTTTTGGTGCAAAAACAAATTTAAACAAAACCATCAAAAGTGTTCTCCATTTTTATTGAAAAATAAATTCTAAGAAATACTCCAAAAAATTAGCAAAGACATTTTACATCATTTAGGAGTATTTGGACAACATGTATTAACATTGTTTTGGTATAAAAACTCATTTAAACATAATCATCAAAATCTTGATAAAAACATTCATCTAACACCAAGGGTCCTTTCATACCGATATACTTTTTCCATCACCCACTTTCCATCGACAATTCTTGAGAATAAAATCCATAGCTGCAAGAAGACTTCTCCAGATATAACTTGCATTAGAACCGAGTCATGCGGAGTGTAAATTACCAGAAGCAAAATATTTAGCTCTTAGAAGGCGAGCCACTATAGAAGTCTGATTCGTTAACAGTCTCCACACTTGTTTCCCAGTGAGCAGGGCCAGATTAAATTCATGTAACCTTCTAAAACCGAGGCCCCCTTTTGTTTTATGAACACAAAGCTTGGTTTACAGATTTATATTTTATAATTTTGGATGATGTGATGGTTAAATATGAGCCTTGAGTTTGGATCTTATTGTCACCTATAAAAATTCCATGTGCTTGAGTGGTTAAAATTTTCAACTCCAACTTGAGGCCGTTTGAAGTCTAATTATCATAACTTTTCTCCTCCCATGATACGTACGAGAAAAAAAAAGAAAATTATCGTCTACATGCGAAGGGACGTGTTAGTTTTATTAAAATATTAAATGAATCATGTTTTTGAAACCCAAAATGTCCATTCTCTCAAAACACTAGCCGCTTTTGTTCCTCCATATTCTTTTCTTTATCTTGTGCGTGTTTTGTCCAGCACATCCGCTGCGAAGTTCTAATTCTATGGTTGTCTATCTAGGTTTAAAATTTTTATTTTAAATATGTGTATAGGTTTGTGATACTATAAGCAGTGGCGGACGCAGTATTCCCGATTTTGGAGGGTGAAAGAACGGACTGAGTTTATAAATTTGAATTATGAGAAAAAATATTCATATACTAACCTTAATTAATAACTTTTCTAGTGTAAAAGACAACTATTTAAAGTTTCATAAAATTTTTTTTATTGGGGGGGAGGAGGGGGCCCACTACAACAAATATGGTCTAATGTGACGACATTATTAGCGACAACATGTAGTTGTTACTAAAGTCAAGCACTAGCGACGATATGTCATCACAAATAAACTTTGTAACAATTTAAGAAACAAGGGTTACGGATATTTCTAGTGACGAATTATAAAAGTTAATCGTCGCTAATAGTGCAAAATTTGTGACGACAGTGGTGTCGCTAAAATATTTTTGTTCTTATGTTCAGTTATTTGCAACAACAATTCTGTTGCTAAAATTATTTATATTTTTCTGATGACAAAGTCGTAACAAATGAGTCATTTTTAGTAACACCCTCGAGTCGCCCCTAATAGGTTACAAAAAATTCACGCATTTCCCACATCCCCGCCCTAATTTGACCTCTCTCCCGCACTTTCTTTAGCCCACAACACAATTCTTCACCTCCTCTGACTCACAAGTTCTTCAACTCCACCGATGATGCCATCCCCTGTTCTCGTATCCGTAATCTCTCTCTCTCTCTCATTTTCCTTATCTCTGTATTACCAGGTGCTCTGCTCCTCTGGTAGTTGAAGACGATTCCGATTCTGTTGGGCTATATACGCGTGTATAAATATTCAAGGTGTGTGTTCATTACTTTTTTTTCTAATTGACAAAATTATTTTCGGGGACTTTCTATTAATATAATTGAGGTTGAGCTTCAACAACAGCCATAGTTGCGCCAGCTTCAAATCTGTAATTTCCTTTCGGTCGAGAATTTGGAGAAGGCCAAAAATTTGAAAGTATTTTCCTATTAATATTTTTCTAATTGATCAATATGTGTAAATTATTATAATTATATTAAAGTTATTAACAAATTGAATAATGAAGTTAATTTGTTTTACGTTTGACTTTAGTTCTTTAAATTTAGCTTCAGCCGCTTCAAGTTTCAAAGCTATGTCTAGATGCGCAGTTCCTTCTCTAACTTTAGCTTGGCTTTTGGTGATTTCAATAGCCTATCTGGAATCTGGATTCAATAACATAATAATAACATAATGTGAAAAGGCACCTTTAGTCCAACAATCTACCCATATTTCTCCTCAGAGTGTTGGAAAATTCTCGACAATCTACCTGTCTAGCTTTATTTGTTTGGTTTAAATAAATAATTGGATGGAAATGTTACTTAGGAGGTCTTAGAAACCTCATTGGAGCACAATTTTGTCATACAAAGTTGGGCAGAGAGTCCACCTCTTAATGCTCTGCCTGCACAAATAACTATTGCTTTTTGGTGTCCTAATTGTATTTTTCATGTATCCTATTACTGCTGATTTAATTTGTTATGTGTTGTGTAATAGGTATTGATAGATATTTCAGGGGTATAAAGTTGTGAGTGCATCCCAAAGCTAATCATATTGCTAATAGAATCATGTGTATTGATAGATATTTCAGGGGTATAAGTTGTTGACTTACAAATTGATCATTTTGGTTTTCTCTAAGCATGCTTTTTATCAGTTGCTTACTACAATGTCAATATCATACACAGATAGTCAGTCTATATATTAGGGTTAAATTACAAACAATACTCATGAGGTTTAGCTTAATCATTTCTGGTCTCACTACTAGAAGTGCAAATCCACTTACAGTGAAGAGGAGAAATGGTGGATCTGTTTATTTTGTTAACAAGAACAACCATGTATTGTTTACAAAAACTACCCCTAAGGTTTAACCTAATTATGAAAAAATCCAATTATATCTTTCAAAATTACAAATACCCCTTGACATTTTTACAAATTGCACTCTTAATAGGGGATATTTTTTAGATAAATACATCTCAATGGGCTGTTAAAATTTTTTAAAGGGGTCCTTGTAATTTTGAAAGATAACTAGAGTTTTTGTAATTAGGCTAAACCTCTAGGGTAGTTTTTGTAATTCTCTCTTAAATCAAATGGCTAGCTGCTAGATATCTACTTAAACGCCATATATCTGATTTGTAGCCATATGGTATATCTGCTAGAATTTCTGGACACATGTAATTTGGAGTGCCCACAACCTGATTATAACAAGATTTGAAACTTATAAATTGACAAAAACCTCAATAACATTTCAGTTGCCAAAAGAAAAGTAATGATGAAAGAGATAAAAGAAAGATGAAAAGTAATGATGTTTTACATAAGTTATTATCATGCTTTTGATAAGTTGCTTACTACATCTTTGTTAATCACTAAATTCATGCTTCCAATTTCGTTTAGTTGCATGTATAATTTTTTTTTGTTGCTAAGAATATATGTCCTTTACAGGAGCTAACTTGTTCCCAGTGAACTGAATTTGCCGATTTCAATTTCGATTGCAGCAGTAGCTTTTGGGAAATCTTGCAACCGAGAGTGCCAGGTGACTCATTTTTTACTCCTACTACTATTTAATGGACCTTGAAGGTTTGTTGTAGGTAGCAGTACACATGTTGATTTGCAGTCAAATGATGTCTCAGCTTCTTTCCTCAATGATTTAACTTGTCTTTCATTTATAATTTATAACTAATTAAATTTGTATATCATTCATAGTTCATTAAATGATTGTGACTGGCTTGTGGATATTAAAATGAATGATAATTATGCAATAATTTGTTATATTTTGAAACAGGTACACATTATGTCAGGACCAGTTTCTACATGTACCGGCTCATCTGGTGGGACACAGCCACCACAGGATCCTCGCAGGTTGCCCTCACACTGCGAGTCAGGTATCTTTAAGTTATGTCATATCATTGTTCGTGAACACATAATTGTAGATTGTTTCTGAATTGAAATATTTTGGTTCTACAGCTGCTGACGCCTCACCCCTACCTCACAAAGGTCGAGGGAATGCAAATGGATTGGCTACTAGTGCTTTCATGCATCAATTTGGTAAGATCCATTTGCCAGTTGATGAGCAAAGAGGTGTTTATAAGCCAATTAGTGACTATGCTTCCAAATATGAGAGTGCTTTAATTTGGGGATACACACACGGGACATATGTAAGCCTACCACAGGTCGTGGAAGAGTGTCCCTGCCCAGCAGAGACAACTAGTTCATGAGCGGTTGGGGGTATGTATTGTTTTTTACTTTTAATATCATACAATTGAACATTGATATATTAATAGTAATATTGTTTATTTGCATTTCAGGGTTGGTTTGAGATCGACTACACTTATAAAAATGGTGTACTTTATTATATGGTTGAGAGGGATGCGGGCAATCATTATAGAAATTGGAAAGGTACACTACACAAGCATTTCAAAAGCAAAAGTGGACGGGGAATTTGGACGGGGCAAAAGCTCATCCGCCACAAGGCTTGTGATAAGAGTCAATAGGGGGCAATCTTTGCGAGATGTTCGCGACAAAGAGTTATCAGGTATATATTTATTTTATCCTCTTACTATCAGTATTGTAGTATTAATGTATAATATATTATTTCATTAAACGAAGTCATTTTTGTTCAGAAAAGATCAGACACAAATTCTGGGAATCACAGCAATCATCCCTATCCAAGCACACATGGTCGAATTTCTTACTCTCAACTTCGTGCGAAGAAGGTATAAAATTAATTTTGTCTGTTGTTCTGTTTCTTTTTCCCTTATTTTTTTCCATATCTGCTCATCATAAATTAATTTCACTCTTTTATTACATACAACTTGTTTGTAGTTTCGTAAAGTTGGAGTTTTTTGGTTCAATTGATATGCCTTATGTCAGCTAACATACTGGGATAAGAGAATGAAAAAGGGTAGCAAGATTTGACAAGGCATTAACTAAGGTTATCAACAAATTAATTTTCCGTTGTTGTTTGTCCTCATCAGTGTATCTTTTTCTTGGTGGTTCTGGACAATTTTTTGTGGAAGTATCCCGACTTTTTGCAATTGAAGCATTTGTTATGCTTTACTGGTCTGTAAATTCAGAAGATTATATTGGAGAAACGTCGTCATATGATGCCAAGGTCCCTCTCTTAAAACATTACACAGTTTCAATAAGGGAAAATGCAGCTGTAGTATAGCACATTGTAAAGTAAAGAGTAAAAAGGGATAATTACAAAAGCCCCCTAAGTTTTAGGCTAATTACAAAAAAACTAAGAGGTTTTTAAAAATTACAAAAAAACCTTGAGGTTTGATTACATATTAAATTTAAGAAGGTGACTGTAATATTTTGATAAATGTAAGGGGAGCTTTTCAAACGTTTTTTTGCATATGAAAGGGAAAAATGTAAGACGGAACCTAAAGGTTTTTTTGTAATTTCGGAAATTTGTGGGTTTTCTTGTAATTAACCCGAATCTCTAGGGTATTTTTGTAATCATCCCTAGTAAAAATGTGGAATTTTACTGGAAAGTTGGTGAGAAATTGGAGTAGATGAAGAGCACATCTCTTTCCCAGTAAGACACTCATTCTTAGTCTGGTATACGTTGTTTGAATTTGATGTGAAACAAATGCCCTTTTTGCAATATAAGAAAACAAAACCTACTGATTAATGACACTACAGGTTGCACCTAGATGATCAAATTTTGCAAATTCCTCATCATATGGTATTTTCGTTTGTTATGCTTTCTTGGTTTGTAAAAATTGAAGCTGAGGAACAGGGTACAAATAAATACACACACAATCAAAAGGAACAAAAGTTGTACCTCAAGTATGTGATCTATGAATGTGATATTATCTTTGTTATTAGTAACATGGCAAATAATATCAAATAGCTTCAAGTGTTTTACAACTTCCATTTTTTTTTTGTTTCAAACATGTGGATAAAAGAGTCATGGATCCAATATGTTATTTTTGTTGGACAGGCCAACAAACAGACGCATGAGCCTCAGCCTGTCATTTAGAATTGGAGAGATATGCACACGCGTGCAGAGACTTGGGTGAATTCTCAAGCTGAAGAGACTTATGTAAGTATTTTTTGTTGTAATTACATGTTTGAGTATTTCACACTTACATTTAATTATATATAGTTTCACTTCTTAAATGTGTAGCGCTGTCTGGAGGAGAGAGCCACACAGATGGAATCATCTGGAATCATCAAAAAGGGGGAGTTTGTTAGATAAATGTTTTTATCATGATTTTGATGATTTTGTTCAAATGAGTTTTTATACCAAAACAATGTCCCTAAATGTTGTCCCAACACTTCCGATCGATCTAAAATGTTTTTCCTATTTTTCGGATTATTTTTTGAAGTTTATATTCGATTTAAAATTGGACAACATTTTTGTTTCAGGCTCGACCGGTCGCCCTATAGGGCAACCCGTACCTGAGTTGAGGTTTGAAATAGAAAATAGGTCGTAAGAGAAAATGGGGAGGGCGACCGGTCGACCAGGTGGGCGGCCGGTGAGGGCGGCCAGTCGACCAGGGCGGCCGGTACTGGAGTGCCCTCTCAAATGCGGACTTCTCTGTTTTGATTTTCTATCAACCCCAACCGGTCAAGACCAAGGGCGACCGGTCGAACCCCTTCGACCGGTCCCCTATGTAAAAATTCGCAAATTTCATTTCAATCTTATCTCTGTGCGGCCAAATCGAACCCCTGTTTATCGAAAACTATCTCATTGCATTTTCGACATGACTTTTCCCTATTTTGTGGGATTGATTTCTAACATTATATTGATGATTTTAAATGGTTTCTTTTGCAGCAAATCACTCCCCAGGAGGAGCCAATGTCTGGAAATCAAAGCCAAGACCTCTCCTATAAATAGAGGCTTCATTCAAACAACAATATACAACACTCCATACAAGCAAAGAGCAAACAAAGCAAACACTTTCATATATCTTGTTGTATTAGCCTTAGCACTTTCACTTGCACAAATTTGAGGTCTAGGCTTTCAATTCTTGATTACACTTGTACTCATATTGTATCAATCATTATTGAGTTGTAATCTTGATTTTGGTCATCATTCAACACAAGACATCCTTGTGAGTATTCTTGTGGTAAGAATACACTTGGGTGATCTAGGTGATAGGTGTTTGAAGGTTGTGGTAATCTTCAAAGGTGTTGTAAGAGGATTGTGGTAATCCTCAAGGTGGTGTAAGAGGGTTGTGGTAATCCTCAAGGTGTTGTATTAATTTTTGGTAAATTAATAAAATCTTTTTCCTTTTGAAATCCATCCGGATATCTTTGGGGTGGTAGAGGATTAGGCCCTAGGTGGGTTGAACCTCTTTAAATCAACGAGTGTTGTTTTATTTACGCATTTACATTCTCGTCTTTGTTTGATTATTCGAAAAAGAGGGCAAAATCTGAAAAACCGAGATAATCTATTCACCCCCCCTCTAGATTATCGTAGCCACTTGGACTAACAAGTGGTATCAAAGCCAAACTCTTTGGCTAGCTCGTTCCGAGTAAAGAGGAAAGATCCATGGCTACGAATGACGCTTATCTCACCACCGGCGCCTCCACCAACAAGCCACCATTGTTCGACGCCAACAACTACGCATTTTGGAAAGACCGTATGGAGTGCTTTCTACAAGTGCGGGTTTGACATATGGAATGTGGTTATTGAAGGAGTTGATCAACCAACGAAAAAAATGGAGGATGGCACCTCGGCTCCTAAACCTTTCAAGGAGTTCGATGAAAATGATAAGAAGGCTTTCTCTCTAAACGGTAAGGCCTTAAATATTTTGCATTGCTCACTTACCGCCACCGAGTACAATCGCATACGAGGCATAAGGTCGGCACATGAGGTTTGGGAAAAATTGGAGACTATATATGAAGGGACAAAGAAGGTCAAGCAAGCTAGAAAGACCATGCTTGTTAAAGACTTTGAAAACTTTAACATGTATGATGGTGAAAGCATCTCCAAGATGGTGGAAAGGCTTGACAACATTGTCAATCCTCTTGTGGCCCTCGGTAAAGTCATCTCCGAAGAAGACAAAGTGTCTAAGGTATTGAATGCTCTTCCCGGCTCATGGTCCGAAAAGGTGACGGCAATCACGGAAGCACAAAATCTTGAGACACTCAAGTTTGACGAGCTCATCGGGAACCTCCTCATCTATGAAGTCTATCTCAAGGAGAGGAAAAATACCAAACCAACCATCAATCAATCGGGTATGCAAAATATTCCTAAAGGTCTTGCTTCCTCTTCTAATAATGCATACTATGATAATGATGATGATGATGAGGAGACGGCCGCACTTGTTCGAAAATTTGCAAAATTTGTGAATAAAAATAAAGCAAGAAAACCAAGAGATAATGCTTGTTTTAAGTGCGGAAAACCCGGGCACTTCATAGCCGATTGCCCAAAACTCAATGAGGAGGAACAAAAGAAAAAGAAGCCTTTTCCGAAAAAGAAGGCTCTAAATGCGGATGTCAAAACTTGGGATGAGCTACTCGAGACATCCGACGAGGAAGGTGAAACCGAACATGGTCTTATGGCTATAGACGATGAAAATAATGAGGTAATAGGCGCTATAACAACCATGGAGGATTCGAAATGGCTCGTGGACAGCGGATGTTCACGCCATATGACCGGAAAGAGAGAACTTTTTACCAACATCAAGTTCCAAGAAGAGGGTATGGTCATGTTCGGCAATGGCAAAGGAAGAATTCTTGGAAATAGAGAAATTGGTAACTCTTCTTTCTCTCTTAATAATGTTCTTTTAGTAGAAGGGCTTAAATTTAATTTGATAAGTGTTAGCCAACTTTGTGATTCAAATTATAATGTTGTTTTCAATAAAGAAAAATGCCTTATTCGTAAAAATGATGAAATTATTTGTGAAGCAAATAGAAAAGACAATCTTTACAAAATTTCTACTAGTGATTTGGTTAGTCAAAATGTTTCTTGTCTTGTCGCCAACAATGATTTAACGAGTTTATGGCATAGGCGACTTGGACATGTTGGATATAAAAGTTTGAAAAATATTTACAAAAACCAACATGTAAAAGGACTACCCAAATTGAATTTTGAAAATCTTGGCTTATGTGACACTTGTCAAAAAGAACAAATTAGTTAAGAGTAGTTTTAAGCCCAAAATGAAATTTCCACAACCAAGCCTCTACAACTTCTTCACCTAGATTTGTATGGGGATATTGATGCACGGCTAGTCTAAGTGGAAAACATTACACTTTTGTAATTGTTGATGATTTTTCTAGATACACTTGGGCTCTTTTTCTTGCAAATAAAAGCGATGCCGTTAATGAGTTTGTTAAGTTGTGTAGACGCATTGAGAATGAAAAGGAAGATACTATTAAAACTATTCGAAGTGATCGAGGCGGAGAATTTGACGGTGAGTTTAGAGTCTTTTGTGAAACCAAGGGATATACACACAATTTTTCGGCTCCAAGGACACCTCAACAAAATGGTGTAGCCGAAAGGAAGAATCGGACACTTCAAGAAATGAGTCGGTCCATGCTAAATGAATTTTCACTTCCAAAATATTTTTGGGCCGAAGCGTAAGTACCGCTTGCTATGTCATTAATCGAGTTTATATTCGTCTAAAATGAATAAAACTCCATATGAGCTTTGGAAAGGAAGAACTCCAAATATTAGTTATTTCAAAATATTTGGATGTAAGTGCTTTATTTTGAATACTAAGGATCAATTGGACAAACTTGATCCTAAGGCCGATGAAGGAATATTTATGGGGTATTCAACCAAGAGCAAAGCATATCGGGTTTACAATAAGACTAGCATGGTTGTTGAAGAATCTATTCATGTCAAATTTAATGAAGCCTCGGGTGTTGAAAGAATACCCAATGACGATAGTGATGAAGAGGATATTGTTGAACCTATTGTTCAAAGTGATGCTCATAATGATAAACCTTCTATTTCAAATGATCAACCTTCAAGTTCAAATGTTCCTCAAGAAGATAGGGTGATACTTGAATCTTCCCGTAGCATTGAAATTTAAGGAGATCACCCAAAAGATCTTATTATTGGTGATCCCCTTGATAAAGTAATGACTCGAAGAAATTTTGCCGAGAAAGCTCTTATATCTCAAAAAGAGCCTAAAAATGCTAAGGAAGCTATTGAGGATGAAGATTGGTTTTTAGAAATGCAAGAGGAGTTGAATCAATTTGAAAGAAATGATGTATGGGAATTAGTACCTTGTCCTCCATCTCAAACAATTATTGGTACAAAATGGGTATTCTGGAACAAACTTGATGATCAAGGCAACATTGTTCGTAATAAGGCAAGGTTAGTAGCTCAAGGGTATTGTCAAGAAGAAGGTATTGATTATGATGAAACATTTGCACCCGTAGCACGTTTAGAAGCTATTCACATTTTACTTGCCTATTCTTGTTTTAAAAATTTCAAGCTTTACCAAATGGATGTTAAATCCGCTTTCTTAAATGGTTTTATTCAAGAAGAAGTCTATGTAAAACAACCTCCGGGGTTTGAAAATTTTTCTAGACCTAATGATGTTTTTAAACTTAAAAAGGCTTTGTATGGTTTAAAACAAGCACCCCGTGCATGGTATGATAGACTTAGCTCTTTTCTTTTGCAAAATGGTTTTACAAGAGGTAAAGTTGATACTACACTCTTTGTTTTTGAAAAAGGGCAAGATTGTTTACTTGTGCAAATTTATGTTGATGATATTATCTTTGGTGCTACTAATGAATCTTTGTGCAAGAAATTCTCCAAGTTAATGCAAGGTGAATTCGAGATGAGTATGATGGGAAGCTAAATTTCTTCCTTGGACTTCAAATTAAGCAATGCCAAGAAGGTATTTATATTTCGCAATCAAAGTATACAAAAGAACTTTTGAAGAAGTTCGGCATTGAAGAAGGAAGAACCGTCTCGACTCCTATGGCAACCAATGTCAAAATTGACAAAGATTAAAAAGGCAAGGCGGTTGATGAATCCAAGTATCGAGTATGATTGGTAGTTTACTTTATTTAACCGCTAGTAGACCGGACATTCTTCATGCCGTATGCCTATGTGCTCGTTTTCAAAGCAATCCAAAAGAATCTCATATGAGTGTCGTTAAACGGATTTTTCGATATTTGAAAGGCACTATTCAATATGGTTTATTTTATCCAAAGAATGAAAATTTTTCTCTTAAAGGTTATAGTGATTCGGACTATGCGGGTAATATTGATGATCGGAAAAGTACTTCCGGATCATGTCAATTTTAAGCGATTGCCTAGTTTCATGGTTTTCAAAGAAGCAAAACGTGTTTCTCTTTCAACGGCGGCCGAATATATTTCCGCCGCATTTTGTTGTACTCAACTTTGGATGAAACAAACCTTAGCGGATTACAAATGCTCTTTTAAAAATTACCTATCTTTTGTGATAATATATCCGCTATAAATATTGCTCAAAACCGGTTCATCATAACCGTACTAAACATATTGAGATTCGACATCATTTTCTAAGGGATTGTGTTTCAAAACGAAAAATTGAGATATCGTTTGTGCCATCTCAAGATCAATTAGCGGACATTTTTACAAAACCGCTAACTTCCGAGACTTTTTGCGTCAATACGAGCTCGGTTAGGCATAATGCATATTGAATGAGGTCTACGTTTGCATTTTGCATGTTTCTAAAACTTAGGGGCGAAAAATCGGATTTTTGGTTGAAAATTCGGATTTTGAAAAATTTGACAAAACAACAGTGGGCTGAAGAGGTTGAGGCAACCTGTCGCCCTCAACGTCGGCCGGTCGCCCTCAACCACGATCGGTCGCCCTAGGCCAAATTTTGGTTTAAGTTTGTTCTGTCTTGACATTTGTTATTTTCACTTCTTTTTGCCATTTTTCGTCCCCTTTGCCAAATGCACACAATTTTCACTCAAAATTGATTTTCATGCATTCAATTCATATCTTGGACCTTATATAGCATGTTTATCATCATCATTGCTCATCTTTTCCGATCAAATGGTAAGAATTTTCCTTACTTTGCTCAAATGGGTTGAACCCTCGAGTTTATGGCTTTCTTGTATATTTCTTGATATTTTTGCTTATGATCTTGATGAGCTTAGTTATTATGTTGTATTGTATGATGTTTGATGTGAATTGGTGATGCAATTTTTGGCTTGGATCATTTACAAGGGCTATATACAACTCTTTTTATTTTTCACGCCCACAATGTGTTCGATGAAATGTCACAATTAAAATTTCAACTTCTACATGATTCTCTCGCTTCCAAAAGTCTTATATACTCATTGAGATCATGTCTTGACTCTTAAACGAGCTTATGGATATCAAATGATACATTTCTCCCATTTTTTTCGGATTATAAGCTTATCTCCTCGAATGGTTGATAAATTGTCTCTTTGGCGCACTTTGATATACTTGTATGATGTTTTTATCATCCTAACATTCTTTTTGATGATTCCAAAGGGGAGAAACAGAAAATGGCTCGTTAGCTCAAAGAAGCTAATAAAAAGCTCGAAATAAAAGCTATAAGCTATGGCTCATAAAAGCCATAAGTTGTGATTTATTTTTAGTCCAATTGTTGCTTGATGAACTTGTTTGCATGGATAATAAGTATTTGTGACAGGGGGAGCTTCTAAGCTCATGGAGTTGTTGTTTATTTTGTAAAAGCTTGTGCTTCTAGCTTATGCAATATTTCTTATTAATGTGCTTGTTGATAGGGGAGCTTTTGTAAAATGTTTTTAAACGGATAGTTTACTCATAAACCGGAAATTTTTTCTGTTTTTCGAAATCGTCCTCTTGAAAATTGTTTTGGTTTGTAATCATCAAAAAGGGGGAGTTTGTTAGATAAATGTTTTTATCATGATTTTGATGATTTTGTTCAAATGAGTTTTTATACCAAAACAATGTCCCTAAATGTTGTCCCAACACTTCCGATCGATCTAAAATGTTTTTACTATTTTTCGGAGTATTTCTTGAAGTTTATATTCGATTTAAAATTGGACAACACTTTTGTTTCAGGCTCGACCGGTCGCCCTATAGGGCAACCCGTACCTGAGTTGAGTTTTGAAACAGAAAATGGGTCGTAAGAAAAATGGGGAGGCGGCCAGGTCGACCGGTGGGCGGCCGGTGAGGGCGGCCGTCGACCACCGGGCGACCGTGCACTGGGAGTGCCCTCTCAAATGCGGACTTCTCTGTTTTGATTTTCTATCAACCCCAACCGGTCAAGACCAAGGGCGACGGTCGAACCCCCTTCGACCGGTCCCCTGTGTAAAAATTCGCGAGAATTTCATTTCAATCTTATCTCTGTGCGACCGTCGAACCCCCATTTATCGATAAACTATCCGTTGCATTTTCGACATGACTTTTCCCTATTTTGTGGGATTGATTTCTAACGGCTATATTGATGATTTTAAATGGTTTCTTTTGCAGCAAATCACTCCCCAGGAGGAGCCAATGTCTGGAAATCAAAGCCAAGACCTCTCCTATAAATAGAGGCTTCATTCAAACAACAATATACAACACTCCATACAAGCAAAGAGCAAACAAAGCAAACACTTTCATATATCTTGTTGTATTAGCCTTAGCACTTTCACTTGCACAAATTTGAGGTCTAGGCTTTCAATTCTTGATTACACTTGTACTCATATTGTATCAATCATTATTGAGTTGTAATCTTGATTTTGGTCATCATTCAACACAAGACATCCTTGTGAGTATTCTTGTGGTAAGAATACACTTGGGTGATCTAGGTGATAGGTGTTTGAAGGTTGTGGTAATCTTCAAAGGTGTTGTAAGAGGATTGTGGTAATCCTCGAGGTGGTGTAAGAGGGTTGTGGTAATCCTCAAGGTGTTGTATTAATTTTTGGTAAATTAATAAAATCTTTTTCCTTTTGAAATCCATCCCTGGATATCTTTGGGGTGGTAGAGGATTAGGCCCTAGGTGGGTTTTTTTTTTTTTTTTTTTTTTTTGAGGCGTGGTCCCCTACCTGTATATCAGATAGTCAAAACGTCATACAATGTCATGCCCGTCAAGGCGGGAGAAAATCAAATAACAAACAACCTATCACTACGATATCTAGAAAGACTATCATAATGAGATATCTAAAAATAAAAGGAGATCCAATGATCTATGAAAATGCTCGGATATCCCGGTGGTCCATCCGAATGAGCGCTAGGAGGTGGTGAGAAGCGTGCCCTCATCAACAATGTGATCGCCAGAGGCGTGACTCCCAACTCGCAAGGTGATCTGTGGTCGATTCCCTCTCTGTGTATGTGGGAAATCGAATCTCAAGGTCCTCGGCATGTTCGAATGCGAATCGGGGTGTCTTGAACTGCCAAGAGCCAAGCCCACCGGAAGTGATCGTGGTGACCACCGCGGCTGCGTCAACTCGATCCAAATCAAGAAAAAAACGGGCATGCCGCAGATCCCATCTCCGGCGCTAGAAGCTCGGCATGAAAGCTAGACACCGCCCGGAGAGAACAATGAAAAGCCAACATAAGTCTGCCCGAATGATCTCGAATCAATCCCCTCCGCCCGGAATCAAAGTATCCCGATCAAACGAACCATCCGTGTTCGAAGCTTGATCGAGGAGACCGAGGGGCTCGCCAAGTCACAATCCTCGGCTGCGTGGAACCCGTGGTGGAGCACTCCCAAAAAACCAACGGTAGGGGGAAGCATCCAGGACCAACTGATGGGTTGAGGCCCGACACGAAACAAGAATCCGGATATACCGCTCCACCCGCCAAATAATGTGAGATGCCAAGAAAGGAAGGTGTCGATGCTTGACACTATTCCTTTCCGTCCGGACAAACCATAAAATCAAGCGAGGGAACCAAGAAACTCAAGTGCCTCGTGTGTGATCCGTGTGTGCGATTCCTCCAAAATGAAAGGAACAATATCATATCGGTGGTGTGTGGAAGTGTAGTGTCAAACCAAGGAAGAAAGTGATTCCACACGGATGAACAATATCATTCATCAAAAAGAGGTGAGGGATAGATTCGACTGAGGAGATGAATGTGGATTATTCAAGCAACAACGACAGAACGTGAGGCAAGGGAAGTGCCACGTGCCTGAAGCTTGATATCCACGGGGGAAGACGATTACGAAAGGAGGCGCCAAAGGAATATAGAGATAGTAGGAATAAGAGCATCGTTCCAAATGGCACCATACGTAAGGTTCTCGAGCATTTCTACCCGGAGAGAATCCCAAGCGAAGACATAGAGAACCCACCATGAGAGGTAAACATCCACCGCATGATATCCTCGGACCCCAGAGAATCGGAACCCCGGATATATCCTCAATGAGACTCTCGGGAAGCCCACATCCGGAGACCAAGAGACGATACAATCTATCTCTATCCCACATACCATCGCGAATGAACCAATCAACCGTCATATGATCCAACGGCCGATCCAAACAATGATCCATAAGCGGCGATGCCCAAACCAAGTATCATCCCGAAATCGACACGGCTACCATCGCCAATAGACCGAAGATCCGCTCCTGGGCTCGAATACCGATCCGCCTCAAGCGCCTCCACTGATGACTATGATTATGTGTTCTGAGAGGCTCTGAGGAGACCGGCCCTTTGTAACGATCTTGCTGATCAAGAATTGAGACCACAACGAGTGGCCCTCGCGTAACCTCCACCACAACTTGTAATCAAGGCGTCGGCAATAATATCCGAAAGTCGGCGCAACCCCAGCCCACCCTCGAGAAATAGGATGGCGGATAATATCCCAAGCGATCCAATGAGTCTTCTTTTGTCCCGCATAGGATCCCCGAGAAGAATCTAGCCATGATCTGCTCCAAGCTGCTGAACTGTCTTTGGCGGTGCATGACTTGAAGAATATGCAACGGGGTGGCCATTAGCGTGCTCCGAATAAGAGCGAGCCTACCACCAAAGGAGAGATGTCGATCGACCACCCGGCAACTCTATCCAATATCCTCGAATCAGGGGAGGAAGAGCTCTTTCGCCATTCGCCCCGCCGAACAAAGGGACACCCAAATAGGTCATCGGCAAGTCATCGCGAACAAAGCCTGTCATCTCATGAACCATGTGCTCCCAACCGTCAATGTAACGTGGGGCGGAAAAGAATCTACTCTTACGGACACGACCACCGGCCGTAAGTAGCGGTAGTGCTCCAGAAAGTGCCTCAACGTGACGAGGCCATCGTCAGACGCCCTAGTGAAGATAACAACATCATCAGCATAGGCCAAATGAGTCACCGGAAAACCCCGTCGCGTCCGATAAATCATATCCCGGTGTCGTCTAATAATGGAATCCAATCCCCGGGATAAATACTCCACCGCCAGAACAAACAAGGCAGGAGATAGAGGATCCCCCTGCCGCAGTCCCCGAGTCGAAGGAAAATATCCAGAAGGGATACCATTAACTAGAACAGAGAAGCCGCAGTGCTCAATACAACTGCTAACCATATCAATCCACCGAACGGGGAAGCCCATGTGAATCATAGATGTATACAAGAAATCCCACTGCACCCTATCATAAGCTTTAGCCATATCCAGCTTCATCACCACATTAGGAATCTCCGTTGCTAGGCTGATATCATGGATAAGCTCCTGCGCGAGTAATATGTTATCCGAGATGACACGACCGGGTGTGAAACCACTCTGATTCGGCGACACAATCAAAGGCAGAATCGAGATCAATCTCGCATTCATAATCTTAGAGATAATCTTATTCGTCACGTTGCACAGGCTAATTGGCCGAAACTCAGTCCACTTCTGAGGGTGAGGAACCTTCGGAATGAGAACTATAGATGTAGCCGTGAACGTGGACGGCATGAGATTACCCGAGAAAAAGTCAACCACCGCATCCTCAACATCCGATCGACAAAATTCCAACAAGTCTTTGAAAGAACAAAGATGAGAATCCGTCAGGCCCCGAAACGCTAGACGAATCAATCCCAAACACCGCATCGCGAACCTCCTGAGCCGTCGGCATAACACAAAGTCCATCAAGATCAACGGAATCAGGAAGCCGGGGAAAGAACTCATCTACAGGGGGAGTCAGATACTCCAAGTCGGGAAGTCAATAAGGATGAAAGAATCGAATCGCCGACTTTGAATCTCGAGAATCTGTGTGATCACCACTCCATCATCGTCAATCGAGTGAATCTAGCGCGACACCGCTTACCGCTTAACAAATCCGTGGAAAAACTTAGTGTTGCGCTCCCCCTCGACTGCCCACTTAACTGCAGCTTTCTGGCGCCAAAAATCCTCCTCCATTTTCAAACGTAGCTCGTACTCAGCCACACGACGATGTAGCTCAGCCCGATTTGTCGGAGACGGATCACCGTCATATACCGCTGAGCCATGAAACTCGCCTCATCGGCCGATCTAACCCGATCAAAAACATTACCAAACGTCCTGGTGATTCCAAATCTTGAGTCTGCGCTTGACCTGTTCAATTTGTCTTTGCAAGCTCCTCATTCCAAAACAACGGTGGGATGCCCCCATGCTTCCTTGACAACCTGCAAAAAAGTATGGTGACGTATCCACATGTGCTGAAATCGGAAAGAAGAGCGAGGCACATGCGGTTCAAACTGACAAGATATGAGTAAAGGAGCATGATCAGAGCGAACACGAGATAAATGCGTAACAATAGAAGAGGTAAACACATCAGCCCAGTGTTCATTATACGAGCCCTATCAAGTCTCTCCTCCAAGCCCACCTCTAGCCCACGTAAAGATAGGCCCCTCACACCCCGCATCAAATAACTCACAATCCGCAACCATATAAGCAAAATCTAACGTCTCATCAGACCTATCAGAAGTACCACCAATCCTCTCGTGATCATGCAAAAAGATGTTAAAGTCCCCGCTAACAAGCCAGGGTAACCCCTCCGTACTAATCGCAATCTCACGCAAGTTGTCCCATAGATCATATCTAGCGACTCTATCACATTTAGCATACACAAAAGTCAGATAAATAGTCTGAGGCAACAAAGCAGATGTCAACCTACAATGTAATAGTTGTGCATGATCAACCAGAATGTCAAAATGTAAATGAGCAGCAGACATAATCCAAATATGATTAGAACCTAGGTGGGTTGAACCTCTTTAAATCAACGAGTGTTGTTTTATTTACGCATTTACATTCTCGTCTTTGTTTGATTATTCGAAAAAGAGGGCAAAATCTGAAAAACCGAGATAATCTATTCACCCCCCTCTAGATTATCGTAGCCACTTGGACTAACAGTAGCTACATCTGCCCCTCTTTCCCTAATGATGATGATGTACACACATGATTAGGACTATTACATTTCGACTATAGTACCTGTTTTTTTGTACTACACTTATACTCTATGTGCTTTGTTGTTTATATGTGGATAATATTGAACTCGCGTTTTATAATATTGCTTTTGGTATATAGGAATACATTATATATTGTGTTATAGGTTTATAACAAGTTTAAAAAATAAAAAAATCAAAATAATGAAAAATAATTCAAATTAGTGTTTTTGTGTCGACAATGTTGTCGCAAACAACCAAAATAATTGAAATATAAAATGGGTATTTGTGACGAAGATGTCGTCACAAATACATTTTCTACTTGCGACAACAATTTGCAACAACCTATGGTCTCAAATACCATTTTAACAAATTCCACAACATTTCGTTGCAAATAGCTTTTGCAAAGACTGCCGTTACAAATGTTTTTGTGACGACAATGATGTCGTTGCAAATAAAGCTTTGCGACGCACTGTTTGTGACCATTGTTTTGACGCAGTTTGTCGACACAAAATCTTTATTTGTGAAAATTGTTTGTCTTTTGTGGCGACAAAAAGTCGCCACAAAAACCTTTTTCTTGGGGGGGGATTGAAGGCTGCCGATTAAGTGGGCGATCGAGGGGAGCGCAACACTAAGTTTTTCCACGGATTTGTTAAGCAGAAGCGGTGTCGCGCTAGAATTCACTCGATTGACGATGATGGAGTGGTGATCACACAGGATTCTGAGATTCGGAAGTCGCGATTCGATTCTTTCGATCCTTATTGACTTCTGACTTGGAGTATCTGACTCCCCCTGTAGATGAGTTCTTTCCCCGGCTTCCTGATTCCGTTGATCTTGATGGACTTTGTGCTATGCTGACGACTTAGGTGGTTCGCGATGCGGTGTTTGGGATTGATCCGTCTAGTATTTCGGGGCCTGATGGATTATCATCTTCGTTCTTTCAGCACTGTTGGGATTTCGTCAGATCGGATGTTGAGGATGCGGTGGTTGACTTTTTCTCGGGTAATCTCATGCCGTCCATGTTCACGGCTACATCTATAGTTCTATCCCGAAGGTTCCTTACCCTCGGAAGTGGATCGAGTTTATCCGATTAGCTTTGTAAACGTGGCGAATAAGATTATCTCTAAGATTATGAATGCGCGGTTGGTCTCGATTACGCCTTTGATTGTGTCGCCCGAATCGAGTGGTTTGACACCCGGTCGTGTCATTTCGGATAACATATTGCTCGCGCGAGAGCTTATCCATGATATCGGCCAGCCACGAGATTCCTAATGTGGTGATGAAGTCGGATATGGCTAAAGCTTATGATAGGGTTGATGGGATTTCTTGTATACAACTATGATTCACATGGGCTTTCCCGTTCGGTGGATTGATATGGTTGGCGGTATGTATTGAGCATCTGCGGCTTCTGCTGTTCTAGTTAATGGTATCCCTTCCGAATATTTTCCTTCGATTCGGGGCTAGCTGACAGGATCCTCTATCTCTCCGCCTTGTTTGTTCTCACGGCGGAGTATTTATCCGGGATTGATTCCATCATTAGACGACACCGGATATGATTTATCGGGCCGCGACGGGGTTTTCGGTGACTCATTTGCCTATGTTGATGATGTGGTTATCTTCACTAGTATGTCGGCGATGGCCTCGTCACGTTGAGGCACTTTCTAGAGCACTATTCTCGCTCTTACGGCCACCGGTCGGTGTCCGAAAGAGTAGATTCTTTCGGCCCCACGTTACATTGACGAGCCGGAGCACATGGTGCATGGTGACGGGCTTTGTTCGCGATGACTTGCCGATGAATTATTTGGGTGTCCCTTTGTTCAAGGGGCGAATGACGAAAGAACTCTTCCTCCTAGTGATTCGAGAGGATGTTGGATAGAGTTCTTTGGGTGGTCGACGACATCTCTCCTTTGGTGGTAGGCTCGCTCTTATTCGAAGCACGCTAATGGCCACCCCGTTGCATATTCTTCAGTCATGCGGCCGCCAAAGACAGATTCTGCGGCGATTGGAGCGAGATCATGGCTAGATTCTTCCGGGGATCCTATGCGGAGACGAAGAAGACTCATTGGATCGATTGGGATATTATCCGCCATCCTATTTCTCGAGGGTGGGTTGGGGTTGCGCCGACTTTCGGATATTGCCGACACCTTCGATTACAAGTTGTGGTGGAGGTTACGCGAGGCCATTCGTTATGGGCTCAATTCTTGATCGATCGCCAATCTTGTTACAATGGGCTTCGGTCTCCCGTAGAACCTCTGTAACACATAATCATAGTCATCGGTGGAGGCGCTTGAGGCGGATCGGTATTCGAGCCCAGAACGGATTTTTTGGTCTATTAGCGGTGGTAGCCGTGTCGGTTTACCGGATGATATTTGGTTTGGGCATAGGCCGCTTGCGGATCATTGTTTGGATCGGCCGTTGGGTCATATGACGATTGATTGGTTCATTCGCGATGGTATATGGGATAGAGATATATTGTATCGTGTCTTGGTCTCCGGATGTGGGCTTCCTGAGAGTCTCATTGAGGATATATCCGGGGTTCGATTCTTCCTGGGGGTCGAGGGACATCATGCGGTGGATGTTTACCTCTCATGGTGGGTTCTCTATGTCTTCTACGCTTGGATTCTCTCCGGGGTAGAAATGCTTAGAACCTTCTCGTATGGTGCCATTTGGAACGATGCTCTTATTCCTACTATCTCTATTTTCCTTTGGCGCCATCTTTGCGTGTCGTCTTCCCTGTGGATATCAAGCTTCGAGCACGTGGCACTTCCCTTGCCTCACGTTGCGGTGTTGCTTGAATAATCCACATTCATCTCCTCAGTCGAATCTATCCCTCACCTCTTTTTGATGAATGATACTTTGTTCGATCCGTGTGGAATCACTTTCTTCCTTGGTTTGACACTACACTTCCACACACCACTGATATGATATTGTTCCTTTCATTTTGGATGAATCGCACACACGGACCACACACGAGGCACTTGAGTTTCTTGGTTCCCTGCTTGATTTTATGGTTTGTCTAGACGGAAAGGAATAGTGTCAAGCATCGACGTATTCCTTTTTTGGCTTCTCACATTATTTGGCAGGTGGAGCGATATCTCTGGATTCTTGTTTCAGGTCGGCGTTTGAGCCCTTCGGATTGGTCTGGATGCCTCCCTACTGTAAGTTTTTTGCAGGGGAATGCTCCACCACAGGTTTCACGCAGGCCTAGGTTGGTGATTTGGCGAGCCCCTCGGTCTCCTCGGATCAAGCGAACACGGATGGTTCGTTTGATCGAGACACCTTGATTCTTTGGCGGAGGGGGATTGATTCGAGATCATTCGAGCGGAGACTTATGTTGGCTTTTCATTGTTCTCTCCAGGCGTGTCTAGCTTTCATCTTTGAGCTACTAGCGCCGGAGATGGGATTGCGGCATGCCCGTCGTTTTCTCTTGATTTGGATCGAGTTGGGCGCAGCGGCGGTGGTCACCACGATAACCGGTGGTGGCCTCGCTCTTGGCGAGTTCAAGACACACCGATTCGCATTCGGAACATCTTTGAGGACTTTCGATTCGATTTCCCACATACATAGAGAGGGGAATCGACCAACGGATCACTAGCGAGTTGGGAGTCACGCTGCCAAGCGATCATTGTTGATGAGGCACGACTTCTCACCACCTTCTTTCGCTCATTCGGATGGACCCGGTAGGATATCCGAGCTTGATTTTCATAGATCATTGGTTCTCCTTTTATTCTTTAGATTTCTCTCTATGATAGTCTTTCTAGATATCGTAGTGATAGGTTATTTGTTCATTGATTTTCTCCCGCCTTGACGGACATGACATTGTATGACATTTTGATTATTTGATATACAAGTAGGGGATCACGCCTCAATCCCCCACCCCTGGGATGTTATTTTGAAAAAAAAAACTATTAAAAAAAATGGGAAAACTTTTTGGGGGAAATTTTTTGCTCTCTTGTCCTTTGGTTCCGCCGTTGCCTATAAGACTTTCAGCTATTTTTCTCTCATTATTGTATTCCGTTATAAGTTTATTTTGATGAATGAATGAAATTAAAGGAATATTTTTAGCCTATAATAGGTATGTATGTCCAAGGGGAGTGCTTATGGAAGAAAACAAGGTCGAATAAAAGGAAGTCCATACGACAGAATTCTTGACATAATGGACAGATTCTGTGATTCAACTGATACTAATATGAAAATGATACGATATAGTTGACATTTAATAATATTAATAATTATATTATAAAAAGTCAGCTATTATGATGTGACTAAGACCCGAAACATACATGTTTGAAGCTTCTAATCAACAAAGGTCCGTATTTGTTTTTGGGCCTCCACGTAAAATTGGGGTAAGATGGTTCACACGATATTATCCATTCAATTTAGTCTAGTGTTCCACCAGGTGCAATTTTAAATGTTAACAAATTGTAAAATATATTTGGCATATTTCTTTTTTTTTTTTTTTAGGAAAATTTGGCATATTTCTTAATACCTAAAAAAAAAATATTCCAATAGGAATATTTACATAAAATTGAGATTTCGTCTAAACATAAAAATAATTAATTATCTTTCTGAATTACAAATACCTTTAAGATATGTTTATATTTTACAAATTGCATCTAGAGACAACAGACTTTATTATGGTGTTACATATACATTGTACTTCTGCCAGAAACTTTCAAAGTAAAATTACCTACACAGTAAAATCATACTTTTACCTTGAAATTCTTCAAGTAACCACATCAATTTACCTTAGCAAACATTATGGCTTCTTTAGTAGCCGTTGGATTGACTTTGTAAAAGTGCTTCAAATATTCCCCTACCACAACTTTCTTGTACTCCTCATCAATGGGCTCCCCATCTTTAACCGGCCCAATCTCCAATTGGGCCGGTGGGATGTAAAACAACGCCACCGAAAACCGGTCCGTGTCCGATTGGGTCACGGCCCGGTGCCACGAGCTCTTGAGCCTCCCATTGCTCATTATTTCTATGAAATCTCCCAAATTGACAAGCAATGTGTTACATGGCCACGGCACCGTGAGCCATTGATTGTCCTTACACACTTGGAGCCCATTCGAGGATTCGAATGGAGCAAGAGTGTGAGGGCACTACCCGTCGGTGTGGGGCGTTATGCCCAACGCTAAGTCGGGCCGGGGGGGCGGGTAGTAGTTCACTCTAACGTTGATCTCGCTCGTTTTTTGATCGAAATATTGTGAGAAAGCTCCTTTGTCGAGTGAGATGGCTTCTGCGAGGGCTTGGAGTAGCTCATCCAGAACTTCCCGAGCAGCTTTCACGTATTTCTCTATGACAAGCCTGACATTTAGCATAATAAGAGTAGTTTTAGGTTTAATATGTAGCAAGTAGGTAAAACATGTGTAGGTACATTGTGGGATAAATAATATGGGATCACGTATGGGTACAATACATATAGTTAGAACTTAGAACTGTTAATTTTGGCCCGACCTGCTAATGATAATGATAATTCTAGTATGTGTTTTGTGCTAAAATGTTCAATTTTCAAAGAAGTTAACGAATGCTATCTTTTTTATATCATATATAATAAAATAAAAAATTATTAAATCATATATAAAGATATAAATATTTCACTTGATTGTTAATTAGCATGAAATTAATTTCCACTTCTCAAATTTCTCATCCCACCATTCAAACACATATATCTCAATATCTTTAATTCGATATATTGTTATGTGGTATCTACGTTATAGTATGGTACCAACTACCAAGTCAATTCTATTATTATTTTTTAATTACATAACACGTATGACGTATTCAATAAAATTACAAATAAATAAATGGTTGAACAGACAATTCTAATCAATAAACAATATCTATGATTCCACAAATCTCGCCATGTATCCCGGTGTCATCTTGCGTTGAATGATTGAATCACGTTAACAATAAACAATCTAAATTTGGACAATTTTCAAACCACCATAAATTATGGAGTACCATAATTGGACAATTTTCACAAGTTCATGAATCATTAATTTGTTTTTCATTTCAATTTCAGATTTTTTCCAATATTTATTATTTGATAGTATGAAAATAATTTTTATTATGAATATAATTTATAAAAACTTATTTTCAATTTTTTTTTTATCTTCTCATGTCATTTCATACGGAAAACACCATAGAATTGCTACATTTTAATTTTTCAGATGTATATAGCCAACATAAATGTATTACTAATCCAAACATTTTATTTTTACACAAAAGTCAAATCATAATATTTTCGGCTATACAAATGCTTGAAATATATAAATGACATTGAAGATGAAACTAAAACTTTTGTTAAAATTTGATGTTTATCTGGTTTATGAAGTAGCATCAACAAAGCCTGTTTATCTTGCATTCCCTAACACGCCAAGTGTATAAAATATTTTCTTGAACATAAATTTGACAAAAATAATTGACATGCATCGTGACGTAAAATATGATATATATAAAATTCCAAATCGAAATAAAACTGATGATACGTGGAATACGAGATAAAATATCAAACTGAAACCGAGTATCCAACCGCAAAAAACCAGATAAATTCAACAAAAACTTCCACACACAAAAAAATAAAAAAAAAATAAAAGAAGAAAAGAACTCTATTAAAATTTTGAAAATAGATACAATGGTCTAAAAACACAAATTCAGTTGATTCAAATAATAATAACTTAAGTTCATAAATAAAGAATAGTATCGTTACCTGAAGTTGGCTGGATTCTTAGGCCAAACACAGAGCCCATCAGTTGCCCCTTCCGGAGCTGCCTTCATAGCCAACCGATCAATCCAATCCAACGGCTGATCTTCCGACTTCACAAAATTCCGTCCATACCCCATGTTATCCGTACTCATGTACGTCCCCACACTGGATTTCTTTTCCTCGAATGGCAGCTCAAAGAAACCCTTCACCACATTTTTCACGTGCTCCAATACCCACGGATCCAACCCGTGGTTTTCGATCGTAAACATGCCCCATTCCTTCGAAACCCGGGCCAGTTTCCGGAGCTCCGATACCCGATAACCCGACCCGCCGCGGAGCTTGGCCATGTCTATGGCCTCGAAGGAAATATCCGCGGGAATCGGGTCGGTCTCGGCCGGGTTTCGGATGAAATTACGGGGCAGGGTTTTAAGTCGGGCCAAGTCTTGAACGACTGGAATCTTGAGTGTTTGAAGGAGACCGTTTTGGTCGATGAATTTGGACTCGTGGTAATTAATTACCTCATCAGTATTTTCCATTTTTCTTTTATGTGATGAAGATGAAAATTGAAGATAGCTAATGATGTTTATGAAGTGAACTTAGTAAAAGATGAACTCAAACTTATAACAAGGCTTTTGCTTCAAATATATATATATCTTGATAATTAACATCTTGATAGAGACAACAAAAATAAAATATTATATTTACAAAATAAGAAGAAAACAAAAGAGGGGGGAGTTTTACCTAATTGAATATTTCAAGAAGAGAGGGGTGGGGAATGAATAAAACTAATCCATATTCAACTCAGAGTGGATTATTAAAAACTCATTTTAGCTCAATGCGTTAATGGAACTAAATGTGGACATTTTAGGGGAGAAACCGGCTTGCACAAAGTGAAGAAACTGAAAAAACCAAAGACACGAAAGAAGAAACAGGAAAATAAATTATTTTCACCTCCTCGGCTCTCGTGGCGTGAAAAGGTGGCGAATATATTATGTTTGTAGAGAGCAAGAAGATGATGGAGTAGATGGCGTAATATTATATATATATATATGTAATTACATCAATACACATGCAGAGACGGAGGGGGACAATGAGGTTTTTGCTAAGTATCATTTTAAATATTAAACTTTTTTATAAGGTAAATTTCGTATTCAATCCCATAAAATTATTCATAAATGTAGTTTATTCCTCTAATTATAGTTTTACTTCCGCAAATATAAAATCTTGCATCCGCCATTGTACACATGGATCCAATTATATGCATGAGCCGGCTCTTTTGTCCATATTACTACTTTATTATTACCTCAACCAATTCGTATTTCTTATAGCTAGGAGCTTTCAAGAACTGACCGTTATATCAGTGTTCTAAAAATCGCTAGGCGTTAGGCGGGCGTTAGGCGGGCTGCTAGGCACCTAGGCGGAGCCTGGCGGGGTTAGCGGGACACGAGCGGCGTTAGGCGGGGTCTAATTAGAAAAATAACGTGGCGGACAAGGGGGACCCTAACGCCAGGCGGACTAATCGTCAGCTAGGTGGGATCTTTTAGAACAATACTCAATATTGCATCATTTTTTATTATACATTTCAAATTAATCAACATAATGGCATACATGATACATACATTATACATACATTATACAAGTTTTCCTGGCCAAATTATTATTTATTATTGCAAAAGTATTTCATCATTTACATTCGAATACCTTTGATAAGACGGAGCCAACAATAAAAATTGGAGCAAGGTTTTTTTTAGGACAAAAAAATGTAAAATATAATTAATAGTTATATACTCCCTCCTATTCACAATAAGTGTCCTTTTGGCACATGAAATTTTTTCCAAAAAGAATGTCCTTCTCACATTTCAAGGTTGGTGAGAAAAAAGATTTTCCAAATTACCTTTAAATATATTGTTTCCCAACTAACATTCCAAAGTAGCATTTATTATTAATTAAGGGTATATTTGATATTTTAACACAATTCTTAATATGTGTGTTTTTTCCTAAAAAGACACTTATTTTGAATAGGAGGGAGTATAATTTATAATAATTTTGTTTTGGTTGAGGGGTCCAGTTGCCGGCTTGCCGGCAGTGTCTCTTTAATTGGGGTCCATTAATACATGTCAAATGTATTTTAATAATGCCATTTTGCCGTAATTAAGGTATGTTTTTTTTTTTTTTTTTGAGAATCCGTAATTAAGGTATGTTGATAGTAAATAAAATATAAAGTATCATATAAAATAAAATATTCAATCTGATGACCAATTATTTGGTTAGTTATAATTATAATAACGAGTGATCCGAGATTAGGAGCACATGGTGGGGCGTTTAATCTTTGGCTGCGACGAGGAAACCAAAGCTGCATCAAAAGTATCATGCTAACTGCACAGTGCACAACACCTAAAATAAAAATAATAATACTAATTAATAATTGCTATTTAAATTAATTAATAATTTAATTAGCATATTAATCCACATCTATTTTGCAAGACTAACAACACTGTTTAGATCAATTTGTATTAATCTTTTTTTTTTATAACCGAAATTTCATATTCCCACATGACTAGTTTTAGAAATAGCTCAGGCCCCTCGGAAGCTGCCCATGTTATAAACCACGAATATTTTTGTTTTGTTATTGATTCGGCATAGAATAGGCCGAGTGGATAATCGGGATAGAGTGGGCCGAGTGTGACTAAGGCCCACAAAGAGCTCCTACTTAGGGCCCAGTTTCTAGAAGTCCTCTGAGTATGCTCGAGATATATATCTCCGAGTGTTCGGGATGAATGTAAGTGCTCGGTATTGGATGCCTTGGCTTAAGTTTGATAAGTTAGATAAGATTTGATAACTAAGTCTGACAGATTCCCTATAACCGTCTCCGGAAAATTCGGAAACCCTAATTATAATTGTTATAAATACCCATCTCTCAGGTATGGTTAACCTCTAATGCATTTCTGATATTTCAATACACATTTAAATTACTCTCTCTACCTTTTGAGCACTATCTGACTTGAGCGTCAGAGTGGGTACGCCGGAGCAACGCTCCGGCCCCCATTTTGCAGGTGTTCGTGGTATACGGCGGAGCTCGGCCAGGTACACGGTGGAGTTCGACCAGCATTATCATCGAAGATTTTTGGGTAACACCAATTTGGCGCCATCTGTGGGAAATATTGGGCTGAGACGTGAGTTTTCAAGGTTGGTTATTGAGGATCTACGGAGGAACTTGACTGAGGATTTGAACCGTACTCCCCTGGTTGATACCTCGGGGGGAGTGACGCAAGAAGGTGGTGTACATCGACCACCACCTCTGGTGGAGGGTGTGCAGCAGGAGAATCCGAGAGTAGGAGGGGTCGGCCTGTTCCATCCTCGGCGAGCGGGGTTTTGGGGCCCATGTTTTTCGAACAATTGGGCAACTTTGTCACCACGGCGGTGGAGCGAGGTTGTAGAGCGGAGGTTGAGAACTTGGTGTGCCGTCACCACCCCCCCACTATCTTTGAAGCGGAGGACACGAGGCTAGAAACCCGGACGTGGGTGATAGAGGGCGGCAGACTCCGGTGGTTGAGAGGAGCACTCATCTCGTCTTGGAGTACACCACCACGAGGATCCCGACCGGTCGAGCGGATGAATGATCTCGAGAGGAAGTGATGGAGGTTCGAAGGAGAGTGGCGGGGGTACTGTGGGAGCTTCAACTCGGGTTCGAAGGGGACACCGCTGCGGAGGAGGTGATGGGCGATGAGTCCGATTTCTTACTGAGCCTTGAGTTTTGAGTATGACGACACGGCGAACCCGTGGGATCATCTTTGCCAATTTGAAAATGCGGCGTTGCTACATAGATTCTCGGATGGAGTAATGTGCAGGGTGTTCCCGACGACTCTCACCAAGTCGGTCGGCAGTGATAGTTTAGCGCCTCCTCCCGAACTCCATAAGGAATTTCGACGAGTTCAACTCGATATTTATGCACCAGTTCACTAGCTGCAAGAAGTATCAGAAGGCCCCTTTGACACTTTTCAGTATCAAGCAAAAAGAGGGAGAAGGGCGAGGAGTTATATCCAACGTTTCATAGCGGCGAAGCTGGAGGTACCATCGGCTAGCCCTGAGATTTTGACGAATGCATTAGCTCAGGGACTGAGGGATGGAATTTTTTTTGAATCTTTGGTAATTGAGACTGCCAAAACTTTCAATGAACTTTTGGCTAGGGTAGAAAGGTATATCAATCTTGAGGTAGCCAGGAGAATGAAGAAGGAAGAGGGAAGCAAAAGGAGAGATAAGGGAGAGGACATAGAAGATAAAATCCCCCAAAAGAAATCAAAAGCTGAAGTATCAGGAGGGAGGCCTAGATTCGATAAGTACACTCCGCTAGTGGCTTCTCAGGGAGAAGTGTTTTCAGCAATTGAGAGGCACTCCGACTTGAGGTGGCCAAGGACGTATTCGGAAGTTCTAGGAAATAAAAGAGCAATGAGTTTTGTCGGTTTCATAATGAATATGGGCATACATACCCACTTGAAAGACGAAATTGAAAGGATGATCCAGCGGGGCATTTGAAAGAATTTGTGTATGTGGATAAAATGAGATCGAAGGGTAATTATCGGAGGGGTCCGAATAATTACCAGCAGAGGCAAAGAGCCGGAGAAAAAGTCGGAGGAGGATAAGAATCTTCCCCTCCACCGCCAAGAGAGGGGTGATTGGATGGTGATTGGGGTCCATCCGGAGGGGATTCTAGGAGGGGCTAGGAAAGAAGGTTACGTGTGGGGTGCATCACCGAGCGGATATAGAAACAGATGATGAGGATTGAGCGGTGGTTGTGGGACCAAATATCTAGTTTGGGCCACGGGGACGAGAGGCCTTGTGACTCGCACAATGATGCCTCTCGTAATCACAACAACAATTGCGAATTATGATGTGCGGAGGGTGTCTGTTGATACAAGTAGCTCAACCGACATACTTTTTATGAATGTTATAAAACAGATGGATTTGCGGGTTGAATTAGAAATGGTTGATACTTCCTTGGTTGGTTTTGCGGGAGGAGCGATTCAACCGTTGGGGATGGTTACCTTACCTGTGTCCTTGGGTAAGGAGCCATTCGGGAAGAAGACTAGGATGGTGAGATTCTTGGTGGTAGATGCCCCTTCATCATATAACGTGATGATTAGGAGGCCTTCTTTGAATGCAATCTAAGTTTGTTGTTTCGATGTATCACTTAAAGATGAAATTCCTGTAGTTGAAAAGGTGGGGCAAGTAGAGGAGATCAACACAGGCGTGGAGTCTATATGTAGAGAGCCTCCAGTTGGGTTTGAAAGGGGAGAGGCCCATGATGATGAGAAGGGGAAAGAAAAACCATTAAACTAGATGAGGATCCCGGTGGAGCACGACATCCGAATGAGGAACCGATGTTGGTAGAGCTAGTCTTTCTGGGAACTGATAAGGTCACAAAGATAGGTAAGAACTTGTTAGGGGATCTTAAAGAAAGGCTGGTGGAGTTCTTGAGGAGTAATGCCGATGTGTTTGCATGGTCTGCCAATGATTTGGTAGGAATAGACCCAAGCATAGTCGAGCATAGGCTCAACGTCAACCCTTTTTATAAACCAATGCGAGAAAAAGAGAAATTTTGGCCCTAAAAAGGATGCAATTATCCGAACTGAGGTGAAGAAGTTACTGAATGCAGGACACATTAGGGAAATTCAGTTCCCGGAATGGTTGTCCAACACAGTTTTGGTTCCTAAGACCCAAGATGATTGGAGAATGTGCGTAGATTTTTGGGATTTAAACAGAGCATGTCCGAAAGACTATTATCCCCTTATTCGCCTTATTTTTTAGCTTCACCGCAAGTGTACGGTGCAGTTTATAGAATAGAGTTAGCAAGGTCGAATCCACAGGGACTAATAAATTAATGTACTAATTACTGGATTATAATAGCCTTATTTTTATCTAGACTATCGAAAGTTGAAGGATTGGGTTTATAAACACTAAAGCAGAAATTATCCTAAAATAACAAAGCCAAGAATTCAAGTATGAATGGATGGATTCCTGGTTTATGGTTTCAATTAATATCCCCTTTTATTATCAGATTATTCAAACCAAAGTTAAACGTATTCTTCTCTATAAACCAATCACAAAAGTAATTTACCCTCTCTCTCGAGATATATGTAAAAGCGTTGATTGGGATATCTATGCTAGCATCTCTATTCAACATGAAATATCCAACTCACAAAAGTTCAAAAGATTATAAGGTCTCACAAGTTTTCACAGACTTCTCAATCATGCAAGCTATTTGTGCCAAGTACTCAAGATCTAGTATTGAAACTCATCGGTTAGAATTATGAATCAATACATCAAACAAGTTTAAATCAATAGCCTTTTGATATAACAAGAATTAAAGCAAAATACTTGAATAGATGAAGAAAACATTAACTTCAATTATCATTAATCATCAAATAAAAGTGTTCATTAACCTACTCCCAAACCCGGGAATCACAAGATGTTTAACCAGACATCGAAGATAAACAATTCATAGACAAATTATTCATATTCAAAATCTAACTAATTGAAATAACGATACTATGGAATGAGTGAGATCGGGGATGATGACGATCTCTCGATCTATCTTCAATCCTCGAAGGCGTGGTTGCAGTCTTGATCGATCTCTCCAAGTTTTCGGTGGAAAACTGCTCTTCTCTCTGGTTTCTAGGGCAAAAATCAGTGTATCCTTTTTTGTGGCCGTCCCGTGTCTATTTGTACTTTGTGTGGGTCGAAACCTAGTTGAAAATGAATCAAACTCTATTTTTCCCACAGAGGAACACAGGCCGTGCCGTATGGCATGCCCAGCCCGTGACGTATGGCACGCCCAGCCCGTGTTGGGTGCCGCATGAATTGCCCAACTTGCAGAATGGAGCACGGGCCATGCTGTATGGCACGGGCTGCCCATGCTATATGTCAAACCTTCAGGCCCGATGTTTGGGTTGAGCACGGTCATCTTGCTAAGGAGCACGCCCGCCCGTGCTCACCGTAGCAACTCGTACTAGGCCATTTTCTTCCGTTTTTCGCTCGGTTCGTCCGACTTCTTCTCGACTCGACTCCAAACTTCGTACTTCACATCAAATATTGGCGATTGCAATGCTCTGAATTATTGCCAAAATGCTACAATTATCGATAAATTCCTATAAAATGAGCAAAGCGTAATCCTTTTCCACAAAACATGAATATAACCCTATTTACTCATATAATGCATGCATATCAACACATTCTAGCCAAGATTAAGCCCAAAATACATGCAAAATACATGTCAATCAAACCCCAAACTTAAACTCGTGATGATCGGTCAACACTTTATAAACAAGACAATATAATTGGGGTAAAGAAGAGCAACTCAAGAACACCGCATCACAATTCATGTCATCTATCCATAGACATCAAGCCCAAACCAACCAAGTTTCAAATAGCTAACATGGAGCACAAGTATATTAAAATCCTGGTAAAACACTTCAAATCACGCCTCTCGGGGATAAAGTGTATACTCTACTCACTAGAATAATAAGGGACGTGTATTTCTCAAGTCATATCATTGTTGAAGAATTACCATATGCTTGCAAATCGTCTCACATCTCTTCCCTTTGTTTGTATGCAATTCACAAATCATAAAGGACTTTGTTTATGGTTGTAATGAAAGCTCTTTGGTTAAGGTAGGGAAATATGGATAAAGTGACTCTGAGCGTATAGATTGGTAAGCACATCGTTTTTCTTCATAGTTATTCTAACACGAATCAACTATGCTCTCCCAATCGCCTTATATCCCATCACCTCTCTATTTCTCCTTTTTTTCATACGAATCATTCTTCGCCTTACATCACAATTTCCAGCCTATTTCTCGTACTGTCGACTCACTTTTTTCAGTCTTTTTTTTATTTATTTTTTATTTTTTTCGACTCTTTTGTGAGTATCTCCCTTTTCGGCCTTTTCTTCTGTTATTCCCAATCACCCAACATACACACTATATTCTAACTTCTCGATACCCTCTCATTCAACCCTTTATTCAACCCTTTACTTAATACTATACGCTCAAGCTTAGGGTACACATATATCAAATTAAGTTCTAAGGCTTGAAATGTGGCTATCAAAAAAATCAGGCAATAGGCTCAAATTGGCTAACTAGGGAAATCCAATATCATAAGGTAGGCAAAAAGGCTTGAAAGGCTTAACAAAAATGGCCTAAAATCATTTTCATGAATGCATACAACATGTGACTTTGACAGAGATACCAGAGCAAGTTCTAGAATTCAAAACAACATGAATGACACACTCAATCAACCAACAAGACTGCATAATATGAAAGCAGTAAAGGCTCAAAAAAGCTCACAGGCTTGTAAGTGCAGAATTCAAAGTATTTTAACCATGATCCCAATAATCACATGCTCCATATTAATTATTCTCAACCCTTGTCAACTCACGCTCAACACCCAATTCAAAACAACATGAACTGCTTAACACATGCTCCCAAGATCAACAAACACACAAAAGCGGTCAACTCACTCCCTAATCAACTAAGAAAGCAATAAACGTGCTAAAGCAATAAACGTGCTAAAATAATAAAAAACAACTAATGCAATGCAAACTACATGCTCTAAATGCAACTACATGAATGCAAAACGAGTGATCAACCGATTCCATTTTTCCATAAATTCTGGCTCTGTGAAGGTGAGTCCATAAGCTAAGGGGCTATTAGGATCAACCTCCCGAGCGGGTCTCCTTAGACGTCCACCCCGACCTCTTTGGTTACGTGGTTCAGCCATTTGTTCGAATGAGTACCTAGCAAAACAAATGTGAGAATCCGTACGTGCCAAGTAAAATGAACGATGAATACATACAACAATTAACGTAAGGTATAGTGTCTCATCTCAACAATTCAACTCACAATTAAGCCTCCAAGACCAAACAATAATGTAATTGCAGAGAATCCTAGTCACTAACACCCTAAACAATCGAGCTCATGTATAATTCATCAAGCAATCAACTAAAATCATCCTAATTCAACAACCCACAAGGTGTTCGATAAAATGCCCAAAAGAAAATTTCAATTTAATTCATGACAAAAGCATCAAACAAGCATCATATAGCAACCCTAATCCATAATCCTCAAGAAATTCGAAGTAAAAAGTGCAATTCATACCTTAAATCCGAGAATTTGAAAAGTGTTGAAACTTGAAACCCTAGGTGTTTTTTACTCAAATCTTCTCTTCAAAGCAATTTCACAAGTGTAATTCATGTTAGAGTAGTGTGGGAAGTGATTTAGGGAGATTTTCGAAAAATAATGAGGGGGATCGATATTTGCTGAAGTTTGGGCGAGAGGGGGAGGATTTTTGTGACAAAATTGACTCTGCCCGACTGTATTTATGCCCCAGCGAAGAGGAGCATGGGCGGCCCGTGCTAGGGGCCGAACATTCGAGCCCTAAACTCTGGAAAGAGCACGGGCCGTGCCAAATGGCATGGGCGGCCCGTGCTAGGGGCCAAACAAAGACTCCTCGAGTGCGGGTGACGGGGCGTGCGCATGGCGCACGAGCTGCCCCGTGCTAGGTACTGCACCTTGTGTTCAATTTTTCAAATTTTTTTCAAAGAAAAACAAGGAAAAAATTCTAACCTATGTAAGCAAATAAATCCTAACTTAGAAAAAGGGAAAAAAACAAACAAACCAAGAAAACATGAGAAGAAACATGGGAAGAAATAAAACAGTAAAACCATTGGGTTGCCTCCCAACAAGCGCTAAATTTAACGTCTATAGCTTGACACCTATTTTACTAGATCATGGTTCCAGCCAAGTGATGCGATTCACTTCTTGATGTTCTTCTCCTTGCCAATTCAACTTGCATAAATTCGAACCTCCTTTGAATGCCTCTAGCATAGAAGTCACTCGTCGGTCAAATGACATGTTCTTTTCGTTTGCATCATTCGCGCGGCGCAAGACACGCGTGTTCCGAAATTCTTGGTCCTTATCGTATGCTTTGCTTTCTCACCATTTATTACATCCTGCACATGATCTATAGCACACACACAATGACTCGGATTAAAAGTATTAGCACTTAAATCAATGACATATATTGATTTACAATACTCCCTGTTATCATGATGGTTCCCAGCCTTTTATATGGAGAACAACACTTGCTCATCATTAACTCGTAATGTGAGCTCTCATTTTTGTACATCTATCAATGCGTGTGCGATGGCTAGGAATGGGCCTTGAGTATCGAGGGGACATCTCGATCTTCCTCCATGTCAAGCACTAGAAAGTCCACAGGGGAATATAAACTTGTCTACCTTTACGAGCACATCCTCCACGATTCCCTTGGGATATGTGAGTGATCTATCCGCTAGCTGTAAGGTGACCGTAGGAAGGTTCACCTCTCCTACTCCAAGTTTCCTGAAAATAGACAAGGACATTAGATTAATACTTGCTCCTAGATCACAAAGTGCTTTCTTAAATACAACACTACCAATAGCACAAGAGATAGTGAAACTCCCCGGATCTTTGAGCTTTTGTGGTAGTTTCCTTTGAATGATCGCGCTGCACTCCTCGGTCAAATTGGCTGTCTCGAATTCTGCCAACTTTTTCTTCTTGGACATCACTTCCTTCAAAAACTTCGCATAATTGGGCATCTGCTCCAATGCGTCTGCAAATGCTATTGTTAATATGCAGTTTCTTAAAGATATCTAAGAATTTAGCAAATTGGGAATCTAACATTTTCTTTTTAAAACGTTGAGGGAATGGAAGTGGTATAGAAAAATTTGAAAGATCAGAGTTAGAGAAAGGTTTAAGCTTCTCAGCCCCTTTTTGTTCAGTAGCATGGTCCTCAATTCCTTCATCGGCCTCAACATCGCCTTTTGCTTCAATTTCCGCATCTCCTGGCATGTCGATCGCTGTCCCTACAGGGAGCACGGGCTGCCCGTGCGGTGGCGCATGGGCCGTGCTTCCCTGCGTCTGTTCAGTAATTCCTGTTATTTTCGGCCCTTCGTATTCCGTACCACTCCTCAGACGAATGGAGTTACACTATTCCTTTGGATTAACCTTAGTGTTGCTCAGAAATTGACCTTTCTGATGCTGCCCACCAATAATTGTAGCTATTTGGCCTATTTGAGTTTCAAGATTTTTCATTTGGGACCCCAATTGTGTGACCTGGGACCCCAAGACATGGTTCTCGATTTTATCGATCTTTGCCTCATCCTTGTTGAATCATTTCTCGTCTCACTCATAAATGAGGTGAACATATACTCCATGGTTGGCTTAGGATCTGCAGTAATGACACCGTTTGTCACATTAAACCCCGGTGGTGGTTGCATCACATTATTCGTGTTTGCGTAGGAGAAGTTCTTGTGGTTCCTCAAGCCCGGATGGTAATGGGTGGGATTTTGATTGGTCCGGAAATTGTTGAAATTCCAGTTATTCACATAATTTGCTTCCTCTATCAGATCTAGAGGAACTCCCCTATTACTTGCACCCGCGTTTCCCTCATTTGCCTTTGTCAAAGCACTCAATTGGTTTGTCAATACGGCCATCTGGGATGTCAACTCTTTAATTGGGTCTGAATCAGAAACTTCAGCTACCCTTTTCACATTAGTCCTCTCGGAGGGCCACTGATAGCTATTCATGGCCATCTCCTCCAACAAGTTGAACGCATCCTCCAGAAACCTTGCGAGTAGCGCGCCCCCAGCTGCAACATCTACAAATGATCTAGTCTGCCCTATCAACCCATTGTAAAAGAAGCAGAGTTGTTGATCTTCAGGAAATCTGTGTTGCGGGCACCTCCTCAACAAATCCCGAAATCTCTCCCAGGCCTCATACAAAGGCTCAAAATCGAACTGCCTGAACTGAGTGATTTCACTTTTGAGCTGTAGTGTCTTACTTGGTGGGAAGTATTTAAACATATACCTCTAACTTAGCTCATCCCAATTGTTCACACTCCCCTGAGTTAGGGTGCCTAACCAGTTCATAGCCTTATCCCTTAAAGAGAAGGAGAAGAGGCGAAGACATATAGCATCATCAGTCACCCCATTCATCTTGATAGTATTGTAGATCTGTATGAAATTCGCAAGATGAGAGTTGGGGTCCTCAGACGGGAAACCCCCAAACTGATTCTGCTGCACCATCGAGATCAGTGCTGACTTCAGCTCAAAGTTATTCGCATAGATTGGGACATTGACAATTCCACCATAGTTGTGATTGATTGGGCGAAAGTAATCGCGAATCACCTGTTGTTGGACTGCCGGAGCTACTAGAACCTCTAGTATTGGTAACTCGACATTGACCCTATTGGCCCGATTGTTACCTCCGTTTTTGACCCCGTTATTGCCTCCATTGTTACCTTCTACGTCTGACATAGTCTGTCCTTACTGTCTGTCTGCCCGTTTGGTAGCCGCACTATTCCGCCTAGCAAAAGACTCAACATCCGGTATGAACGATGCTAATTCTCCTTGCTTCGAGCGTGTGTTCATGCACTACCTGAACCAATTAAAGAAAACAAGTCAAACACAGTAGAAGTAAAATTAAACAACAAACTAAAAAGAAGAAAAAATGTCTAAATTAAAAATAATCCTATATATCGCAATATTAGTACTAAAAATTTAATTAGTCCCCAGCAACGGCGCCAAAAACTTGTTCGCCTTATTTTTTAGCTTCACCACAAGTGTACGGTGTAGTTTATAGAATAGGGTTAACAAGGTTGAATCCATAGGGACTAATAAATTAATGTACTAATTACGGGATTATAATATCCTTATTTTTATCTAGACTATCGAAAGTTGAAGGATTGGGTTTATAAACACTAAAAATGTAAATTATCCTAAAATAACAAAGCAAAGAATTGATTGAAAGATCAAGTATGAATGGATGGATTCCTGGGTTATGGTTTCAATTAATATCCCCTTTTATTATCAGATTAATCAAACCAAAGTTAAACATATACTTCTCTATAAACCAATCACAAAAGTAATTTACACTCTCTCTCAAGATGTATGTAAAAGCGTTGATTGGGATATCTATGCTAGCATCTCTACTCAACATGAGATATCCAACTCCCGAAAGTTCAAAAGATTATAAGGTCTCACAAATATTCACAGACTTCTCAATCGTGCAAGTTATTTGTGTCAAGTACTCAAGATCTAGTATTGAAACTCATCGGTTAGAATTATGAATCAATACATCAAACAAGTTTAAATCAATGGCCTTTTGATAAAACAAGAATTAAAGCAAAGTACTTGAATAGATGAAGAAAACATTAACTTCAATTATCATTAATCATCAAATAAAAGTGTTCATTAACCTACTCCCAAACCCGGGAATCACAAGATGTTTAGCCAGACATCGAAGAAAAACAATTCATAGATAAATTATTCATATTCAAAATCTAACTAATTGAAATAACGATACCATGGAATGAGTGAACTCGGGGATGATGACGATCTCTCGATCTATCTTCAATCCTCGAAGGCGTGGTTGCAGTCTTGATCGATCTCTCCAAGTTTTCGGTGGAAAACTGCTATTCTCTCTGGTTTCTAGGGCAAAAATCAGCGTGTCCTTGTTTGTGGCCGTCCCGTGTCTATTTGTACTTTGTTTGGGTCGAAACCTAGTTGAAAACAAATCAAACTCTGTTTTTCCCGCATAGGAGCACGGGCCGTGCCGTATGGCACGCCCAGCCCGTGCAGGATGCCGCATGAATTGCCCAACTTGCAGAATGGAGCACGGGTTGCCCGTGCTGTATGTCAAACCTTTAGGCCTGATGTTTGGGTTGAGCACGAGTTGTGCTAGGGAGAACGCCCTGCCCGTGCTCATTTGTAGCAACTCGTACTAGGCCGTTTTCTTCCATTTTTTGCCCGGTTCGTCTGACTTCTTCTCGACTTGACTCCAAACTTCATACTTCACTTCAAATATTGGCAATTGCAATGCTCCAAATTGTTGCCAAAATGCTACAATTATCGATAAATTCCTACAAAATGAGCAAAGCATAATCCTTTTCCACAAAACATGAATATAACCCTATTTACTCATATAATGCATGCATATCAACACATTCTAGCCAAGATTAAGCCCAAAATACATGCAAAATACATGTCAATCACCCCTCTTGAGGATAGATCAACTGGTCAATTCGACCTCTGGGTGTGAGTTGCTGAGCATGATGGACGCTTCTCAGGGTTATCATCAAATCCGGTTAGCAGAAGAGGATCAGAAGAGGGTGAGCTTCACCACCTCTTTTGGTACTTAATGTTATGTAGTGATGCGTTTTGGATTAAAGAATGCAAGTACATATCAGAGATTGGTGGACAAGATGTTCAGGGGTCAGCTCGGAAGGAACATGGAAGTATATGTGGATGACATGCTAGTGAAGAGCGTGTAAGCAGTGGATCACGTGGAAGATCTGGCAGAAACATTTGACACGCTAAGGAGATATAAGATGAAACTTAATCCTAAGAAGTGTGCTTTTGGTGTAAAGTTGGGGAAGTTTCTGGGATATATGGTGACAGAGAAAGGAATTGAAGCTAATCCAGAAAAAGTAAGAGCTATACGGGATCGCCCAACCCAAAGATGAAAAGGAAGTGCAATACTTAACAGAGAGGATAGCTGCCCTTAATAGGTTTATTTGGAGGTCGGCAGAAAGAAGTTTGCCTTTCATTAAGGTATTAAGAAAGGCCAAGAAATTTGTGTGGGATGAGGAATGCCAGAAGGTATTCGAGGAATTGAAAGATTACTTGGCTGAATTATCAATGTTGACTAAACCAATACCAGGAGAGCCTTTGTATTTGTAAATCTCGGTGGGAGAGCAGGGGGTCAGCATTGTATTAATTAGAGAAGAAGGTTCGGTGCAAATGCCAGTATATTATGTGAGAAAATTATTGAGAAATGCAGAGGTAAAGTATGCAGAGATCGAGAAGGCCATCTTAGATTCGATGATAACAGCTCGGAGGTTGCGTCCGTATTTTTTGTCACATAAGGTGATTGTTCGAACAAACTTGCCATTGAAAGCCATAATGAGTAAGCCTGAGGTGTCAGGGAGACTGGTGAAATGGACAATCGAGCTGAGTGAGTATGACATAGAGTTTCAAAACCAAACTGCTATCAAGGCTCAAGCCTTAGTAGACTTTGTGCAGGAGTTGACAAAAAATGTGACCGAGGAAGGAGCATGGATACTATTCGTGGATGGATCTGTGGGTTGTTGGGGATGTGGAGTAGGTATTGTACTGATCAGCCCTGAGGGGTGGATAGTAGCTTTTCCATAAGGTTGGATTTCAAGCTTTCAAATAATGAAGCCGGGTATGAGGCCTTTTTACGAGGAATTCGTATGGCAATAGACATGGGAGCATCTAAAATTCTTATACACATAGATTCCCAATTGGTATACAAGCAGGTAAGAGGGGAGTTCGAAATTCGGGAAGAAATGATGAAAAATTATGTGGAAAAGTATAGAATCCTTGAGAATAAGGTGAAAGAAATTGAGATCTACCACATACCGAGGGAAGAAAATGTGAAGGCGTATTTTTTTATATCTAAAACCGCCAGTTCGGCTATGGGAGGTTATGATAGAAATATTACTCTATTGATAGATCGGGATACGGTTCTAAGTTTAGAAGTAGAATAAATAGAAGAGAAAGAGGATTGGAGAATTCCGATCCTAGCATAGTTGAAAGAGGGGGTGTAAACGAAAGAGAGGAAAGAAAGGGCTCGGGTAAAGATACAGGCGACTCGTTTTTGTATCTTTGGAGAATTGCTATAAAAGAAGGGTTTTAGTGCACCATTGCTAAGATGTGTGAGTTATAAGGAGGGAGAATATGTTCTGAAAGAAGTACATGAAGGATGTTGTGGAAATCACATGGGAGCCAGGATGTTAGCAAAAAAAGTATTGAGAGTAGGATATTTTTGGCCGAGCTTAAGAAAAGATGCTGAGCAGATGGTGAAACGATGCAAAAAATGTCAAGTACATGCACCTTTCATACATAGACCAGCTGAGGAACTCATGACTATGAGCTCAGCTTGTCCATTTGCTAGGTAGGGAATTGATATTGTGGGGCCTTTCCCTCAGACCTCGGGACAAAGGAAATTTTTGATAGTGGCAATAGATTATTTTAGCAAGTGGGTGGAGGCTGAACCACTGGCTAAGATAACTGAAGAGGTTGTCATGAAATTTATTTGGCAGCACACAGTTTGCAGGTTCGGGATACCTCGAGTGATCGTTTCAGATAATGGCACGTAGTTTAACGGAGCGGGAATTCGGGAATGGTGCAAAGAAATGAAAATTAGGCAACAGTTTACTTCAGTGGCCCATCCACATGAAAATGGGTAGGTGGAGGTTACAAACAGAATTTTGATGCAAGGACTGAAGGCTCGGCTAGAGAAGGCTGGAGGAGCTTGGGTCAAAGAACTGAGCTTGGTATTATAGACGTATAGAACGAATCCAAAAGAGGCAACAAGAGAAACACCCTTTAGTTTGGTATATGGAATGGATGCGGTCATACCAGCTGAGACCGGGATGGAAACCCACTGTATTCAAAACTTTGAAGAAAAACAGAATGAGTTGAGGACTCAAGAAGCTTTGGATATGATCAATGAAAAACGAGAAATGACATTCTTGCAGATGGAGAGAACAAAGAGCCGAGTCCAAGCTAGTTATAACAGCAGAGTAAACAGGAGGAGTTTCCAACTGGGGAACTTGGTGTTGAGAAAAGTGGATGCAACGAAAAACCGAGGAAAACTAGAGGTTAATTGGGAGGGACCTCTCAGAGTGACTGCAGTGTTGGCAGGTGGTGCTTATGAATTGGAAGAGTTAAATGGGAAGAAGTTACCTCAAGCATGGAACATTGGAAACTTGAAGAAATATTACTCTTGAGTAGAGAAGTTCGGTAGTAGATCCATGATATCTACAAAGTTTTTTTTTATCTCGATGTAATGATGAAAAGTATGAATGAAAGAGCTCGCGCTTTATCATGACCAAAATAGTGTGAATATAACATGAATTGGACTTAGTACTTTTAGCTCGGTCAATGAGTCGACACCGAGCTAAAATGCTTAAGGGGTGGATACCCATGAGCTAAGATTAAGAAATTTTAGCCTGATCACCGAAATGGTCAAAGGCCAGAATTCTTAAGGGGTGGACACCCATAAGCTAAGTTCGAGGCTTATTAACAACTGACTAAGTATTTTTAGCCTTGTCCCCTTGGTGACCGGAAGCTAAAAATACCGTAGCTCGACTCGAGCTTTGAAAAATTAAAAATTTGTCCAAGTATTTTTAGCCTGTCCCGAGGTGACTTGAAGCTAAAAATACCCGTAGCTCGGCTCGAGCTTGAAAAATTAAAAATTTGTCCAAGTATTTTTAACCTTGGTCCCGATGTGACTTGAAGCTAGAAATACTGCGGCTCGGCTCGAGCATCGAAAAATAAAAATTTGCCCAAGTATTTTTAGCCTTGTCCCCGGTGACTTGAAGCTAAAAATACTGCGCAGCTCGGCTCGAGCTTGAAAAATTGAAAATTTACCCAAGTATTTATAGCCTTGTCCCGAGGTGACTTGAAGCTAAAAATACTGCAGCTCACTCGAGCTTGAAAATTGAAAAATTGCCCAAGTATTTTTAGCCTTGTCCCCGAGGTGACTTGAAGCTAAAAATACTTGCAGCTCGGCTCGAGCTTCAAAAAATATATGAACAAAGCAAACAAGAGAATAAGAGTTCGGGAAAATAAAAGTTTCATTGAAATACAGAAGATGAGTACATAGATTCAAAAGGTTATTACATTAGAAAGAGAACAAAGGCCTAAACTAAGATATAGTCTAGGTAGCAGGAGTATCTCTGATCCCATAGTCTGCCACAACCAATGGGGGCTCCTCAAGGATTTCTAGATCGGGATCTCCACCGGGGGAACAACAACGGTGGAAACACTTCCCGAGCACGGGGTGGATGAGCTGAGGAAGAAGCTCGGTCTACCTCCAATTGGTGGAGAACCTATCGCAAGAATTCGGGAGGTGAGCTAAAGTTGGCTTGATTAGCTTCAGCAGAAGGGATGTAACCCTCGGGATCAGTGGCAAGAGCAAGAGCTGCATCCCTATCAAAGACTTTGGTAAAACCTTTATCTCGACCTTAGGCTTCGACTTGGTCAAAAGCAAGATGAAAATACTGAAGGGCTCGACAGAGAGTACATCGAGAAACTCCTCAGAACTAAGAAAGCTACTCTTAGCAACTTGTCGAGCTTTTTGAACCAAAGCACAACACTCTAGTGACTGAAGAAAATTCTGAATGCTAGCTCGAACTCCCTCTTCTCGAGATTTAGCCATTTGCTTCACGGTTTGAAGTTGAAGCTTCTCAAGTTCAGCCTTGAGGGTACTTATCTCTTCATCTTTCTGGGCAAGGGCAACCTTCTGCAGCTCGACCTCATTCTTACCTTTATCCTAGATTATGAGCATCTTGGTATCTCTCTCTTTGAGCTTGGCCACTTGGGTCTGGAGGTCATTGCGCTCATTTATCAGTTCGGGATCAGCAAAACCTACGCGACCCCAGGCTATTATCTCCGAAAGACGGAGTAAAGCCTGTTGAATAAGAAGGAAAGCAAGTATGAGTGAAAATTCAAGATAATAAAATGAGAACATGGAAGAAAGAAGTAGTTACCTAAGAAAAATCAAGGCTAAAATTATCCACCAGGTAAGAGGCAGAGGCTTGTTGAAGAGGTCAGCGTTCCCGAGCTGGGCAGAGGCCCTGCAAGAACTCAACAGCTGTTTGGGGGTTAAAATTATCTAGGACCGGGGACTGAAGGAAAAAGGTCTGGTTGGGAGTAGTGATGTCTCCCGAGCTGCTCGCAGTCTTGGATTTTTTTTGAGTTGAATCTAGGGCAGGAAGAAGGCGTTTCATCAAAGCCGACTGGCTACTAGGGTCGGTGAGTTCTTTGATCACATCCCGAGCTGAGTCAGGACGAATAGTACGGATGGACTTGGGAGCCTGCGGCTCGGTAGATTGAGCGGAAGCAGTAGAAGGAGGAGGAGGGTTGATGGATTAAGAAGCTAAAGAGGTTCCTTGAGGAAGGGCTCGACTCATAGAGACGTTCCTCTTCCGAACTGCTTCTCGTTCAACAAGTTTTTTGTTCATGGCGATAACTGGAGAAGGAAAAAATAAAGAGTATTAGCAAAATCGACAAGTGAAATAGTGGCAAACATAAAATTATATAAAAGGAAATACCGAGGTCCTCCTCGAGCTTGGCAGGAGTATGACCGAGTTTGAAATACCATATTAAAGCAGGACAAGAACAAAGGTGAGAAAGATCGTATTCTTGTTTATTCAGCCGATCTATGATATCTTGGAGATCGGGATTGCGTCTCCTAGTATTGACCTTCCTTTGAGGGGGAACTTCCCAAATCCATTTAGTAGGAAAGGGCCACGGTTCGGGAGAGGAAATGAAGAAATACCTATCTTTCCAGAATTTATTGGAGGTAGGGTATTTCTCGAGGAATCTAGCATCACCTCGGGATGAAAGATAGAAAAGGCCACGAGTGGTGGATACTTTTATTTGAAAAAGGGAATGAAAAGATCGGCAGTAGGGTCAATCTCGAGGAATTTATCCACCATAACGAAGCCAGTTATTAGTCGAAAAGCATTGGGAGAAAATTGATTCAAAGGGATTTGGTATAATACAGAGAGCTCAGTCATAAGAGAGTGAATAGGGAACCGAAGTCCACCATCAATCTGTCCAGAAAAGAAAGCTAGGAAGCCTGATGGAGGTCGGTTCGGCCTATCATAATAACTAGGAAGAGCTAGTCTAAAAGTCAAAGGGATATTGATATTTTTACGGAGATATTTTAAGTTTTAACAAACATAGCCGAAGCATTGAAAGCACTATCTAAAGGAGAGGTCGGGATGACATGTCGTACTTCTATATTAGAATAATCTCAATCAGAATCGGAGCTCGAGCTTCCTCGGAGATTAGAGGAAGATATCTCAGAGTTTTGGGAGGCAGTAGGGGCTTCATTATCAAAAGAAAGTTCTGAGTTATCCACCTAGGCAACAAAAATAGTTATTTCAGGGTCCGTTGAGGTACCCGTAGAAGAAAAAGGGTGCACGGAGAAGACATTATTATAGTATACAAGTAGAAATTTAAGAAAGGAAATATAAGTAAAAGAAGGAGGGCAAGAAAAGTACCTAATTGGAGAAAGTAGACCGTAAAGAAAGAAGGGAAGAAGAGTAATACGTCGGAGATCAGAGCTCAAGTCGTCGAAAAATCAAAAGAGTTGCTTGGGAAATCGCCTTGGATCAAAAGAGCAAAAAGTATAAAAGAGAGAATGAGAGCTCCTTTATATAGATAAGAAGGATGGGCACAAGTCTGGGACATCAATGCGAGTGTTGAAGAGGGTCGAAATCTACGGTTGGATTGACATTAAAGTAGTACCGGCGTCCCATCAATAGGGTAATGATGATGATTGTGAGAACTTCGAAGAAGCGGAAAGTTCAAACGATAGGGCGGGAATTAGTTCGGTATAAATAACTGAAGAATATTTCACTGCTTGGTATTGAAGCAAATAAAAACAAGGGTGAGCTCGGCCTATATGCATAATTGAGCACTATACCTAGCTCCTTCCAGGATTAGCTCGGCTATAGTGGGGGGACTGGTTGATTCAACATAGAATAGGCCGAGTGGATAATCGGGATAGAGTAGGCCGATGTGTGACTAAGGCCCACAAAGAGCTCCTACTTAGGGCCCAGTTTCTAGAAGTCCTCTGAGTATGCTCGAGATATATATCTCTGAGTGTTCGGGATGAATGTAAGTGCTCGGTATTGGATGCCTTGACTTAAGTTTGATAAGTTAGATAAGATTTGATAACTAAGTCTGACAGATTCCCTATAACCGTCTCCGGAAAATCCGAAACCCTGATTATAATTGTTATAAATACCCATCTCTCAGGTATGGTTAACCCCTAATGCATTTCTGATATTTCAATACACATTTAAATTACTCTCTATACTAGATAGGGCTGCAAATGAACCAAGCCGCTCGTGAGCTATTTGGAGCTCGATTCGATAAAAGCTCGTTCGACTTCATTTAATGAGGCTCGTTAATATAAAACGAACCAAACTCAAACTTAGAGATATTCGGTTCGTTAGCTCTGAACAAGCTCGTTAATAAGCTCGTGAATAGGTTCGATAAAGTAAGCTCGTATAAATAAACTAATTTGACTTTAATATTAATTTTTGATATTTTTTCTTATGATAATATAAAAATATGTCAATAAATTTATTTGTTTGAATAAAATTATAAGTTTTAAGAAATATATTATGCGTTTTAGATATATATAATTTTATTTTTGTAATAAATTGAAGAATAATTTAATTTATAATTAATATTTACTAAGCTCGTTTAGGCTCGATTAAGCTCGATAAAGTTCGTGAGCCATCAATATGTTCGATAAATTTAGGCTCGAGTTCGACTCGATAATAAATGAGCCAAACTCAAACACTTAAAAGCTTGGCTTGGTTCGGTTCAATTGCAACCCTATCTTTTGAGCACTATCTGACTTGAGCGTCGGAATGGGTACGCCGGAGCAATCCTCCGACCCCCATTTTGCAGGTGTTCGGTGTATAGGGCGGAGCTCGGCCAGGTACACGGTGGAGGTTGACCAGCATTATCATCGGAAATTTTTGGGTAACACCAGTTTTAATCTTCAAGTGTCTGATGACACGACTCTCATGAATGCTTAATTTATTCTTTGATTTTTTTTGAATTACATTAAGATTTGTTAATTTACTATATGTTGAACTTTTATAATAAATGGTTGCACCCTTCAATAATTTGCTCATAGAAATAAATTAATTATAGATAGTATGTTTAAATATTTTTAGCTTCTTTGGGAACACTTTTCAAATGGATTTTTGGATCTAAAAGTCCATTATCCATGATAACATTTGTTTGATGATTAACTTAGAATAAGATTTGGATAATTCAGTTATCTAAAAAGTCAATTCTAGAAAAATTAGGGTTATTGGAGATTTATGAAAAGTCACTTATCTAAAGGGACTTTTAACCACTCACTTATAATAATATTATTATTAGTGTTTTAGTATAAATAATATATATATGTGGGTGTGTTTGTGTGTGCATATTTGTAATATGATAAGTTTCTGATTTACAAAATATTTAATTTCCCAATCAAAGATAATTATTTGTTAATTTTAAAAGAAACATTTGATAAAATGGTAGTACATTAATTAAAATATACGTAAATTGAACTTAAGTAAAAGTTTACGTTATTAAAATCTTAATAAAATTATACTATAATTAATACTTACTTTAGTTAATACATAACTTAATTAATACTTACATAAATTACACTTTAACGCTAATTATCTAATAATATAAACTTATTTCACTTGTAAGGTTACTTAGACTTTTAAAATTTACTTTACGTCAATGAATCACAAATATGAGTGTGTGTTTATATGTTTATATATAATATATATTTAATGTATGTCTGTTGGTATTAATATTATATATATTTATATTAATAGTAGTTAGTGAATATTATTGTAAATGTGTGTGTGTTGTGAGTGGCCAGTAATATATGTATGTGTGGGGTGTGTGCAGGGGTGGCCATGGTTCTGGAACCGCCGGTTCCGATTCCTCATTTTGGAGAACCGGAATCGCCCATTTGTCTCTAAGATTCGGTTCAAAAAATGGGCAACCGCGGTGATCTGATTTTTTTGAATCCGATTCTTCCATGGTTCCTGTTCGATTTTAATCGGAACCGTTTGTTTATCTCTTGATAATTTTTGATTTTTTAAAATTGATCAATTTCAATTATAAAAAAAGGAAAAAGAAAGAAAAAGACTTTGACTTAATATTTAATTAAGTTTTGAACTTAATATTAATAATAATATTAAACTGTATATATATACTATTGGAGTATAGAGAAATCAAAGTTAACATAATTCGCTTACAACATTTGGTTTAAAATGTATCTCATGTAGTTACGAATATAAAACATCATAATAAATATTTAACATATTTTTAACCATCGGTTCCACCACGGTTTCATCGATGGTTCTAACCGATAGTTAAAACCGCCGGTTCCACGGTTGTTGGGATCAAGGAACCAGAACCAGAATCGAATTACATGGTTACGGTTCCGATTTTAAACCGTTGACCACAATTCCGATTAGGTTTAGAACCCGATTTCGGTTCCATTTGGCCACCCCGGCATTTTTGCCTATTTTTAATGCTACAAAAATTTCCTAGATCTTGGCCTTCCATTATTTTCTTTGGATGGTGCATATGTGGGCTTACGTTCTCACATCGGAGGGTGGTCTCACATGATATTCTCCTATATATATAATATTTTGAGTACATGATCTATTTATTTTGATATGGCTTATTTTATCTCATTAGGAAGTATCCTGGTATGTTAATGATTTTATAAAGTTCCAATACTAGTATTTTGTGTTTTTTCACCCTTTTTTAATATCTTATTTGAAGCTTTTTTTCATATATTTCTTTTTATTTTAATTTACAATTTCAAATCGGTATCAAGATTGGAGTCTCCCCAGTAGGAGTGTAAACGATTCGAGCCGAGTTGAACTTTAGCTTGTTTACCAAATGTTTATATAATTTTATACGAGCTTGAGCTCTCTTCAGATTTTAAAAACTTTGCTCGTGTTCGTTTGTTAAAATTATTTAGTGTTTGAATTTGTTCGTGAACATGTTTGTGAGAGCGTTCATTGGAGTTCTTGTTCATTGTGTGTTCATGAATATTGAATAATGTTGTTCATGAATAATGAACAAACAAACGAGCAGAACTATCTTCGACAAGTTCATGTTCGCGAACTAATTTTAAGTTATATGTTAATGATTTTTTTTAATATTGTAACTTTTAAATCTTTTTCATATTATATAAAATTATACATTATATTATACAATTCTATTAGAATTATATATGTTTAACTCGTTAATATTTATATTTAATTTATATGTAAAATTTCTATTTTAAAATTAAGCTACATGAGCTTGTTCATGAATATTTTATAAACAAACACTAAACGAGCTTGTTCACAAACTATTAACGAACGAGTATACAATTGTTCAAGCTTTGTTCGTTTATTAGACGAGCCTTAAAATTTGTTCGTCATATGCTCGTTAACTAAATAATCGAACATAAATGAACGTTATCCAAGCATGTGTACGAGTTGTTTGTCAAACGCTCTGTTCATTTACAGCCCTACTCCCAAGTAGGGGTGTAAACGAGCCAAATTGAATTGAATATTAAGATATTCTATTCTTATTCCGCTTATTTAGATAATATTCTTATTTATACTCTTTTAACGTTCGAATACAAAAAATGATTCTTACTCTTATTTGAAATGTATTCGAATACATATGAAGCTATTTGAATATTCATATTCCGAATCTTAACATATATTAATCTTTTTTTTCTATAATATCTGATTAGATTGCAACAATAATTATAATCTAAATAATAACTCTGGGCCATGAAAATTTCAAATACATCAACATGTTTATCACCAAATATATGAACAAAAAAAATTGTATTGTCGAGTCCTTCAAGAATATACTACAAGAATATAATTATATATGAGCTCATTAGTTTGGGTCTTTTATGAGTGAATGTATAGTTTATTATATATCCATAGTCTACCAAAATAAATATATACTTATATGTATAAAGATTACATATAAGTGATTTATATAATTATAAATATATAATATTATTCGAATATTCTTTCGATACTTGAATCGAATATATATAATAATATTCATATTTGTATTCGCATAATGTGCGAATCAAAATAAATATTCTTATATGGATTCGTATTCTAATTTTTTGAATTCGAATACCAATACACGAGTTCGAATACCAAGTTGAATAAAAAAGATTAGATTTTTTACACCACTAGTTACAGTAACTCGACGCTACAATGTTGAGCTACAGTAACTCATTTCTATATTGTCGAGCTACAGTACTTGGCGCTACATTACACCTTGGTGTAATTAAATTGACTCAGGAAAATTGAGTTTTTTCACGTATAATAGTCAAATGACTAAAAAACATATGTTTAAAAAAATGGCTAATTTTTTTTTTTGACATCATGAGAAGTGTTAAAAACCCTAGACTCTCTTGTTTTTATTGTATTGTTTTCCTATCATTTGTCCTTAAAAATAAATATGGTTCATATCAAATGACATGCCCTCATTATTGGAATGCAAACTATAATGAATTTATATTACAATAATATAGATTTTGAGAATCTCAGTGATATTCATAACTTACTCATACACTCTAAAAGCATATGTCATTTCGAGAAATATAACGCTCTTTTTGTAGTTTTATCGTTTTACCATTTTTCATTTTTATAATATAGGTGTATAGAAAGTATACATCGTTCAACCACCACCAACTATTTAATTTCTAGATATGATATAGGAGCATTTATGTTTATGATAGATTTTCAATTTGTACAATTTCAAAAACCATTTATTGCAATAATACAATTATTAATTTATGGCAATAATACAATTATTTTATAATGTATTTCGTTCAGCCCTTCTACATGTCATGATTTTTTTCCATTCAAGAGGCATGTCTATCATGAAAAATCTTTGTTTTTCTTTTTAGTTGGTAAGTGAATAATTAGCATGAATCATTGTATATTCATTTTCATAGTTAAACTTCGCACAATGCTTGGTTGTCTCAGTGAATTCAAAATCAAATATATTTTACATTTTCCATATAAGACTAGTTTTCCATATTATAGTTGCAACACACTAATATTTAATGTAATTGCACTATCTCGCTATTCATTTTTCAATAAATCTTCAGTGTTTTATTTTTTCCATATGCTCTATTCTCTAGTCATCTCCTTCATTTCTCCCCATCGATTCTTGCAATTGGACCCTTTCCTCAATGTTTCTCCTCTTGATTTGTTTCACTTCTCTTGCCTCTTTCATTTAATAATTTGCATAAAATTCCCCAAAAATCATACCATTCTCGCAGTGTTCGGTTAGTTTAAAAAACCGCCTTTATAGATCTCTGCCAAGAGATTTTGAAGTTACGAAAAACTTTCCTTTTAGTAGGTAATTATAGGTTGTTATAATTTTTTTCTCTTCATTTTTCATAATTTGTTCCTTCAGAAAGACTCATGTCACTGTCGCAAATATATTTGCATGACTCGTATATAGGTGTACACATATGTGTGTGTGAGTGTATGACATAAATGTACACAAACAAACACAATTTTAATATATATTATAGGAAAACAATTTTTCCATATAAACTATGACCTTTTTTGGCACTTTAGAAGATAAATCGTTTATTATTATACTTTGTTATCTGAATTGCACAATTTTGCATATTTCCAGGAACACCACGTTTGTTGAATTTTTCATCGTGTTCTGTCACATACATGACATACATCTTGTTTGTATATTTTTTTGGCCAATTGAGATTGTTTCATGTGTTAAATTCAACCATTAATTCAGCCTAATTCTGAAAAAAAAAACACGGCTAATTTTAAATATATAAAACAACCTGAATTTATCAAAAAAGAAGCGTGTCATGCATGTGGCATAATCGTGAAAAAATTGAATGATCGTGGTGTTTCAGATGGCAAAGTGTATTCAAAAATATTAACTCCCAAAGTGTCAAATGGCCACAATTTTGGTAGCAAAGTGTTTTTATCCTTATATTATAACTTGTACGTAAACTTAAGAAAGGTGAATTCACATATATAATTTTTTCTTTGTTATTGTAGAAACAAATATAATGCACTTTGTCTGATGCCAGAAAATCCAAGTTTTGTTATTTGCTCTTGATTTGGTGTTGTATGCACATGTTAACATTTTAAACCTGTAAAAGGTAAAACGACAAGAAATTTATGTACATGAACAGATTAATGCACGTCAAAGTTTGATTTCTTGACTACTCATCATAAAAATCAATTAACACTGTACATTAAAAATTAAGCAGTAAAGGAAAAGCGACGAGGAAAATTAATAACAAGAAAGCTTTTATAAACTCTAAAACGACAGTAACAAACATAGTGTTGAAAAAATTCTCACGCCCTAATAGTGGAGTTGCGACACAAACAATTAACTTAAGCCGGTTCACCATACTAAATAATATAATCCACCAAGAATTCAAGCAACATTAATTCCTAAATAGTCATTGTTCAACATAGCATCTTGGAATCAGAATTTAACGTCGTAGTGGAAATACCAATTACAAGCCAATTGTCTATTTGAAGGGTCCTACGCCCTTCTAATACATCAACATGATAAATTGTTCGTTAACATAACACAAACAAATATTAAGTCTAAATCGGCGGTCTAAGTCTTGGAATTACTCCGTTGCTTGGTTTTCTTCATTGACGTCCTCATCATATGGTGGATCAACAACTGGCCGTTGAAAAAGGTGGGGATGAGACAAAATTTCTCAGTGGATGGGTGTTCGTGCTTGAGTGTGGCTTATACAGATGCAGGAAAACAGTTATATGAAGAATGCATGGTTTCTGATGCGTGCGTCAAACAGTGCATGAACACTCAGGCACTATGAATGCGATTCAAGTAGTTCAAGTAGAGGTTGCGCATGGAGTGTAGTGCCATCCCAAGCAAGTAATGGTTGCGTACGGAGTGTAACGCCAACCCAAGCAAGTATTGGTTGCGTATAGAGTGTAACGCCAACCCAAGCAAATAACGTCAGAGTCGTGTGGATCAGACAGTGATTCATCCATTCTACCTTATGACTCCTCAAGTAAGTTTGGCACGTAGCCATGTCTACCTTAATAGTACCCGCAACACGACATCTCCAACAAGTATGGCTTGCAAGGCCTAGAGTGTCTTAATCATGATTATACCCATTACTATGACCCACACTACAAGAAAATCGCAAAATAGCGACGGAAATTTCCGTCGCTAAACCTATAAAATCCGTCGCTAAAATGTTTAGTGACGGATTAGCGACGGATTTTTTCCGTCTTTATTTAGCTCGTCGTTAATTCATTAGCGACAGAATAGACTATCCGTCGCTAAATGGCGACGGTAAAATCCGTCGCTAAAATGATAAAAATCCGTTGCCAATCATGAATTTGCGCGACAAAATGGACGACGAATTAGCGGCGGACAAATCCGTTGCTAAATTTAGCAACGGAATAATCCGTCGCTAAATTGCGCCAAATAACTTTTGTTTTAACATTAGCGACGGATATTTCCATCGCTAATTTGATTAAATAGCGACAGATTGTATCGTCGCTATTTTTATAATATTTTTTTATTTATTATTTATTATATATAATTAAAAACTTGTAACAACAATTCACGTTCAATTTATAAAAAATCATTTACATAAACTATATAAACTATCAATAATAGCCAATATAATATATGTTTTACGAAAAATCCATGCCAAAAATTTTTAGTTATAGAAATCCAATACATCCATATATAATCTATAATATAAAATACAATTGTCTACGAATACTATGCTTGAAAATCTTGGTAATATCACTCGTAGTCGTATAGGGCATTAATCTTCTAGTTGTATCCATCTATACTTTCTTGAACTGCCTTTGCATACTCCATCATCATCATTTGAAGGGAATCCACATTCACGAGGCAAATCTGGAAATAGAAGCTCGTCGATAACGCCACTACCAAACTTGATTTCGTTAAGTCTGGGGAGTACTTCAAAAGTTGCTTCTGTTAAAACCAAAAAAGGAAAAAGTGAAGAAGTTTAGAGAACATATATAGATGTGGTTCAACCTGCAGATGGAATGAGTAACATTGGTTAAAAACTGCTCATCCTCTTTGAAGACCAAGTTGAACCCTCTTCTCATTTGCTTATTTATCAATCTAGGCTAAAGTTCACGTTGCTAAGCTAGTAACTTATATGATTACATATAAAAGCTCAATTCAATATCACTCACAATTAGTAGGAAGTTGAGTTATTCTATCGAGGTGGAACCATGTTTTAAGGAACATCCACCCATAAATACATAATTTTCATACAAAATGTGAAAAACCCTTTGTGTGAAAACAAAAGAAGGGATACCAATCCAACAGCTTTGAAGCCATACAATAATTCATTAAGCTGAATCAAAACAAAACAAACTTGATGAGAAACCGAGAAAAGATGACAATCATAAGGACCATTCGAGTCACTAGCTTTTCATACCATTCGAGTTCATTGGCTTTGAACCTTCAATTGAAACTCCCTCTTCTCGAGTCTGAAAGATACCAAACTTTCTTAATAATGGAAGAAGAAAACTCCATAGTTCAATTTGAAGCATAAAGGGCATACTTGCCACTTCCCTTGGACACTCTATCATGATTGTGGGATTAGGGCGGTAGGGCGTAAGGAATCACGATCGCGCGCTCGGTTTCAAAACATGACTAGCTCACTCCGATTTGTGAGCTCGACGCACCAAGTTGACTCGAGTACAAGTAAGTTCACGAAGTTTATATCAAGTCAACAAGGCATTCGAATAAAAGCATGGTGATACATATATGAGCAATACAAGATATCAACAAGTTAAATTTATATAACGCGAGTGTGAGGTATCGTTGGCGGTATAAATAATGTTAATGAAGATAATTATCGAAAGGATAATCTTTACTTCAAATTATTTGGTGGACTTGAAATATTAAGCGTGAGTTTTTTAACTCTGTTGTTAATTTCAAATTTTCATCAAGCGAGGAAGTCGCCACGCGTAGTGCGTACGGTCCGTGTCACGCCCCAAACAGGATGCGACGACGATCCACAACTTAAGTACAATATCCAAACAGTCTAGACAAATATCAACGAGAACCCAATGAAACAGAGTCTAAATAGCAGCGGAAATAAAATAACAAATACAATACAACTTACCGTCCACAATCCATAAACCAAATTACATCCCGAAAATCCACCAACGATAACAACTTAAAAGTCAAAGGGTCCTATGCCCTTCAGTTACAAACCAAAATGAAAGGAGAAATAAAATAGTCAACGATCAAAAGAAATGAGACCATCAATAACAACAAAAGTAGTAAATCAAACAAGCGAGTACAAGGGCTCAATCCGGGGCGGTTCGGATCTTCAACGAAGTCCTAATCTAAGGTTAGAAAACAGGTGGAGATGAGATAGAAATCTCAGTGAATGGGGTGATCGTGTGCAAGTGTGGCGATACATAGTTAATGCGAGAAAACAGTTATATGAAAGCGCGTGAATATGATGCATGAATTCACACATAGTCATAGCGTCGTGATAAATATATTTAAGTAATATACTTATATAGTTCAAGAAAAGCGATTCATGGTCACCGCAGACACTTATGTGATTCGATCGAGACGGTAAGATTGCGTGCGGAAATGTAACGCCAATCCCATGCAAGGCAAATAATGGTTGCGTCAGTTTGTAGCGCCAACCAATGCAAAACAAGTAAGCGGTTGCGTGCGGTTTGTAGGGCCAACCAAGCGGGTCCGATAACTCCGGGAATCGTGTGGATCGGGGCAAAATGCGATTCCTTCGTTCTTCCTTATAACTCCCGGGCGGGATGGTCGAAGACCGCCACCTTATCGCTCCATAGCAAAGACAAAATCCACGAGTGGAGCTTGCAAGGCTCGGATCTGTCATAATCATGATTATACCTCAAGTACTACGACCCACTTCCCTTGGACAAACTCCGTCCCTCGATTGCGGGATTAGGGCGATGGGGGAAGAGTGGAATAGCGGCCGAGCCTGCCCGGTTCCATCCCGATGTATCCATTCGGCGTGAGGCTCGACACACCAAGTTGACTCGGCGGGAAAGTAAATACAAGTACAAGCGATCAACCAACCACAATCGAGTATGATTGATACAGGGAAGCAGTTCAGGAAAAGTTTGAAAAACGCGAGTGTCAATTATGGCGTTGGTGGAGTTTTTGGATGAAGATGATTATCGGAAGGATAAGCAACCTTCGATATCTTGAACAATTAGGTGGAACATAAGTCCCGTTATAGATTCAAAATCGTAAGGTGAGGAAGGGTATTAATCGGTCAAATTGATCCGATAAGTCAAGGGTTTTTGGGAAAACAAAATCCTTTAATTAAATCTCCAAGTCCGAGGGTCCAGGGCTATTTTAGCAAAAGAGAAAATAATTTGAGTTAGGTCCTTTATAAAAGAAAATTTGCAATTTAACACTTTTGGGGTTAAAAATTGTATAAATAAATATCCCGACCTTGAAAAATTATGAGGTCAGTTCTTAAATTCTCCAAATTGTCCAGAGATTCAGGTTTTTAAAGTTTTGAGATCGAGTTTTTATAAAATTCTCACATTGGCCCCAAATTTGTAAAAATTGCCAATTCAGACCTTAAGTTTAAAATAATTGGAACTCACAAACCGGAAGGGATTTTAATGTGATTCTAGTTCGAAAATGTCACTAAGGTTAGTTGGATATTGGAGCAGAAGCAGTTTTTAAAAAAAATATGTGTAGGTCCTTTAACTTTTGAAAATATCATTTTTGTCCCATTTTGAAATAATTGCCTTTAAGGCTTTTAGGGGTCCGATTGTTATGAAATTTAAACCTTGGGTCCAAAATATAATTAAGTTATAGTTAAGTTAGTATTTACAGGTGCATGGGCTGCATAAGTCCTGGAAATTTTATTTGGGTCCTCAAGTTTAGTATTTTACACTTTAGTCCCTCAATTTTAGAAAAATTACTTTCCAAGCCCTAAATACTTGGATTTTTGGAATACTTTTAAAATGTGTCATTCCCAGTACCTTAAGAGTAAAAATTTCAAAATTTAAAATTTAGGTCTGGTACAGTTTTAAAATTTGCAAAGTAGCCCTTAAACTTTCAAAATTTTACAATCTAGTCCTTGGGCTTTTAAAGGTTGATTTTATTTATCTTAAAACTCTTAAAACTTTATTAAAATGTCCAAAAGTCATTTTTGAACCTGAGTACAGTCCCAAAAATTGAAATTTGCAGAGGGTCCTTTAACTTTTATTTTCTTGCAATTTATTCCACCAACTTTCTATTTTTGTATTTTTAAGTCCAAAATTGAAATTTAATCAATTATGCTCGACTTGTCCAGGTTATAAGTCATCCAAAATATGGATTTCAAAGATCATACACATGCATGTCCAATATATACAAGAATTAATCAAATAGAACATTAAATTGCACATGCATGCACCTAAAATTCAATAAATAGCAATTTTGAGCAACTTTTGAGAATTTTCATGATTTGATACATAAAATTGACATGAAATACATAGATTATATATCTCAAGGCTCATGATCAAAATTTCTACATGCATTTTAATAAAAACACCTAATAGTTGGAAAGTATTTTTCCACCCACCTTAAAATTGGAAAATTGTGAAATAAAAGGATAAATTTCACAATTTTTGGATGAGGTCACTTAGGTCAGCCCCTAAGTCAAGAAATATCAAAAATTTGAAGTTAGAAAAATGAGAGAAAAATTAAGGAGAAAAAGAAGGAGATAAGAATATGAGAAAGACTACACTTTACCTTGTGTAGTAGGTGATTGGAGACTAGTTGAAGCTTTAAATTTGGAAATTTTGGTTCAACTCCAAAATCACCTAAGGTCAGCCCTATTTCTAAAAATGAAAAAGGGGTGTTAAAATTTGAAAAAAAAAGAAAGAAAGAGGAAAGAAGGGTTAAGTGTCCAATTCTTACCTTGTAGTCCAAATTCTCTACTAGTTCTTCTTCAAGTCTTCAAGTTTCATCACCATGCATGCATGTCTCCAAGTGGTCTTCTAAGTAACTCAAAATTCAAAATATAAACTTAAGTTAAAAGAAGAAGGTGATGAGTAGGAAGAATTTAAGTTGAATTGAGGAGTGAAATTTCTTACCTTGAGAAAGAGGGTGTTCGAATTTTTGAGTTTTAAGTGGTAAGATTGTTTGTTTTGGTTTAGATGTTTGAAGAAAGGAAGTATGTTTGATGTTAGGAAGAAGATGTTCTTGGAGTTATGAAGATGGGTTTGAAGATGTGAAGGACTTGTGTTTGAATATTTGAAGATATGAAGAAGTGGTACTTGAAGATATGAAGAACTTATGTTGAAGATTTGAAGATGTGAATAGTTGGTGTTTGAAGGTTTGAAGATATGAATGAATTTTGTTTGAAGATTTGAAGATGTGAATGAATTTTAGAGAGAGGTTAGAGAGAAGGAGGAGAAAAATCTTGAGAATTAAAATGTGTTTAATGAAATGAACAAAATTTGTTCATTTTCTTCTCAATGTGCCGTCCACATTAGGGGGAGAGGGATTTTTTTTTTTTTGATTAATTTGTGTCTTGTAATTTGTCTCTTGCATGGAGACAAAAGGTGAGTCAGTATGGGTCAAATTGGAATGTTGAGAGGAATAAGAAGAATGTTGGGAAGAATAGAATATGTTGTGGAATTTAATGATATAAAATTGAGGTATAAGATAATGTGTATAATGTTTGAATTAATGGTATAATTATACACAAGATGATCAATATAAGGTGTAAGTGTACAAGAGTTGGATGATATTTCTACACCAAATTCATCACCAATGCCGTCCACTATAAAGGGTATTATGGTAATTCCATATTTTTTTTTTTGTCCCAAATTTGATGATAATAGATGAAATATATCAATCTCCAAAATAATTAGTGATCCTTGATCACTTATAAGTCTCATAATCACTTAATCTAAATCAAAATCTTAATTCTATAAGGTAAAGTCTCTAAAATAAATAGTCTCTTAAAATTCTAAGGTGACTAATAAATACAAAAATATTAATAATGATCAATCAAGTGATCATAAATGTGAAATAGAATTAATAAAGATCATGATCACAAGTAATTAAATAAAATGAAATAAAATACAAAATATATATTATTAATAATTACCCGTCAAAGTGACGCGGTAAAATAGTCGATCACATACATAGACGACAATAAGAATCAATTATAAGTTCGGAAAAATCGGGGCTTCACATCCTTCCCTCTTTAAAAGAATTTGGTCCCCAAATTCTCTTCAGAATAGTTCTGGATATTTATTCCTCATGTCTTCTTCCATCTCCCACGTTGCGTCTTCGCCTCGGTTGTGGTTCTGCCATACCACTTTAACCATCGGAATTTCTCTCTTACGCAACTGTCGTATCTGCTGATCAATGATCCGGATCGGCCTCTCGGTGTAGGATAGATTTTCCATTAAAGGAGGAGTATCACGAGTGATGATATGTTCGGGATCTGGTTGATACTTCTTCAGTCTCGACACGTGGAATACGTCATGCATTCCCGCATATGGTGCTGGTAACTCGAGTCGGTAGGCTAACTTCCCGATCCTTTGTACAATCTTGTAAGGTCCAATATATCTCGGACTCAACTTGCCTCCTTTCTTCGGATTGATTAATCCTTTCCGTGGTGAGAGTCTGAGAAATACTTCATCACCGACTTCAAATTCCAAATCCTTTCTTCTCTTGTTCGTGTAACTCTTTTGGCGACTCTGAGCTGTGCGAATCCGCTCCTTGATCAGCTTGACCTTCTCCATGGCCTCCTGAACTAAGTCGACTTTTGGAATCGAGGGCGACTTTCGTTTCTCTTTCGGAGTTCATTGGTCGTCAATCTCCCAGTGTAGTGGGGATCTATATTTTCGTCCATATAATGCCTCGTAGGGTGCCATCCCAATCGTGGCCTGATAATTGTTATTGTAGGCGAACTCGGCTAATGGTAAGTGCGAATCCCAACTTCCTTGGAAATCCAATGTGCAGGCTCACAACATATCTTCAAGGGTTTGGATTGTTCGCTCAGACTGTCCATCAGTTTGTGGATGTGCTGCTGTGCTGATACTTAGCGAGGTACCCAATTCCTCAATATCAAAACTTAGGTGGCCTAGAGGCGCTTATATTCGATTCAAATTCCCATCAGCCCATTTTCCAATAACCATTCTGCAAAAATATCTCTTAATAACCTTAGTGGTACTCAAAATTTCTTATCATCACCTTTTAATAGACACTATTCATAGTACCCTATTCATGCGATCCGTAACATTTGCACCACTATTCGATTATCACGTAACCATTCATTTCTATTCCACATATCGTTCTAATGTACTATTCCCACAATTATTAGTTCAAAACATACCTCTTATAATTCAAATCCCGAACATATCCTTGCTTGTCACAGCTAGTTAATACTTCATTTACCTAAGAAAGTGATACTCATTATAATAGAGTCGATTTAACTACATAGTCGACACCTATTCATATCGTGATATATTTCCTCGAACAATTAGTAGTAGATTTCATCGCTAAAAGTGCAAGATCAACCCCTAATCTCCACCCATCAACATATAATAGTCGAGACCTCAGTAATCATTTAATAAGTTATTTCCAAAGTTGTAATCATATGAGTCGCTCCTTCTAAAATCTTGATAGCGATCTCAATTTCCCATATCCATAAGGTCCTTGATTATTCCAGATAAATGTGCACATCTCGTATACTTTATATAGATTACTATTATCCGTCTCCTCCGAAATTAATCAATACTTAATACTCAATAACTAAGTCAAAATCAATCAAATTCATATATCATGTGAGTGCCTAGATCACCATAATATTCCGAATACTCACAGATAATCATTATCCTAAATTTAATTCACAAATGAGATATCATAACTAAAAAAAAATATTTAGTGACAATATCCAGTTGAGACCCTATAATCGTTATATCCTTGACGTATCTTATCCACGATACCAAACACCAAGTCAAATTTGCTTATTTAAGCTCGTAGAAGTATTTAGAAAGAATAACACAATGGCACATCATCGTTAAATCATACTTAGTAATTCCCACACAATCATTCTCTAATGTAATATCATTAGGCATCTAACTTCTATAATATATCATATGACCCAATTATATACTGTCAAGTGATAACCTTATATCCTCCATGTCTCATCATAATGGGGCATTATAGCCTTCAAATCAAGAAATTTCTAAATCACCTACATCCAAAATGAGGCATATTCATTAATGCAAAATTTGAATACACCCATGAAGTACAACACTAGTAATACCGAGTTAAAGATACTTACAACCAAAATACAATCAATCTAATACAACAGAAAGCAAGGTACATCACTGGAATAAGCGTCTACAATAACGAAAGTATAACTGACAATCAAGCTAACTAATCAGTGAGATCGCCATCATCGTCACTCGCAGCTATGTCCATAATCGGGGCTGGGTCGGGCTGAGGTGGTGCCTCGACCTTAGGCCAATCAACGAAATCTAACCACTTCTCGAATCCCTGAGCCTCATCAAGTGGAGCAGCCTCAAGTGCCTCAGGCTCTCCAATGTCGACTGGATCCTCCTCAGGATCCTCCTCGGGATCCTCCTCAAGATCCTCCTTGGCGTCAGGCGTGGGCTCCACCTCGGGTGGTGGCAATGGCTGGCGTTAGGCTGTCAAAAGCGACCTCCCGGTGCGGCGTCTCTCTGAGCTAGGGCATGTGTAAGGTCCTCTATCACTGTCATCTGCTTGATGAGGGTCTCCTCCAAACGCTCAATGGTGTCACGGGATAGGCGGGCGTCAATCTCCCATTTCTGGCAACTGTCACTTGCCTTCTTCATTTTCTCTCGCACATTATCCAGGCGCTCCTGGATATTCTCAGATCGATCCTCCCGCTCGTATGGTGTTGTCGCGGTCCTTAATGATAGTGGTCAACTCGTTTTTTCATCTTGGCTCCTTGCCAAGCGCATGTCGAGGTTCTGTTCGGGCGGCGCTCCTCGGGTAGCTCTGAGGTCGCTCGAATACACTCCCGGTGCCAGTGAATCGCGAGTGCCGGTAGTACTCCCGCTCGGCACGGGCATGAAAAACATCCCACCAAGAAGGTGGCGCCGGCTCCATCCTGATCAAACAAAACTAAGGCGGATCAGCCAAAGGTAAAGGAAAAATAAGGAGGGAATAAGGAAAGAATGAACAAGAAAGTCAGTCAAGAGTCAACTAAGTCAAGACAAGTATGACTATGGAATCTCCAAGTATACGTTCTATCTTAGTTTCAATTTCAATAATATGGTTCTACGTCAAATTGAAATCGATTTCCCACTTAATTAGTCAAGTCGCAGTAATACCCAAAACACAGACCGAGGGTCCTATCCTGGGTCAGCTCGGTGTAAGTTTCCATCTTACTAGCCGAGCTCTAATACCACTCTATCTGTCACGCCCCAAACGGGACGCGACGACGATCCACAACTTAAGTACAATATCCAAACAGTCTAGACAAATATCAACGAGAAACCAATGAAACAGAGTCTAAATAGCAGCGGAAATAAAATAACAAGTACAATACAACTTACTGTCCACAATCCATAAACCAAATTACATCCCGAAATCCACCAACGATAACAACTTAAAAGTCAAAGGGTCCTACGCCCTTCAGTTACAAACCGGAATGAAAGGAGAAATAAAATAGTCCAACAACAATCAAAAGAAATGAGACCATCAATAACAACAAGAAGTAGTAAATCCAACCAGCGGAGTACAAGGGCTCAATCCAGGGCCGGTTCATCATCTTCAACGAAGTCCTCATCTAAGGTTAGAAAATAGGTGGGGATGAGACAGAAATCTCAGTGGATGGAGTGATCGTATGCAAGTGTGGCGATACATAGTTAATGCGAGAAAACAGTTATATGAAAGCGCGTGAGTATGATGCATGAATTCACACACAGTCCGTAAGCGTCGTGATAAATATATTTAAGTAATATACTTATATAGTTCAAGAAAACAGTTCATGGTCACACATGCACTATGTGATTCAGTCAAGACAGGTAGGATTGTGTACGAAAATGTAACGCTAATCCCATGCAAGGCAAATAATGGTTGCGTACGTATTTGTAGCGCCAACCAATGCAAAACAAGTAGCGGTTGTGTACAGATTTGTAGCGCCAACCAAATGGGTCCGATAACTCTGGAATCGTGTGGATCCGACAACGATTCCTTCGTTCTTCCTTGTAACTCCCCAGGCATGATGGTCCAAGACCAGTCACCTTATCGCTCCATAGGCAAAGACAAAATCCACAGTGGAGCTTGCAAGGCTCGGATCTGTCATAATCATGATTATACCTCAAGTACTACGACCCGCTTCCCTTGGACAAACTCCGTCCCTCAGTTGCGGGATTAGGACTATGGGGCCGGAAGAGTGGAATAGAAGCCGAGCTGCCCGGTTCCATCCCCGACGTATCCATTCCGACTGTGAGCTCGACACACCAAGTTGACTCAGGCAGGAAAGTAAATACAAGTACATGCAGTCAACCAGGTAGTCGAGTATGATTGATTCAGGGAAGCATTTCAGGAAATTTGCAGAGGGGTCCTTTAACTTTTATTTTCTTGCAATTTAGTCCACCAACTTTCCATTTTTGCATTTTTAGGTCCAAAATTGAAATTTAATCAATTATGCTCGACTTTTCCAGGTTATAAGTCATCCAAAACATGGATTTCAAAGATCATACACATGCATGCCCAATATATACAAGAATTCATCAAATAGAACATTAAATTGCACATGCATGCACCTAAAATTCAATAAAAAGCAATTTTGAGCAACTCTTGAGAATTTTCATGATTTGATACATAAAATTGACATGCAATACATAGATTATATATCTCAAGGCTCATGATCAAAATTTCTATATGCATTTTAATAAAAACACCTAATAGTTGGAAAGTATTTTTCCACCCACCTTAAAATTGGAAAATTGTGAAATAAAAGGAAAAATTTCACAATTTTTGGATGAGGTCACTTAGGTCAGCCCCTAAGTCAAGAAATATCAAAAATTTGAAGTTAGAAAAATGAGAGAAAAATTAAGGAGAAAAAGAAGGAGATAAGAATATGAAAAAGACTACACTTTACCTTGTGTAGTAGGTGATTGGAGACTAGTTGAAGCTTTAAATTTGGAAATTTTGGTTCAACTCCAAAATCACCTAAGGTCAGCCCCTATTTCTCAAAAATGAAAAAGGGGTGTTAAAATTTGAAAAAAAAAAAGAAAGAAGAGGAAAGAAGAGTTCTAGTGTCCAATTCTTACCTTGTAGTCCAAATTCTCAACTAGTTCTTCTTCAAGTCTTCAAGTTTCATCACCGTGCATGCATGTCTCCAAGTGGTCTTCTAAGTACCTAAAAATTCAAAATATAAACTTAAGTTAAAACAAGAAGGTGATGAGTAGGAAGAATTTAAGTTGAATTGAGGAGTGAAATTTCTTACCTTGAGAAAGTGGGTGTTCGAATTTTTGTATTTTAAGTGGTAAGATTGTTTATTTTGGTTTAGATGTTTGAGGAAAGGAAGTATGTTTGATGTTAGGAAGAAGATGTTCTTGGAGTTATGAATATGGGTTTGAAGATGTGAAGGACTTGTGTTTGAATATTTGAAGATATGAAGAAGTGGTACTTGAAAATATGAAGAACTTATGTTGAAGATTTGAAGATGTGAAGAGTTGGTGTTTGAAGGTTTGAAGATATGAATGAATTTTGTTTGAAGATTTGAAGATGTGAATGAATTTTAGAGAGAGGTTAGAGAGAAGAAGGAGAAAATGCTTGAGAATTAAAATGTGTTTAATGAATCTCAATGTGTCGTCCACATTAGGGGGGGGAGGGAGAGAGGGATTTTTTTTTTGTTTAATTTGTGTCTTGTAATTTGTCTCTTGCATGGAGACAAAAGGTGAGTCAAGGTATGGGTCAAATTGGAATGTTGAGAGAAATAAGAAGAATGTTGGGAAGAATAGAATATGTTGGGGAATTTAATGATATAAAATTGAGGTATAAGATAATGTGTATAATGTTTGAATTAATGGTATAATTATACACAAGATGACCAATATAAGGTGTAAGTGTACAAGAGTTGGATGATATTTCTACACCAAATTCATCACCAATGCCGTCCACTATAAGGGTATTATGGTAATTCCATATATTTTTTTTTGTCCCAAATTTGATGATAATAGATGAAATATATCAATCTCCAAAATAATTAGTGATTTCCTTGATCACTTATAAGTCTCATGATCACTTAATCTAAATCAAAATCTTAATTCTATAAGGTAAAGGTCTCTAAAATAAATAGTCTCTTAAAATTATAAGGTGACTAATAAATACAAAAATAGTAATAATGATCAATCAAGTGATCATACATGTGAAATAGAATTAATAAAGATCATGATCACAAGTAATTAAATAAAATGAAATAAAATACAAAATATATATTATTAATAATTACCCGTCAAAGTTACGCGGTAAAATAGTCGATCACATACATAGACGACAATAATAATCAATTATAAGCTCGGAAAAATCGGGACTTCACAGTCCGATATAGGATCCGTCAAGGTCCGAAGGCTTTTAAGAATATTATTAATGTATAATTAGAATATAATTAAGTTACTTTCAGATCGTAGTAAAAATTTATTTCGGAGTCCTTGATAAAAGATTTTTTTTATAAATAGTCCCATCTTGGAAAATAGTACTTATCGGGTTTGAAATTGAATACGTCCTGGTCTCGATCTCAGAAAAATATAAGGTCAGTTTCCAAATTCTCCAAAGAATTAGTTTTCCCAAGGGTTTGGGTCGAGTTTTAGGAAAATTTTAGTTTGGTCACTTCTTTTGTCAAAATTATCATTTTCGGACCTGAATTTAAAATTTTTGGATCTCACAAATCGGGAGGGATTTTGATGTGATTTTAATTTTAAAATGTGACATAGGATAGTAGGATATTAGGACAAAATCAGTTTTGAAAGAGGTTCAGTTTAAGTCCCTTAACTTTCACAAATTTCATTTCTAGTCCAAACATTCGGTTTTTGTCTTTAAGGCTTATTTGGTGTTCATTTGTTATTAAACTTGAACCATGGGTTCAAAATATTATAAGATTAAGTCTATGTAAATTTTCAGGTGCCTGAGATGTACCTTTTTTTTTTGGAAATTTCATTTTCGTCCTTAGAATTTGGAATTGTTACGCTTTAGTACTTAAAGTTTCAAAAATAGGTTTTCTCAACCACTTTAACTTTTTTAAATTTCTAAAAATATAAGTTTTTCAGTTTAAGGAAGTCAAAAAATTCGAAATTTTTAGAGGAGTCCCTGGACAGTTTTAAAACTTCAATTTTTGGCCCTCAAACTTTCAAAGTTTCCACATTTGAGTCCCTAAAATTCCAAGTATTGCTTTTCTCAACTCAAAACATTTAAACTATTATTATTAACTTAAAATATTAAATATTACAATCAATACATTCTATATTTGAAACTTACAGATTAATCCTTCGACGTTTTGAAATTACGGTTTAGTCCTCAACTTTGCAAAAGTTGCATAAATGGCACACTTGTTCAATTTCAAACATAAGGTCAGTTTTCCAGAATATATACCACATATAGAATATGATTTTGATCATACAACACATTTCTTAACACATTAATCAAGGGATAAACAAGAAATCAAGACATATATGCAAGCATGTCCCTATTGTGCAAAATTCAAGATCATGCTCATTTTTGTAAAACTTCTTAAACTTGATACATATACAAAAATACATGTAATATATTATAGTATTTAAATACATTTTCATGTACTACATGCATTTTATCAAAATTATTTGCCTATTTTTCGAAAGTTTTTTCACCCACTTCGTAGTAGTTTTTTGGGTTGTGATTAAAGATGAAGATCTTATTAAGAATCCAAGTTCTTGATCCTAACACTCCGAGTTCACCCCTATATGTCACCATAACCGTATTTTGGTGTTAAAATTGAGATCTCAAGTCCAAAGAAAATATACTAAAACTAAATGACTACTACTCACCTTAATGTCCTCAAGTAGTCTTCAAAATCGAACTTCTTTTTTCAAGCTTAGAATCAAGTCAAGGTCTTCCACAAACCATCAAATTAACCCTTTGGGTTTTTACTGCCAATATGATGATAAAGTGCAGAATATGTGCATATTGTGAGGGAAAAATATTGTGCACTTACTTATATTACTCGAGAACTTTCTCATATTATTTTTATCTTTTGGATTGATAGTGTACGCACATATTAGTATTGCAAATTACTAAAACGCCACAAGATTTATGTGCTTCAAGATACTTATTATGCACATCAAAGATTGATCAGATCAATGATTTACATTCTGCATTACTAGATTCAGTAGCTAAGAAAAAGGCATGGAAATTAAAATAATTACCAAAAGAACTTTTATTAATTTTAAAAAGTCACCGACAAATATAAAGTCGAAAAATATTTACATCAAAAGCAATACATAAACCCACCTTTTGTTTTCACACCAAAATTTATGAAATAAAGGTTTTGATTGTTTAGTATCACTTTAGTCCTCAAATACAACACTCAAAGAAAGTAAACTAATGAAACATAATAGATTATTCAGAAGAAATCAAACATGTCCGAAGGTGATCAAGCATAAAGGGTGAAAGATGAAGAAACCAACAATAAATCTATTGGTAAAATGAAGATATATATGAATTCTCCTGACGATCAACTTGAGAGAAAGTGATACAAGCGTCACATGCCACAACAAATCCAATCAATTGAAGAGTGTTTTTTCATTTAATTTGAATTTTCATCTAAAAGTAAATTCAAAATTGATACATTGTTTGCAGTGTTTTGTGAGATTAAGTGCAATGTATGTGCATATTGTGTCGGAGTATAAGTTCATATTATGTGGGAAATGAATGGAGAAGTAGTTTTAGATCATTTAACTTGTTATATTACATAGAATTTTCTTGAAACTTGTTACTAATTTCTTCAAATTAGATTGTTGAGAGAATTGTAAAATTAACAGTATATATGTTTGAGTTCTAACCATAAAAATAAACATAAATACACCAAAAGTTCATGTTTAGAGGAGTCATCTAAATTAATCTGCTTGAATGTTTTTTTTATGGGATAAGAGCAAAAGTTGGTCGTTTATGACCACTTACTCAATTTTAGTCCCTTGATTTGATTAATGCATGAAGTACCAATTCGTGGCTGCCGGCCCATGGCCAATTCCCACTCGTTGGCAACATCATTTGTTACTGGATTTATAATTATCATAATTATTGAAAGAATTTATCGCACCTACATAAATTGATTCGAACTTTATGAGAGACTAACATCATAATAATAATAATAATAATAATAATAATAATAATAATAATAATAATAATAGTAATAAGATAGTTTTTAATGTATTATTACATTAATTTTAACCTTAAAACCAAAAAAATCGATTTATGATGCTTATGACTGCACACACTATAGGAATGCAAACAATAATGAATTTTTATTACAAAGAATAATAAAAGGTGTATAATATTTTAGATTTTTGAAAATTTGACCTTCGAAAATGTCGTATATAATGGAGTGCCGACTATTTATAGACACGACATTTACGATCGCCATTGATTTTCAAAATCTATAATGTCAAAAATCATTTAATATTGTGATATGATTTCTTATTATGTATTTCATTAATACATTCTGACCTGTCATACATGATTTTTGCCATTCCGGAGGCATGTCTATCGTGAATTTTTTCTCATTTTTCTTTCATTTGGTAAGTAAATAATTAGGGTGAGCCATTATAAAGAGATTTTCATACTTGATTTTTGCATTAAGCCTGGTTGTCTCGGTTGGATACGGAATCAAGTAGAGTTTATATTTTCTATTGCATTTTCCTATATATAAGACATATACTTCCTGGTTTTCCAGTTATAAAGTTAGCAAACCTCTATTTATTATAATTGCACCATCGCCTCAACTTATACTAAATCCTCTTGCTCTTATTTTCTCCATCGGCTTTCGTTCTCCCTTCATTTCTCCCCATTGGTTCTGGCAATTGAGTCTCCTTCCTCAATGTTTCTCCTCTGATTTTGTTTCACTTCCTGCTTCTTTTATCCTATAAGTTTTTGTATAAAAAGCCCGCAAAATCTACTCTACTTGTTCCTCAATCTTGAGTTAGTTCAAGGAAGCGCTTTATAGATCACTACAAATAGCTTTTGAAGTTACAAGAATAAGTTTCTTTTAGTAAGATTTTTTTGTTATAATTCTTTTGTATTTAATCGTTTTATTCATTCTTAAAAAAAATACGTACTGTTGTCGCATATATATTTTCACATCACAAACAAAATTTTAAAACATTTTATATATTGCTAGATTTAAGAGAAAGGTGCATTCACATATATTGCTTTTTTTTTGCATATATTTTTGTTGAAGAAGATTACTCCTAGAGAAATTTTCTAGTGTTATTTGATTCTTGGATCTATGGTGTTTGCAAATGTTAGTATTTCAAACCTTAAAAATGCCAAGAGCTTTATGTGCATCAAGAAATTTATGCACATCAAACGTTAATTGATCAAAGGGTTTCTTTTGACTATTCATGATAAAAGTAGATTAACAATAATCATCAAAAATATTTGCGTAGGTTAAAAAAAAACATGGATAAAAAATTATCACCAACAAAGCTATTAAAAATTTTAAAAAAAATAATAGTAACCATAGCCGAGAAAAATATTTTACAACAAAAAAGCTACATAAACTTAGTTTTCGTTTGAACAGCAGATCGTTTGACACAAAGCTTTTGATTTTTTAGTATCATTTTATTCCAAAAACACAACATGGAAAGAAAGTAAACTGATGAAACACAATACATTTTGCCACAGGAAAGTTTCGAAAATGTCAGAAAGTGATCAACTACGAAGGGTGGCAGACGAAGAAATGGAGAACAACAATTCTGGTGGTGAGAATGCAAAAATGAATTCTCCAAAGAACCAAAATAAAAGAAAAAGATACCACCGCCATACGCCAGAGCAGATCCAAGCAATGGAACAGTAAATATTTTTTCAATTAATTGGAATTCTCATATGAAAGTGAATGTCAACACTGATATACTTTGTGTAGATTTTGTGAAATCACTTCTGTGCAAATTTCTTCTCTTTCGATACTAAGTTTTCAATCCAATTGGATTATAGGTTGTTCAGGGACTATCCTCACCCCGATACCAAACAGAAAAACGAACTTAGCCAAGAGTTGGGAATGGATCCAATGCAAGTGAAATTTTGGTTCCAAAACAAACGAACCCAAATGAAGGTAAGAAAAGAGTTATTTTCCCAATCTTTATTATCATAGTTGTCATATATTATATTTGTTTGACATAATAAGGTCACCATAAAAAAATCTACTTGAATCCCTCATGATCTTGAATTGTACATGTCATCCAGACAAAACTGTGCATGATTGTTTTAGGCTTAATTTAAAATATGATCTCGTAACTATATATGGAGGGCTAGCGATTTTTGTTATGTAAATATTGTAGGTAGCTTTTTTGTTTTCAGATGTTGATTATGTGCATATATGATCCCATATAAGTTCGAAATTTGTGCAATTTTAGTGCTACAAGTTCTGATTTTGTGCGATTTTGATCCCAACTGAATATTCCAATATTTGTTCTCATAATACTCTTATCCTTTAGCCAAAAAAACTCAAAATACATATGGTAGTTGCGATTAAAAGTTACAGAACTGGAATGATATTTTAACTAAAGGATAAAATCACCAATGAGTGAAACTACCACATTAAAATAGTTACAAGACTAAGATGCCAACCCTTACAAGACTAAAATTGTGATTAAAACTTTTTTTTATTCGCAGACAAAGCATGACCACCAAGATAACGCACATCTCAAGGTTGAGAACGAAAAACTTAGGGCCGAGAATATGAGGTATAGAGAAGTCCTAAGCAACGCAAACTGCCCTGCTTGCGGTCGCATGGCTGCTATTGGGGATGTGTCCCTTGACGATCGTCCCTTGAGAATGGAAAATTCTCGGCTCAGAGAAGAGGTAAGCATCCACATACATTATTCTTGATTTTCTTAACTATTAAAATTATTAAGTCTACTTTCTTTTTTCTCGTTTTGATTTTTTTCATGTCTTTAGTTGTTGATGATACTAACAAATTTTGGTATTTCCATCTCATTTCTCTCTCTCTCTCTCTCTCTCTCTCTCTCTCTATATATATATATATATATATATATATATATATATATATATATATAGATTGAGCGCATTTCGGCAGCAGCAACAAGGTATGTTGGTAAGCCCTTCACCAACCCTGCGGTTACCGCCTCTGTTTCTGTTCTGCGCTTGACTAGTCTTGGATCCCCTGTGGTTACTGCCTCTGTGTCTGTTCTACGCTCGACTAGTCTTGGAGGTGGCCCCTTTTTCATAGGATCAACGAGCAAGGCTAAGGGAAGTAATGATGACGAAGATTCAGATGAACCAAAAACTACACCATGAAGTTTATTTTTTTTTTTGTTTTTTTTTGTTTTTTTATATTTTAACTAAAATAAATAAATTATCGCAAGACCGATGCCTTTGTTTTCTTTTCCTGCACTCAAATTAACATTTTTACCTTACATGCTTGAAAATCACAATAATGTTTTAAAAATTGGATCAACGAGCAAATTAGTCTTCCTACCGGTTAGAGGTTCAATAGGCCTAATAAAAAATAACTACAAAATGGGTTCTTTAATTTCATCATTGAAATATTTAAATTCCAATTTCTTAAATAGTTTCAGTTGCTAAAGCACCTAAAAATATTCACACAAGCAACACGCACGTAAGCCATTTTTAGAGAATAGTTGATAAATTGATTAGTTTTAATCATATTCCATGTTTCAAGCCAGTAATATTGAAATTGAATGAATCTTTGTTTGACTCATTTGAAGAAGAAAACACAACGCACACACACCATATACACAAATGCACCCATAAATCACATACGACGCACCCACAAAGCAAACACTGCGTACATTTAGTGCACATGCACACGCAGAAACAAAAAGTTCCACACACACACACACACACACAATTACACATTAAGCTAAATCTATCCAAATTAATTAAGATTTCTTTGGATGCTCAAACTGATTTACGATGTCCCATTTGTGTTGCACTTCATCAATTGCCCACATGAACAGGATTCCATGTACATTCACCATAGTTTTACTGCAATGTATACATTTTTTATTTTATATGCGTATCAGAAACTTCTAGCCAGATTGTTCTAAAATCGTCTACTGTTTGAAGTAAGCTTCCTAAAATTGGTACAACCTTAAAATAAAGAACAAATGTGTGAATATGCCAACATACGGACCAATATCGCATTTTTCATAACTTCAATTATCGCAACTTCTAAAAATAATTATTAACACTTTCCAAGTACTTTGAAAATATTAAGTGTACACGTTCTCACAAAATATTAAGTGTACTAAAAAATATTAAACAGTCAAGTTCCCATTTTCTTTTATGTTTTAGTCATCAAACAAATTTGTTTAACAAACTTTAAGTAAAATCATAACGCATATGCAATTCTTATTAATTTGGTTGTAAATTCAGTTGATTCCAAATTGGCTTTGTCATATAATAGCGTCATTGGGCGCTAACAAGCTTGTCAGTGCTAGGTCGTCTCATCGCCAATTCCAACCCATGGGCAACAACATTTGTCACTGGACTTTATAATTATAATAATTATTAAAAAATACAATCACAAGTCCCGAGTAGTAATAAAATAAGCATTAATGAGCAACCATAAACAAAAGTTAGACACAAACAAAAGAAACAATTGCTTCAAAAAAAAAAAGAAACAATAAAAAAATGAAGAGAAATAATTACAAATAAATACTAGAGATGTCAATAAGGACCAGGTCAGGGCCGATCCTAGCCTACCTTGATTTTTTTTATTAATTTATAAAATTATTTAGAAAGTTCATTTATTGTTATTTAATTTTTATAAGATTATATTACATCAGTATTTGATTTGGTTAGGAATAGTAAACTTATACGGGCACAATTTCATCAAAAAAAAAAAAAATATAGGTCAGCCCTAGCCCGACCTAACCCTGTAGGGCTAGGACTGGGTCTAGATTTTTCAAGTGCTTATGGTTTTAGGGCTTTTTAGTGCCCTAGCCCTTAAGGGCTAGGGCCTTTTAGGGCTACTGTAGGACCGGCCCAACCCGATCCTTATTGACATCTCTAATAAATACTATATCCATTAATTGTTGATTAAAGTATACCGTGAATTATGTTGGGTTAGACGATGCAAACTCAAAACTAAGTTCATGTTAATTATTTTTTCAATGAGGTAGTGTCTTGTCAGACGGTCTAATAGATGTAATCCGTAAGACGGAGCCCCAACAAATGACCCGGTCAAACCCAATAAAAGAAAAAAAATAAACACAAAAGTTACATAATCTTCTTCGCGTTTGTGCACTAGCAATGTGCCGCCCTCTCTCCCTCGCAGAGTTCCTCTCCCAAAAAGCATGTTTGCCATTAAGAGGCTTGGTTTGAGATTTTCAGCTCCCCCACCATATCACTGATAAAGATGTGCGACCCATCTGTAACCATATTATCTAGTACCACCTTCACGAATGTGTTTTTTCAAGCATAAAAGTACATATATCTGGTCCACTGTATAGGGAGATGAATCAAGCAGTCATTTCCTAATATTGGGCATACACCATTGCCAGTGGGAAATTTCGATTGACTTGGAGAGATGGAGAGATGGATTTGCTAACCAAAGGAAAACTCAATGCATTTGGATTTTGGAGTTATATTCTCGTGTTGTCAACAAAAAATCTTCACATAGGCCACAACCATGAATTTTGAGAAAATGAAGGAAAGATTAAAAAGAAACTACTAATACTTTTTTAGAATAACACTAATACTTTTAATTTAGAGAAACTACTAATACTTTTCAATGAGACAACTAATACATTTTATGAGAAATATTAATACTTTTCAGTGAATAAACAAATACTTTTGGGGAAATAACTAATACTTTTACGATGAACTACTAATATTTTTATTAGAAAAACTAATACTTTTCAGGAGATTTAATACAAATCTTTCATATGGAGAACATTATTTGTTGCATTATGATCCCAAAGTGAGATTGTTCTTAATGTTGCTTCGAGTGGAGTTGCAACACTTTTATTGCCATCAGAAAGGACTAGACATTAATGGTTTGGATTACCAATAAATATCACAGAGGGTTCTATGTGTGAAATTACACCAGGAACATAATTAGTTGCTCTTATTGTAAAGACAAAACTGTTCATTTGGGATGAAGCACCAATGATGAACAAATTTTGTTTTGAAGCATTAGATCGAAGCTTGAATCATATCATGAGTGATTCTAATACAAATGACCTACGATTTGGTAGAAAATTAGTTGTTTTTACCGGAGACTACTTTAAGGTAGATTTTGCCTGTTGTTCTAAAAGGCAATAGAGAAGGTAATGTTCACTCGAGTATAAACTCTTCTCTTCTATGGGATCATTACAAAATCCTCCGACTGACAAAGAAAATGAGATTAAGTGTAGGACAATCAATATCAAATTTGATTTTACGGTAAATTAAAGATTTCTCTGGGTGGATACCCAAAATTGAAGATGGTGAAATGGTGTAGAAGTTGATGGGGAAACATTAATTTATATTCCTGATGATATATTGATCCAAAATATAGAGAATACAATTGCAGCTATTGTTGAGAGCACTTACCCTTCAATTCTGAGTAACTTTCACAATCCTTCTTTTTTTGAGAGGACCATGCTTGTGCCAACAAATAATATTGTGGAGTTGGTGAATGACTATGTGATGTCTATGATTCTAGGAGATAGGATGATATATCTTAGTTCTGACAGTATATGCAAAACATTTGGGAATTCTGGAATGAATACAAAATCTACTCAACCGATTTCTTAAACAGTATCAAGTGTTCAGGAAATTCCAAACCACATCTTGAAATTGAAGGTTGGAGTACCATTGATACTAATTCGAAATATGGATCAATCTTGATCAGGATTATGTAATACCACCAGATTGGTGATCACACAGCTCGATGACCATATTATTGAAGCAAAAATTTTTCCAAGACTGATATTGGGAGTGATGTTTTTATCCAATGTATCATATTAAGCCCTTCAGATATCAGATTGCCATTTAAATTTCAAAGAAGGTAATTTCCACTTATTGTTTGTTTTGTAATGACTATAATTAAGAGTCAATGTCAAATACTCTCCTATGTTGGTTTGTACCTACCAAGAGTGGTGTTCAGTCATTGTCAACTTTATGTGGCTATATCGAAAGTTAAGAGCAGAAATGGTTTGGATTTTTCTTGTTGTGATAAGGACGTCACAGTAGAAAGTTTTAGAAATTTGAAGAGAATTGTTTGTATGATACTTTTTAAGTTTTGGATTTCCTTTTTTTTATAATTAGTATTTTCGGTCTCTTTTAACTATCACAAACAAATTTGAGACACTAAAATTTTATCTTTTTGACAAATTTCATGTAACACACGGTAATTGTTATAGTAGGGTACTAAAAGTAAAAAATAGGTAAACTTGGATAAGTAGTTCTGAAATCATCCCTTAATTCTTTTATTCTAAATTTCTAGCCAAAGGTGGATCAAATTTCTTCAATTTTTAATTGTACGTTAACATACTAAAATCATATAAAGTGAGGAACTATCATTATATGGGCCCCTATTCATGATACTTAAATTAACTCGTGAGGTATTTGATGTGAAAATGTCAAAGTAATTTACTTTAGAAATAATAATTGGGAATGCCGTTGTGAAAAAACTTGTTTCTATGACGGTGAATCTATCGACATGCACATGTTCCCAATTATCTTTATCTTTTTTTTCCCTGTAATGTTAAACAATTACTAATTCTCGTAAAAATTAAAACTTCGATAAATCACACTTGAAAATTTCCATTTTTAAAATTTAGAAAAGTAGATAATGACGAATATTAAAAATATTGGATTTAATTAAAACAAGGGTTAATTATAAAAAGTACCCTTGAAATTTAACCTAAATACAAAAAATCCCCAGCTAACTTCTAAAATTACAAAAATACCCATGAGGTATTATTTTATCTAACTTTTACCCCTTCATAAGCAAAAAATATTTAAAAATCTCCCCTCGTATTTATAAAAATATTACAATTACCTCTTAATTTTAATATTGAATTAAATTTCAGGGGCACTTTTTATAATTTTGAAAGTTACCTAGATTTCTTTATAATTAGATTTAACCTCAGGGGTACATTTTGTAATTATCCTTTAAAATAAATAAGACGACCTAATGACATAAGGGATACAATGGTGATCCCTTTCGGCTATCGCTTTCAACCTACTGATCAAGAACTCATCAAATCCTACCTTTTCAGAAGGGCAATGGGGTTACCGATATTGCCATGGAGTCCTATATTGGAAAAAGATCTTTACGGTGAAAAAGCAAATCCGTGGGATGTTTTCGGCGACGTGAACGACGCTCATTGGGAAATTTCTCAGGAATCGAAGGTTAATAAATTTGGATGATTTGGAAATAGTGGATAATCTGAGTTATGATGATTTTTTGGCTACACTACAACAACAATCTCCTACGCCAATTATTGCCAATATGCCCGCATACGGATCGTGCTAGATTTTACCTATTTTTTTGATTTGATTTGATGCATCACTTTTCATATTTAGAGTAAAAGTGATCATCTATATATACTGCATTCAATTTTCTTATTGTAACTTTTCTCATGAATGTATTTTTTATTCCCCATTTGAAAATGATGAATATTAATTCGACATATGTTTAGTAAATTTTATTTCTACGTGTCTGTAATTGCCAGAAATTTATGAGGACAGACGCCAGATTAAAATGAATCTCTATATTTTGCCTATTATTATTGTAACTTTTCTCTCAATGAATGAATATAGACACATGCAACTAGAATGTTTATTCAAGTCTCTATCTGCTCGTTTTCAAAAAAAAAAAATTGCAGGATAATCGATGTATGTTTTCATTTTTCTTTTTTTTTTTTTTTTTTTTTGGTTAGAGAGAAGGACCATGGATTTATATATCTAATTATGGATCAAATCAAAATTAAAAACCAATTTGTGAATAATATGACTGAAATTACCATAACTAAAAAATAAAGGACTAAAATTGTCAAATCCTAAAAATTACATAATTAAAATTGTTATTTTTGCACATTCTATTAAAATTCAACTTCAAAACTTACAAACTAATATTGGGATACATAATTTTATTTTTCTCCAAAAATTTTATTGATCAATAATTTGAATTTGAGATAAAACCACTTAAAATCATCCCATAAAATAAATATACACATACAAATATTGATACATTCATATGACTTTTAGAAAAAAAAAAAAAGTGTATGTGTAAAAATGTGTTTATTCAAGTCATGTAACTATTTTTCTTTTTTTTCTTTTTTGGTTACAAAAATAGAGATCTTATAGATATACACTCCCAATGTGCATCGCACTAAAAATGGATAAAAAAACTAGAAAAAATAATGTGTAAAAAATGTGCTTAACTATACAAAAATAGTTCTTATAATAATTATATATGAAAAAATTAAACTAAAAAAACTAGGGTTAAAAACTTTAATCAAAAAGAAAAACATACCTCTACAAGAACCCAAGTCGCTTAGAATATTCAATCTCGATGCCCGCAGTTACTATCGAAATATGCAGCAAAAGAAAAAACGATTCCAACCCAAGCAAATGAAGTTAAAGTATTTGAGAGAGAAAAAAATAAAGAGTTGTTTATATGAATAGCGAAAAATCCTCCCTTAAGATTCTCATAGAAGGTAGTTATCAAAAGATTTAAAAGTCCGCCCCAATCATGTAAATCGAATTACTACGATGCCCTCATTACTTATCCAAATAACAAAAAGTTACTAGAATACCCTTATAATAATATTAAAAAGTAAACTAATATCTGAAAAAATGCAGTTTAAATCTTGCATGTTCGTTAAAAAGAAAAAGCAGTCCAGATTTATCCGCACGTGCTCATCACATGATGCTGGACTCATTTGATCCAAACTATATATATATATATATATATATGATCATATGTGGCAAGGTCCTTAATATGTGGCAGTGTTGACAGATCTACACCGTTAACATATTTAATCCAAATGCCTGATTTTTTTCAAATTTTTTTAAAAAAAAAATTGAAATCAGCCCATTTAAGGGCAAAATAGACAAATTATAAACATTTGGTAACGTCCAATTTGGTAACTCCCCACAATTTCCTATTTTTTTGGGATTCAATCACCAAACTTCTCCCATTATTTTGGTCCTGTATTTTCACCCAAAATTCTAAAAGATTTCTTCCCCCCACAACCCCCCACTATCACACGTCTCCATATACTTCATCCCCCTAAAATTCCCTCTCACACATGGCTGGAACACCATTTTTCTCTGCAAAAATTGAGCCAAAGAGATTCTTCTGTGTACGAGCGGAACTCAATTGGGCATTAAATCTCCAAAAAGCATCTGTAACTCTATATTAAGGTAAGCCCATGTTTTCATTTTTTCGATTCTTTGGTTTTGTAGTTCACCGTGCAAAGGGTTTTTACCCAATTCCGACAATATGTTTTATATCAATTGAAGATGATTATTTATGGGTTTTCTTTAGTTTTGTTGACCTAGTTGTAGGACACATTTATTTTTTTTATTTTGAATTTTCTAGGGTTTTCACACTCGATTTTTACAGACGCCCTTTTGTATTTGGTTATGTGGAATTATATGATTGACTGTAATGGGTTGCGATCTATATAGTATAAATTTACGGAAAAACGATGTACACTTAGATAATGAATTGTATAATGTGTATGTTATTGAATTTGTGCTTTTTCATTCATATTTTGGTGTAATCTTACGCAAGCATGACAATTTTCTTAGTGATTTTGGTATATACATAAATCTTTTTGTTGTGCATTTTTTGCACAATGACTAAAATATGGTAAAAAATGGAAGATATGTAGTGGATATATACACGTAATATTCGTAGACAGTGTTTTGGTATTTTTTTTTTTGTTATTTTGGCACATAGGTACCAGGGTATTGTGTTTTTGCACTAGTATGGTGAATTGTACATATATGGCATACAATGGTGTTTGGATAATTTTATTTTTGTACACAGTTGGACTACATATAGTACACATTTAGTTTAGATGTGTCTTTTTTTGACACAGTATTTTTGTGGCCTGCTATTTTATCCATTTTCATATTACGTACATAATGTGATGTGTTATTTAATTTTTCTCAATTACATGTTAAATGGCAAGAGGAAATAGGAAGAGACCTGCTTCCCCAGGCCCGAGCGAGGGTTCGAGTGACGTTAATCAGAGGGCAAAGAGCGCAAAATCTCCCCTCAAAGCTTCGTTGCCCAAACTGAGGATAAGATCTGTCCCTAATGTTATATCAGACGCATTGGTTCGACTCAACAATTTTCAGACAAAAGTTGTTATTGAAATGGGATTCAGGAGCTTGTTGGGGATAAACTTTGAAGAATTATCGGGGAGATTTATCTATTGGTTGGTAGATAACTTCAACTCTCTCACACAATTCTGATGCACGACTTGAACCAAGAGAAAGATAGGGTGCTTGGTTTGGCAAAAACATTTGTTAGTGGAATGTAGTTGGTTATCGATTGAGGAGTTCATTTTGTTAGACGGAGCTTCTAAGTACACTTTATTTATTACATCAGACTAGAATATTTTTTACCCGTGCATTTCTGTCAACATTATGTGTTACTTATTTCTGAATGATCTTAAGCAAACATGTTTTCCTGTTTATGCGTATTGTTAGTGTGTAAACAGTGCACATTTTGTCAGGATGCAAAATATGTTTGTTACTACTTTGGTTTATATACGTTCATATGCAAGTACTTTTTGTTTTTCAGTTGAAGATGTTTTAACGAATCGTGTATATGCATAATTCTTAAGCAGTTTGTGTTCAAGTACTATAATTACTTTTTATTTTGGAACTCAATGTAACAATGTACTACGGAATGTTACACTTATCACGAAATGTCAAGCCAATCTATACCAAAATAAGAGTTTATGATACTGTAATATAATTATTTGTACACCAGAATTTCCTGATTATAAACCACCAAAGCATTCATATATATACACCACAATATGCCCCAAATTCACTATATTTTCGATATTTTGTTGAAGTACTACAATTATTTTTACTCTTTGGAAGTCATTGTAATCCTTTGAAAAGTTGTGTATCATCAACAGATAGCAGGACACTCAATAGCAATTATAACATAAAAGTGTTTAGTCATTATAACATAAAAGTGTTTAGTTATCTCAATAGTCATTATAACATAAAAGTGTTTAGATTACAGGGTTTTTTTTTATTAAAAGTCAGATGGACTCAAAAACGATGTAAACTTAGAATATAAATGACATTCAGTTATAATATAAATAACATTCAATTGTAATATAAATGTCATTCAATTATAATATAAATGACATTCATTTAACATAAGTCAAAAATCTTATAACAATTTTTGGAGTGTACGAATTTTGAAAATGCTGGGAAAAGTGTAGTTGTATTATGTAGGTTGCTCGGGACATGTTCGGCTGTTGTGGGATATAATTTTGCCACACGTGCCACACTTCCTGTTTAGTTTCGTGCTTGCACGGATTGCCTTTTAAGGGTTGTTTTCAAGCTGAGGGAAGGCTTAACGGGTTCAAAACACTTTGTTCTCATTGGGCCCTCCAGTTTTTCGCTTTTAACCCGCTGCCCTTGTTACGAGCTTGTTGCGGTGGCAATACTGAGATCTCCATTTGAGAAGTAGAGCCGCAGTAATTCTCAAAGAGTTCTTCAACGCCCCCGTCATGTTGTCCATCTTCAAAGCCGCATTATTTACCATAATCCCTATAAAACTCCACACCCTTGTCCAAACTCCCAAAATGCATACCCACTCACGGTATTTTATCTTGTTCAACTTCAGGTATCCAATATTTGGTGTTGCCGGGTGATATTACCAGGAGCTCTCGTATTTTGACGTGCTGGATTGTTTCATCACTAGTATCTGCAAAGCATATGCACACCAAATAAGTGAAACATATACACAAAAATATTTTTCAATTTGCACAATAGTTTCAATATTAGCGTACATTTTCCTAAATAAAAAATCTAACAATATCCACTAAATGTTTATACTATCACACCATTATTGAAGCCAATGTATACCAAAATAAGATGTCTTTATACTATTATGGAATTATTTGAACACCATTGTTTGTTCTCATTCTAAATCACCAAAGTATTCGTATATATACACCATAATATGTTGCAAATACATAAGATTGTCGAATGTTGTATACAACTATATGTGTTAATGTATAGCTTCAAATAAACATTCAAACACATAATATCATATTTTAAATTAACACAAAAATATACATATCTATACACGAAAAATTGCTTTACAGGCATATATAGTGCAATATGTGTATACAACGATTTCACATAAAAGATTCATCATCACCCTTGCCATCCCAAAACATATACTATATGTTTATATGTACACAATAGTAAATATATGTGTACACCAACCCCATATATAATGTGTACATTTCTGTACATTTCTTTATACTAAGATAAACATCAATTATGATTCCACATTTTCTAACAAAAACACCAACAGGATGAATAAGGATATTGCGTGATTTTTCGAAACATACACATACCAGGAAAAAAAGCACCTGAAACCCAGCTTTCATTAGGCTTGTCCGTCAACACTTCATCATGTTGTGATTCATCGCACTCATCGCCCATTTCGCAAGGTTTTTGTGCTCTTTTTTTTCGACTATAGGTGGTTTTTTTTGTGTTTTGGGACGCAAACCTCGGTCTTGCTGCTGAATTTTGGATGGATGCAGATAGGAAATGTGTGTTTTTGTTGCTATATTAACGTTTTTTCTGTTATGGCAAGATTGCAATCAAGAAGATCCCTTAATTTTAGGTTATTAATTATGGTATTAATTTACCCATTTTTTGTGGATTACGGAAATGCCCTTTTGGCATTAAAAATAATTATAAAATGGTGTTTTGTAGGGCTAATCTAAACTGTTGATTGTTTAGTAGAGATGGGATCTGTCCACACTGCCACATGGTAAGAGGCTGCCACGTGAGATCCCATCCCTATATATATATATATATATATACACACATGGAGGAGATCCTATGAGACCATAGCTATAGGTAAGAATATAAGACCCAATCCACACCATTCAACAAAATAAATAAAAAGTTAGGATTTAATGAGATTTTTTAGTAATAAAAAAATGGTAGGGACCAAATAGGGGTACAATAGGAACATCAATTTCAGCCTAAAAACCGTTTCCCTGAAATCAGGGAATGAGATCTTGTCATCAATAATGTATACGACATTGGCAAACTAAACACACATAATCGGATGTTGAAATATACATATCCTACATTATGGCAATTTATAGGTGTTGTACATAATTTTATGCCTAAACCCACAATATCTGCAAACTATTTATACATTATATGTGTTTACACTATACATCATTTCTATGTGAAAATAGCAGAACCAATATATGACAAGTGTTTAAATAACATTCTTATGTGTAAATGAACAAATTTCTATAACCACTTATACAATTTTATTGACTATTTGTACAAAACACATCTAATATACATTTATGGATTTTATACATAATCCTATGCGTAAATATACGGAATTTAATAACTACTTAACCAAAATATATAGCCCACTTGACTATACATAATTTTATTCGAAAGCACATAAAACGTTGTAACTACATATACAATAATAAAGTTAAATGACAACATATGGACCAAGTGTACATAAAAAATGCAATGTTATATTGATTAAAAAGAAAACAACCCATGTCGTGATCCATTCATATCCATAATTCAACGAAACATCTAAGTCATATACAAAAAAAAAAGCATAGAACACTAACTGTACAAAAAGATGAGCAAAAATATACATTGTACATTGTCTATTAAAATAGCACTACAATATTTTCTTCCCAGTCCAAAACTTTCTGGCTTCTTCCAAACACCTGTCTTTTTGCTCATTGTTGTGGTGGAGGATTATTGCAGCCGCATACTTCGAGCGCAACATAGATAGTTGAGAAAAATTGTTCTTCTCCAAACTATATTCTCATCCCTTAGTGCCACCGCCCATGTAGCTCTCCATATGTCTCATAGCATATACTACAATCAACTTTGTTTGTGGTGTCTCTCCAAGGCATGCACAGTCTAGACGGGGTGCATTTACGGACAACACTCGCCATTTGCAGACATCCTTTTTCCCATTATTATCTGCTATTTAGTTGATCAAACAAACCTACAAAAAAATATAGCACCAATTATTATACAAAAAATACAACAAACAATACATTTTAACAAAACTAAATATACATTATTCTATAGCTAAATATACATAATTTCTCCCACAAAGTAACAAAAAACAGTGTTCTATAACTAAATATACATTATTACATAACTAAAAACACATAATTCTATAGCTAAAAACACATAATTCCAAAACATATATAGAGATCGATGCTCGCACAAAGCAACAAAATACAGTGTTCTATAACTAAATACACATTATTACATAACTAAACACACATTATTCTATAGCTAAATACACATAATTCCAAAACATATATACATGCTCGCATAAAGTAACAAAATACAGTGTTCTATAACTAAATACACATTATTACAAAACTAAACACACATTATTGTACACCTAAAATACATTACCGTTTAACTGAGCATACATTATTCAAAACATACAAGAACATTAACACAAAGTCTAAAATATACAAAAATACAAAACTAAATAAACATAACTACGTAATTATTTATACATTATTACACAACTAACAACTCACTGTCAACTAAGTGCGAAATCGACCAAGATAAATCACAAGAACATGAGAACAAACAAAAATCACAACCGAAAACCATTCATCAACCCTATTGGCAAGAACGAATGCAATAAATGTTTATTCCATAAAATTGAACAGAATAAGAACAATAAAATCGATGATAGAAACACAAATTGGAACCCTAACATCAAGAAATACAAATTGGAACCCTAACAAAAATCAACCAGAAAACTTACACTCAACTTGAACCCTAGATGTTTGTGTTGAACCATATCCACGAGTAGTCGCCAAAAATTAGAGATGTTTGAGCACTTTAATATGTCGGTGATCGATAGAGGAAGCATAGAGATAGAGGAAGCAAAATTTCAGTTGTTTCAATTTTTTACAGATGGAGAACGAGGGAGATGGAGAAGGAGCATAGAAGAAGTTCTGTGTATTTTGAAAAGAGAAAGAGAGAAAACCGTGGATGAATATAATCGAATTGATTACAAATTCAAAATTAGGGATTTACAATTATATCCTGAAACTTAAATGACAGATTACTTTCATACCCTTGCTTGCCACCACCCATGCCTAAAATGGAGAGTAAAATCCGGACCATTGATTATTAAATCAAATGGTCTAGATGTGGTTTTATGTTCTTACCTAAAGGGCTTGGTCTCATTTGATCATATCCCTATATATATATATATATATATAATATTTTTGAGTACATGATCTATTTATTTTGATATGGCTTATTTTATCTCATTAGGAAGTATCCTGGTATGTTAATGATTTTATAAAGTCCCAATACTAGTATTTCGTGTTTTTTTCCTTTTTTTTTTAATATCTGATTTGAAGCATTTTTTCATGTATTTCTTTTTATTTTAATTTACAATTCCAAATTGGTATCAAGATTGGAGACTCCCAAGTAGGAGTGTAAATGAACCGAATTGAGTTGAATATTAAGATATTCTATTCTTATATTATTTAGATATATTCTTATTTATTTTTTTTAATATTCGAATACAAAAATGATTCTTATTTAGATAATATTCTTATTTATATTTTTAGCATATATTAATCTTTTTTTTTTCCTACAATATCTGATTAGATTGCAACAATAATTATAATCTAAATAATAACTCTGGGTCATGAAAATTTCAAATACATCAACAACATGTTAATCACCAAATATATGAATAAAAAAAATTGTATTGTCGAGTTTGTCAAGAATATACTACCAGAATATAATTATATATGAGCTTATTAATTTGGGCCTTTTATAAGTGAATATATAGTTTATTATATATTAATAATCTACCAAAATAAATATATACTTATATGTATAAAGATTACATATATGTATAAAGATTACATATAAGTGATTTATATAAATTTAAATATATATAATAATATTCAATATTTCGAATATAATGATATTTATATTTGTATTCGCATAATGTGTGAATCAAAAAAAATATTCTTATTTGGATTCATATTCTAATTTTTTGAATTCGAATATCAATACACGAATTCAAATACCAAGTCAAATAAAAAAGATTCGATTTTTTTACACCACTAGTTACTGATAACTCGGCTACGCTTACAAAGAGCCACGTGCTCATTCTACGAAAGGTCAAGCTACGAGATTGGCGCTACATTGCACCTTGGTGTAATTAAATTGACTCAAGGGAAAATTAAATTTTTCACGTATAATAGTCAAATGACTAAAAACATGTGTTTAAAAAAAATGGCTAAAATTTTTTTGACATCATGGGAAGTGTTAAAAACCCTAGACTCTCTTGTTTTTATTGTATTATTTTCCTATCATTATCCTTAAAAACAAATATGGCTCCTATCAAATGACATGCCCTCATTATTGGAATGCAAACTATAACGAATTTATATTACAAGAATATAGAGTTTGAGAATCTCAGTGATATTCATAACTCACTCATACACTCTGAAAGCATATGTTGTTTCAGAAAGTAACGCCCTTTGTCGTTTTGCCATTTTTCATTTTTATAATATAGGTGTATAGAAAGTATATTTCGTTCAGCCGCCACCAACTATTTAATTTCTAGATATGATATAGGAGTATTTATGTTTATGATAGATTTTCAATTTCTACAATGTCAAAAATCATTTATGGCAATAATACAATTATTTTATAATGTATTTCGTTCAGCCCTTCTACATGTCATGATTTTTTTCCATTCTAGAGGCATGTCTATCATGAAAAATATTTGTTTTTCTTTTCAGTTGGTAAGTGAATAATTAGAATGAACCATTGTATATTCATTTTCATAGTTAAATTTCGCACAATGCTTGGTTGTCTCAGTGAATTCAAAATCAAATATATTTTACATTTTCCATATAAGACTAGTTTTCCATATTATAGTAGCAACACACTAATATTTAATGTAATTGCACTATCTTGCTATTCATTTTTCAATAAATCTTCAGTGTTTTATTTTTTCTATATGCTCTATTCTCTAGTCATCTCCTTCATTTCTCCCCACATCGATTCTAGCAATTGGACCCTTTTCTCAATATTTCTCCTCTCGATTTATTTCACTTCCCTTGCCTCTTTTATTTAATAATTTGCATGAAATTCCCCAAAAATCATAGCCTTCTTGCAGTGTTTGGTTAGTTCAAGGAACCGCCTTACAAATCTCTACCAAGAGATTTTGAAGTTGCGAAAAAGCTTTCCTTTTAGTAAGTAAGTTTAGGTTGTTATAATTATTTTCTCTTCATTTGTTTTTTTAATTTGTTCCTTCGGAAAGACACATGTTATTGTCGTAAACATATATGCATGACTCATATATAGGTGTACACATATGTGTGTGTGAGTGTGTGACATAAACGTACACAAACAAACACAACTTTAATCTATATTATAGGAAATAAATTTTCTATACAAACTATGACCTTTTTTGGAAATTTAGAAGATAAATTGTTTGTTGTTACACTTTGTTATCTGAGAGTTTTGTATTTTTCTATTTGGAGCACCACGATTGTTGAATTTTTCATCGTGATTCTATCACATACATGATACACACATCTTGTTTGTATATTTTTTGGTCAAATTGATTGAGATTGTTTCATGTGTTAAATTCAACCATTAATTGAGCCAAATTCTGAAAAAAAAATATATATTATTATTTTTAAATATATAAAACAACATGAATTGATCAAAAAAGAAGCGTGTAATACATGTGACATAATCGCAAAAACAAATTGAACGATCATGGTGTTTCAGATGGGAAAGTGTAATAAACAAAATATTTAACTCCCAAAGTGTCAAATGGCCACAATTTTGATAACAAAGTGTATTTATCCTTATATTATAACTTGCACGTAAATTTAAGAGAAAGGTGAATTCGCATATATAATTTTTCTTTGTTATTGTAGAAACAAAGATTATGCACTTTGTTACAGTACTTGAGAAAATCCAAGTTTTGCTATTTGCTCTTGAATTGGTATTGTATGCACATGTTAACATTTCAAACCTCTAAAAAGTAAAAAACCTAGAAATTTATGTACATGAAGAGATTTATGTACGTCAAAGTTTGATTTCTTGACTACTCATGATAAAAATCGATTAACACTCTAAAAACTTTGAGTAGAAAAGGAAAAGCGACAAGGAAAATTAATAACAAGAAAGCTTTTACACACTCTAAAAAGACAGTAACAAACATAATGTTGAAAAAATAGTTAATTTTACAAAAAACAAATTACATAAACCTATTTTTTTGTGTACACCAAAGTTTATGGCATAAGGTTTTGATTTTTTAGCATTATATTAGTCCACAAAAATATCAGTGGAAGTAAAGGAATTATGAACTTAATACCTATTGCTCACAGATAATCTTTCCAATATGCACTCGAACGTGTCCGAAGGTAGTCAAGTACGCAGGGTGGAGGATGAAGATATTGGCAACAGATCTTGTGGCGAAAACGTAGAAATGAATTCTCCCTCAAATCAACTTAAAAGAAAGCGATACCACCGTCATACGCCACAACAAATCCAAGCTATGGAAGAGTAAGATTTTATTTAATTGAATTTTTTTATAAAAGTGAATTTCAATATTGATAAATATTTTTACATATTTTGTGAAATTACTTCTTAGATTCTTACTTTTAATACTAAATTTTGAATTCAAATTGATTGTAGGTTTTTCAGGGACTGTCCTCACCCTGACAATAAGCAAAGAAACGAACTTAGCCAGGAGTTAGGAATGGATCCGTTACAAGTTAAGTTTTGGTTCCAAAACAAACGCACTCATATGAAGGTAAGAAAAAACAATTTTTAATTTCATATTTTTTCGGCTTAATTGAAAATTTGGTCGTGTGACTATAGGGGACTAGCAGTTTTTGTCCTGAAAATATTTAAGTTAGCAATTTTAATCTCCTAAAATTCTGATTTTGTACGAATTTAATCCCATAAGTTCTAATTTGTGCAATTTTGGTCATATAAGTTCACATTTAGTGCAATTTTGTTGCCAACTGGGTGTTGCAGTATTTTTTGTTCACAATACCTTTGTGCTTTAGTAAAAATATCTAAAATACCCAATATAGGGGGTGACTTATAAAAGTTACAATAATTGTTATTTTGACTAACTAAAGGGTAATATCGTGAAACTGCCATGCTAAAATGTCATGCAACTCAGATTGCCAAACCCTAATAGTTACAAGACTAAAATTGCAGTTAAAACTTTTTCATGTTGTAGTTGTTTCAATGAATAAGGTCTTTATAACAATCTTTTTGAAGCCATTTCGGTCTTGAATTATACATGTTATCCAGATTCTAGAGTAAACATTGCATCATTTTATTTTCCTTAATTTGCAGACGAAGCATGATCGCAAAGAGAACACACATCTTAGGTCTGAGAACGAAAAACTTTGTGCTGAAAATATGAAGTTCAGAGAGGCCATGAGCAACGCAAGTTGCCCTGCTTGTGGTCGCATGGCGGCCATTGGTGATGTTTCCCTTGACGATCTCCATTTAAGAATGGAAAATGCTCGGCTGAAGGAAGAGGTAATGCTTTCACATAATATAAATATTCTTGAGTTTCTGTAAAATAAAGTTTTCCTTTTTCCAACTTTTACTTGTCTTTTTCTTCTTGCCTTTTGTTTAGTTGTTGACACTAACAATTTTTCGTATTTCCATCTCTTCATATATATAGATCAATCGCATTTCAGCAATAGCAACAAATTATGTTGGCAAGCCCTTCACCAACTCTGTAGCTACTCCCTCTTCTTTTGTTCTTCGCTCTACTAATCTCGGGACTGGTGCCAAAGATTTTGACGAGGCAGAGAACAACACACCATGAAATATTTATGTTTTTTTGTGGTGGTTTTAAGTGAACAACAAATTAAGTTCAATTGCATAATCGAGGCTTTTCTTCATACTGCCAATTTAATGTTTTCCCTACATAATTATATTATCATGTTTCAAATATAGCGAAGTTGCATGGTAAAATTGTTGAAACTCTTCAAAGCACGTTAATATTGTTTAGTATGAATAGTGATCACAAAAGATATTCCAAATTAACACTATCTTTATGTTGTTTTACAATTTTACGATTAAGACAACTTTATAATGGTTTTGTTTAAAGGATCAATAACAAAAAAAATTAACTTACTTCACATTCATCACAATTATGTAATGGTTTGTGGCAAATGCTATAAACCATCAAATTAACCCTTTGGTTTTCTTGTGCCAATCTGACGATAAAGTGTAGGTTTTGTGCATATTCTGAGGGAAAAATATTGCACACTTCCTTATATTACTCAAGAACTTTCTAATATTATTTTATTCTTGGATTGGTAGTGTGCGACATATTAGTATTTCAAATTACGAAAACGCCAAAAGATTTATGTGGTTCAAGATACTTATTATGCACATCAAAAATTGATTAGATTAATGATTTACATTCTGCACTAGTAAAATTCAGTAGCTAAGAAAAAGGCATGGAAATTAAAATAATTACCAAAAGAACTTTAATTAATTTAAAAAGACACTGACAAATACAAAGTCGAGAAAAATATTTATATCAAAAGCAGTACATAAACCCACCTTTTGTTTTCACACCAAAATTTATGACTTAAAGGTTTTGATTGTTTAGCATCACTTTAGTCCTCAAATATAGCACTGAAGGAAAGTAAACTAATGAAACATAATATATTGTACAATAGGGAATATTCAAGGAAGAAATCAAACATGTCTGAATGTGATCAAGTATAGAGGGTGAAAGATGAAGAAACCAACAATAAATCTGGTGGTGAAAATGAAGATATATATGAATTCTCCTAACGATCAACTTGAGAAAAAGTGATACCAGCGTCACATTCCACAACAAATCCAAGCAATGGAAGAGTGTTTTTTCATTTAATTTGAATTTTCATCTAAAACTAAATTCAAAATTGATACATTTTTTTTCAGTGTTTTGTGAGATTAAGTATAGTGTATGTGCATATTGTGTCAGAGTATAAGTGTATATTATGTGGAAATGAATGGAGGAGTAGTTTTAGATCATTTAATTTCTTCAAATTATTTTTGACAAAAATCAAGTTTAAAAAACATAAATTTCATGTTTAGAAACTTGTTGCATGATGTTATTTTTATGGGATAATAGCAATAGTTGGTCCTTTAAGTGACCACCTACTCAATTTTAGTCCCTTAATTTGATTAATGTAAGAAGTACTAATTCATGGCAGCCGGACCATGACCAATTCCCACTCGTTGGCAACATCATTGGTTATTGCATTTTATAATTATCATAATTATTGAAATAATTTATCAGACCTACATAAATTGATTTGAACTTTAAGAGAGGCTAAAATAATAATAATAATAAAAAAAGGTAGTTTTTAAAGTATTATTACATTCATTTTAACCTTAAAACCAACCAAAAAAATAAAATAAAAATCTGATTTATGATGCTTATTACGTGCACGCAATATAGGAATGTAAACAATAATGAATTTTTATTACAGTAATAAAAGGTGTATGATATTTTAGATTTTTGAAAATCTGACCTTCGTAAATGTCGTATATAATGGAGTGCCAGTTATTTATGGACACGACATTAACGATCACCATTGATTTTCAAAATCTATAATGTCAGAAATCATTTAATATTGTGATATGATTTTTTATTATGTATTTCATTAAGCCCTTATGACCTGTCATACATGATTTTTTGCCGTTCCAGAGGCATGTCTATTGTGAAATTTTTCTCAGTTTCTTTCATTTGGTAAGTGAATAATTAGGGTGAACCATTATAAAGAGATTTGCATACTTGATTTTTGCATTAGGCTTGGTTGTCTCGGCTGGATACGAAATCAAATAGAATTTATATTTTCTATTGCATTTTCCTTATATAAGACATATGATTCCCTGGTTTTCCAGATTATAAAGGTAGCAAACCTCTATTTATTATAATTGCACCATCGCCTCAATTTATACTAAATCCTCTCGCTCTTATTTTCTCCATCGACTTTCGTTCTCCCTTCATTTCTCCCCATTGATTCTGAAATTGAGTCTCCTTCCTCAATGTTTCTCCTCTGATTTTGTTTCACCTCCTGCTTCTCTTATCCTATAAGTTTTTGTATAAAAGCCCGCAAAATCTACTCTGCTTGTTCCTCAATCTTGAGTTAGTTCAAGGAAGCGCTTTATAAATCTCTACAAATAGCTTTTGAAGTTACAAGAAAACCTTTCTTTTTTAGTAAGGTTTTTTTGTTATAATTCTTTTGGGTTTATTCTTTTTATTCATTCTTTCAAAAAAAAACATGCACTGTTGCCGCACATATATTTCTACATTTGAAACAAATTTTTAATACATTTTATATCTTGCTAGATTTAAGAGAAAGGTGCATTCACATATATATTTTTTTCATTGTATATATATTTGTTGAAGAAGATTACTCAGTTTTTGATATTACTAGAGAAATTTTCAAGTGTTATTCGATTCTTGGACATATGGTGTTTGCACATATTAGTATTCCAAACCTTAAAAATGCCGAGAGATTTATGTGCATCAAGAAATTTACGCACATCAAACTTTAAATTAATCAATGGTTTTTTCTTGGCTACTCATGATAAAAGTAGATTAACATTCATCATTAAAAATATTTGAGAAGCTTAGAAAAAAAACATGGATCCAAAATTATCACCAACAAGGTATTGTAAATTTGTTTTTTAAAAAAAAAAAACAATAGTAACCATAGCCGAGAAAAATATTTTACGACAAAAAGCTACATAACCTCAGTTTTCGTTTCAACAGCATATTGTTTAACACAAAGATTTTGATTTTTTAGCATCATTTATTCCAAAAACACAGCATTGAAAGAAAGTAAACTGATGAAATACAATACATTTGCCACAGGAAATTTTCCAAAATGTCAGAAGGTGTTCAACCTTGAAGGGTGGCAGACGAAGAAATGGAGAACAACAATTTTGGTGGTGAGAATGCAAAAATGAATTCTCCGGATAACCAAAATAAAAGAAAATGATACCACCGCCATACGCCAGAGCAGATCCAAGCAATGGAACAGTAAATATTTTTTCAATTAATTGGAATTCTCATATAAAAGTGAATGTCAACATTGATATACTTTGTGCAGATTTTGTGAAATCACTTTTGCGCAGGTTTCTTCTCTTTCAATACTAAATTTTCAATCCAATTGGACTATAGGATTTTCAGGGGCTGTCCTCACCCCGACACCAAACAGAAAAACGAACTTAGCCAAGAGTTGGGAATGGATCCCATGCAAGTGAAATTTTGGTTTCAAAACAAACGAACCCAAATAAAGGTAAGAAAAGAGTTATTTTCCCAATCTTTATTATCATAGTTTTCATATATTATATTTGTTTCACATAATAAGGTCACTATAACAAATCTACTTGAAGCCCTCATGATCTTGAACTATACACATTATCCAGACAAAACTGTGCATGATTTGTTTTAGGCTTATATTAAAATATGGTCCCGTAACTGTATATGGAGGGCTATCGATTTTTGTTTTGTAAATATTGTAGGTAGATTTTTTGTTTTCAGATGTTGATTATGTGCATATTTGATCCCATATAAGTTCTAAATTTGTGTAATTTTAGTGCTACAAGTTCCAATTTTGTGCAATTTTGATCCCAATTGGATGTTCCAATATTTCATTTGTTCTCATAATACTTTTGTCCTTTAGCCAAAAATACTCAAAATACTTATGGTAGTTGCGATTAAAAGTTACAAAACTAGAATGATATTTCAACTAAAGGATAAAATCGTCAATGAGCAAAACTGTCACATTAAAAAAGTTACAAGACTAAGATACCAACCCCTACAAGACTAAAATTGTAATTAAAACGTTTTTTGATTCGCAGACGAAGCATGACCACCAAGAGAACGCACATCTCAAGGTTGAGAACGAAAAACTTAGGGCTAAGAATATGAGATATAGAGAAGTCCCAAGCAACGCAAGCTGCACTGCTTGCGGTCGCATGGCTGCTACTGGGGATGTGTCCCTTGACAATTGTCCATTGAGAATGGAAAATGCTCGGCACTGAGAAGAGGTAAGCATTTACATACATTAACTATTAAAATTATTATGTCTACATAAGTAATGATGGCGAAGAATCAGATGAACCAAAAACTGCACCATGAAGCTTATGTTTTTTCTGAAATAAAAGTTTTTATCGCAAGACCGATGCCTTGTTTTCTTTTACTGCACTCAAATTAACATTTTTACCTTACATGCTTGAAATTGAAATAATGTTTTAAAAACTAGATCAACGAGCAAACTAGTCTTCCTACCGGTTAGTGGTTCAATAGGCCTAATAAAAACTACCTACATAAATTATACTTTTATATATCAGTGACACAACTAATGGTTTATTTAATTTCATCATTGAACTATTTAAATTCCAATTGCTTAAATGGTTTCAGCTGCTAAAGCGCCGAAACATATTTACACAAGCAACACACACGTAAGCCATTTTTAGAGAATAGTTGATAAATTGATTAGTTTTAATCTTATTCCATTTTTCAAGCCAGTACTATTGAAATTGAATGAATCTTTGTTCAACTCATTTGAAGCAAAAAGCACAACGCTCACACACAATATACACAATCGCACCCATAAAGCACATACAGCGCACCCACAAAGCAAACATTGCATACATTTAATGCACATGTACACACATAAGCAAAAGTTCCACACACATACACACACACACAATTACACATTAAGCTAAATCTATCTAAAATAATTAAGATGTCTTTGGATGCTCAAACTGATTCAAGATGTTCTATTCGTGTTGCACTTCATCAATTGCCCACATGAATAGGATTCCATGTACGTTCGCCATATTTTTATTGAAATGTATAAATTTTTGATTTTACATGCGTACCAAAAACTTCTAGCCAGATTGTTCTAAAATTGTCTACTGTTTGATGTAAGCTTCCTAAAATTGGTACAACCTTAAAATAAAGAACAAATGTGTGAATATGCCAACATACAGACCAAAATCACATTTTTCATAACTTCAATTATCACAACTTCTAAAAATAATTATTAACACTTTCCAAGTACTTTGAAAATATCAAGTGTACTAAAAAAACATTAAACAATCAAGTTCCCATTTTCTTTTATGTTTTAGTCATCAAACAAATTTGTTTAACAACTTTTAAATAAAATCATAATGCATGATTGTTATATGCAATTCTTGTTAATTTGGTTGTAAATTCAGTTGATTCCAAATTTGCTTAGTCATATAATTGCGTCATTGGGCGAGGCTTGTCAGTGCTAGGTCATCCCATCGCCAATTCCAACCCAAACAACAGGGATGGTTCCACATGGGGATGTTGTCATCCCTAAACTAAACTAAACTAAACTAGGGTTAAAAACTTTAGTCAAAAAGAAAAACATACCTCTACAAGCTAGAACCCAAATCACTTAGAATATTCAATCTCGACGCCCGCAGTTACTATCAAAATATTCAGCAAAAGAATAAACAATTCCAACCCAAGCAAAGGAAGTTAAAGTATTTGAGAGAAAAAAAAAAAAGAGTTGTTTATATGAATAGCGAAAAATCCTCCCATAAGATTCTCATAGAAGGCAGTTATCAAAAGATTTAAAAGTCCGCCCCAAATCGTGTAAATCGAATTACTATGATGCCCTCATTACTTATCCATATAATGAAACGTTACTAGATTTTCAATTTCTACAGTGTTAAAAACCATCTATGGCAATAATGCAATTAATTTATAATGTATTTCGTTTAGCTCTTCTACCTGTCATGATTTTTTCATTCCAGAGGCAAGTCTATCATGAAAATATCTTTGTTTTTTTCTTTTCAGTTGGTAAGTGAATAATTAGCATGAACCATTGTCTATTCATTTTCATAGTTAAATTTAGCATAATGCTTGGTTGTCTCAGTGAATTCAAAATCAAATATATTTTACATTTTTCATATAAGACTAGTTTTGCAGATTATAGTGGCAACACACTAATATTAATGTAATTGCACTATCTCGCTATTCATTTTTCAATAAATCTTCAGTGTTTTATTTTATTCATCTCGCTATTCTCCGACTATCTCCTTCATTTCTCCCCATCGATTCTTCATTTCTTTCCCCAATATTTTTCTCTGCATTTGTTTCACTTTCTCTTGTTTTATTTAATAATTTGCATAAAATTCCCAAAAAATCATAGCCTTCTCGCAGTGTTCGAATAGTTCAAGGAACCGTCTTTATAGATCTCTACCAAGAGATTTTGAAGTTATGAAAAGCTTTACTTTTAGTAAGTAATTTTAGGTGGTTATAATATTTTTCTCTTCATTTTTTTTAATTTGTTCCTTTGGAAAGACTCATGTTACTGTCGCAAACATATCTACATGACTCATATATAGGTGTACACATATGTGTGTGACATAAACGTACACAAACAAACACAACTTTAATATATATTATAGGAAAATAATTTTTCCATACAAACTATGACATTTTTTGGCACTTTAGCAGATAAATCGTTTATTATTACACTTTGTTATCTGAATTGCACGAGGTTTGCATTTTTCCAGGAGCACCACGATTGTTGAATTTTTCGTCGTGATTCTGTCACTTACATGGCACATATCTTGTTTGTATATTTTTTGGTCAATTGAGATTGTTTCATGTGTTAAATTAAACCATTAATTGAGCCTAATTCTGAAAAAAATATTACTATTTTTTAAATATATAAAACAATTAAACCTGAATTGATAAAAAAGACGTGTGTCATGCATGTGACATAATCGCGAAAAAAATTAAATGATCGTGGTGTTTCAGATGGCAAAGTGTAATCAAAAAATATTTAACTCCCAAAGTGTCAAATGGCCACAGTTTTGATAGCAAAGTGTTTTTATCCTTATATTATAACTTGTACGTAAACTTAAGAGAAAGGTGAATTCACATGTATAATTTTTTTCTTTGTTATTGTAGAAACAAAGATTATACCCTTTGTTACAGTACTTGAGAAAATCCAAGTTTTGCTATTTGCTCTTGAATTGGTGTTGTATGCACATGTTAACATTTTAAACCTGTAAAAAGTAAAATGGCAAGAAATTTATGTACATGAAGAGATTTATGCACGTCAAAGTTTGATTTCTTGACTACTCATGATAAAAATCGATTAACACTCTACATTAAAAACTTTGAGCAGAAAAGGAAAAGCGACGAGGAAAATTAATAACAAGAAAACTTTTATAAACTCTAAAAAGACAGTAACAAACATAATGTTGAAAAAAATTGTCACGCCCCAAAAGTGGAGTCGCGACACAAATAGTTAACTTAAGCCAGTTGACCATACTAGTAATATAATCCACCAAGAATTCAAGCAACATTAATTCCTAAATAGTCATTGTTCAACATAGTATCCCGAAATCAGAATTTAACATCGCAGTGGAAATACCAATTACAAGCCAACTATCCATTCGAAGGGGTCATACGTCCTTCTAATACATCAACATGATAAATTGTTCATTAACATAACATGAACAAATATTAAGTCTAAATCGGCGGTCTAAGTCTTGGAATTACTCCGTTTCTTGGTTTTCTTCATTGATGTCCTCATCATATGGTGGATCAAAACTGGCCGTTGAAAAAAGTGGGGGGAGACAAAAATTCTCAGTGGATGGGTGTTCGTGTGTAAGTGTGACTTATATAGATGTAGGAAAACAGTTATATGAAGAATGCATGGTTTCTGATGGGTGCGTCACACACGGTTCATAAGCAACGTGATATTCAGAAAAATACAGTTTTATATAATTTGAAGAAACAATTCATGAACACTTGGGCACTATGAATGCGATTCAAGTAGTTTAAGTAGAGATTGCATACGGAGTGTAATGCAACCCAAGGAAGTAATGGTTGCTTACGTAGGGTAACGCCAACCTAAGCAAGTAATGGTTGCGTACGGAGTGTAACGCCAACCTAAGCAAGTAACGTCAGAGTCGTGTGGATCAAACAGTGATTCATCCATTCTACCTTATGACTCCCCAAGTAAGTTTGGCACGTAGTCATGTCTACCTTATTACTACCCGGGGCACGAAATATCCAACAAGTATGGCTTGCAAGGCCTAGAGTGTCTTAATCATGATTATACCCATTACTACGACCCACTTTCCTTGGACACTCCGTCCGCAGTTGTGGGATTAGAACAGTGGGGCTGGTAAGGAATCACAATCGCGCTGCTTGGTTCCAAAATACGACTAGTCCACTCCGACTGTGAGCTCGACGCACCAAGTTGACTAGAGTACAAGTAGGTTCACGAATTTTATATCATGTCAACAAGGCAGTCGAATAAAAGCATGGCAATACATATAAGAGCAATACAAGATATCAACAAGTTAAGTTTATATAACGCGAGTGTGAGGTATCGTTGGTGGTATAAAGGTTAATGAATCTAATTATCGGAAGGATAATCTTTACTTCAAATGATTTAGTGGACTTGATATATTAAGCGTGAGTTTTTAACTCTGTTGTTAAGTTCAAATTTTCATGAGGCGAAGGTAGTCGCCACGCATAGTGCGTATGGTCCGATATAGGATCCGTCAAGGTCCGAAGGCTTTTAAGAAGATTATAAATGTATAATTAGAATATAATTAAGTCAGTTTCAGGACTGTAGTAAAAAAAAATTATTTTGGAGTCCTTGATAAAAGGAAAATTTTATAAATAGTTCCACTTTGGAAAATAGTACTTATCGGGTTTGATATTGAATAAGTCCTGGTCTCAACCTCAGAAAAATATAATATCAGTTTCTAAATTCTCCAAATTATTCAAACAATCAGTTTTTCAAAGGGTTTGGGTCGGACTTTAGAAAATTTTCAGTTTGGTCCCATTTTTTTGCCAAAATTGTCATTTTTCGGACCTGAATTTAAAAAATTTGGATCTCACAATTTGGGAGGGATTTTTATGTGATTTTAATTTTAAAATATCATGTAGGACAATAGGATATTATGATAAAAGTAGTTTTGAAAGAGGTTCAGTTTAAGTCTCTTAATTTTCACAAATTTCATTTCTAGTCCAAAAATTTGATTTTTGTCCTTAAGGCCTATTTGGTGTTCATTTGTTATGAAACTTGAACCATGGGTTCAAATTATTATAATATTAAGGATATGTAAATTTTCAGGTGTCTGGGATGTATATTTTTGGAAATTTCATTTTGGTCCTTAGACTTTGAAATTTTTACCCTTTAGTACTTAAAGTTTCAAAATTTGATTTTCTCAACCCAAACCACTTTAACTTCTTAAAATTTCTCAAAATATAAGTTTTTCAGTTTGAGGAAGTCAAAAAATTCGAAATTTTCAGAGGAGTCCTTGGACAGTTTTAAAACTTCAATTTTTGGCCCTTAAACTTTCAAAGTTTAAAATTCCTAGGATTGGTTTTCTCAACTCAAAACCTTTAAACTATTATTATTAACTTAAAATATTAAATATTACAATCAATACAGTCCATATTTTCGAAACTTACAGATTAATCCTTGGACAGTTTTGAAATTACGATTTAGTCCTCAACTTTGCAAAAATTGCATAAATGGCATACTTGTTCAATTTCAAACATAAGATCAATTTTCCAGAATATATACCAAGTATAGAAAATAATTTTGAGTATATAACACATTTATTAACAGATTAATCAAGAGATAAAAAAGAAATCAAGACATATATGCAAGCGTGTCCCTATTGTACAAGAATTCAAGATCATGCTCATTTTTGTAAAACTTCTTGAACTTGATACATTTATAAAAATACATGTAATATATTTATAGTATTTAAAGACATTTTCATGTACTACATGCATTTTACCAAAATTATTTGCCTATTTTTTGAAAGATTTTTCATCCACCTCGTAGTAGTTTTTCGGGTTGTGATTAAAGGTGAAGATCTTCTTAAGAATCCAAGCTCTTGATCCTAACACTCCGAGTTCAGCCCCTATATTTCACCATAACCATATTTTGGTGTTAAAATTGATGTCTCAAGTCCAAAGAAAATATACTAAAACCAAATGATTACTACTCACCTTAATGTCCTCAAGTAGTTTTCAAAATCGGACTTCTTTCTTCAAGATTAGAATCAAGTCAAGGTCTTCCTTACTTTTTCAAGAAATAATCCTCTAAGAGTACCTCAATAAGAATGATTCGGCAAGTTAGAAGATGAATGAAATAGGCCTATGTTTTAAGAAGATGAATTGAAGATGAAAGATGGAAATTTTCTTCTTACCTTGCTCAAATGTTTCGGCCAAGAGAGAGAGGATGGATAGTATATTTTTGTTCAAGTGTTAGAGGAGAAAGGATGTTTGAAGAGTTGTGAGTGATAGGATGAAAAAATAAAATTAATACCCCCTCAACACATGATGGCCGAAATTTACAAGGGATGGGGATTTTTTTTTTTTTTGTGTGTGTGTGTGTGTTTTGATGATTAAGCTTTGGAATGAGGATTGTTGGGAAGTAAGTAGGTATAGTAGGATAAAAAAAAATTGAACTTGATTCCACCTAAATGGATATGGCCGAAAATTGGGCTTAGGGGGTGATTCTTTTTTTTGTTTTGATTTTTAATTATAGGATTAAAGTTTGTTCAGAGGTAAAAAAAAATTTGATTGATACCCCCTAATCCCCCCTATGGCCGAAAATGATGAGTGTAGGATGATGAAAATTTTGTTTTTCTTTTCTTTTGTTAAAGTTATGAATAATTAATGTATAGGTATATATAAATATTTAGGATGTTAAAAAAAAGGATGTGGAATATAAATAATATGTATATTTCAAAAGAACATGGAAGTTATTTGGGATTGTATTATTTGAATAAGGTGGAATATTTGTATAAGGATTGAAATGTACTCCTAAATTATCAAGGGGTCCAATATTACTAAAGTCATAAATAATCGATCAAAAATTAATACTTGAGGAGGAAATATAATCGGTATTCTCGAAAATAAGGAAGGATTAATTGTGACACTTAACCAAAAATTTCATCACTATACATTGTATTTTATGTTGATAAAAAAAAGTTGGGGCCTTACAAAAATAGTTAATTTACAACAAAAAAACATTACATTTAAACCTACTTTTAGTGTTAACACCAAAGTTTATGGCATAAGGTTTTGATATTTTAGCATTATATTAGTCCACAAACATATCACTGGAAGTAAACAAATTATGAGCTTAATACCTATTGCTCACAGAGAATCTTTCCAATATGCACTCGAACATGTCCGAAGGTAGTCAAGTATGTAGGGTGGTGGATGAAGATATTGACAATAGATCTAGTGGCGAAAATATAGAAATGAATTCTCCCGCAAATCAACTGCGATACCACCGTCATACGCCACAACAAATCCAAGAAATGGAAGAAGAAACAATCAATTGGAATTTTCATATAACTTGATATATATTTTTATATATTTTGTGAAATTACTTCTGTGGATTCTTTCTTTTAATACTAAATTCTGAATTCAAATTGATTGTAGGTTTTTCAGGAACTATCCTCACTCTGACAATAAGCAAAGAAACAAACTTAGCCAGGAGTTAGGAAAGGATCCCTTACAAGTTAAGTTTTGGTTCCAAAGCAAACGCACTCATATGAAGGTAAGATAAAGCAGTTTTTAATTTCTTATTGTTTTTGGCTTAACTGAAAAATGGTCCCGTGACTATAGGGGACTATTTTGTCCTATAAATATTTAAGTTAGCAATTTTGATCTCGTAAAATTCTTTTTGTCCCATAAGTTCTAATTTGTGCAATTTTGTCATACAAGTTCATATTTTGTGCAACTTTGTTTCCAACTTGGTGTTGTAGTATTTTTTTAAATATCCTAAAAAATATCTAAAATACCCAATATAGGGGGTGACATATAAAAATTACAATAATTGTTATTTTGACTAAAGAGTAAAATCGCGAAATTGCCACACCAAAATGTCACGCAACTCAGATTGTCAACCCCTAATAGTTACAAGACTAAAATTGCAGTTAAACATTTTTCATGTTGTAGTTGTTTCAATGAAAAAGGTTTTTATAACAATATTTTTGAAGCCATTTCGGTCTTGAATTATACGCGTTATCCAGATTCTAGAGTAAACGTTGCATCATTTTATTTTCCTTAATTTGCAGACGAAGCATAATCGCAAAGAGAACACACATCTTAGGGTTTAGAAGTAAAAACTTTGTGCTGAAAATATGAAGTTTAGAGAGGCCCTGGGTCACGCAAGTTGCCCTGCTTGTGATCGCATGGCGGCCATCGGTGATGTTTCTCTTGACGAGCACCATTTAAGAATGGAAAATGCTCGACTAAAAGAAGAGGTAATGCTTTCAAATAATATAAATATTCTTGAGTTTTTGTAAAATAGAGTTTTTTTTCAACTTTTACTTGTCTCATTCTTCTTGCCTTTTGTTTAGTTGTTGACACTAACAATTTTTCATATTTCCATCTTTTCATCTATATAGATTAATCGCATTTCAGCAGTAGCAGCAAATTAGTTGGCAAACCCTTCACTAACTCTGGAGCTACTCCAAAGTCCAAACCATATATATATATATATATATATATATATATATATATATATATAGGGATGGGATCTCATGTGGCAGCCTCTTACCATGTGGCGGTGTGGACAGATCCCATCCATCCATCCTATTCAATCAATGGTTCAGATTAGGCCTAAAAATACACCATTTTTCAATTATTTTATGTGTAAAAAGGGCAAATCAATAACTATCAAAATAGTGTAAAAACAATACCATATTTACTTTCCTAGAATCAAAGGATATATTCAATATCACCTTTCCATAGCATACACGCCTAATCATGGCAAACAAAACGGATTCACCCTTTATGCGTATTTTGGTGTACAAATGTTTATAATATTGTGTTCTGGACGCATTGTTTCGTGTATGGATATGTATATTTTGGTGCTAATATAACATGAAATATGGCGTGTTTGGATGTTTATTTGAGACTAAACATTGGTACTTAAATTGATATAAAAATACTGACAATATTGTACATTGGAAGCATGTTTTGGTGTATACATGTGCATACTTCAGTGCTTTATAATCATAAAAATATGGTATAAAAATAATTCCATTACGGTATCCTGAAATCATATTTTGGTGTACACTTGTCCGATATTTGGTGATAATATAAGTATTCAATAGTACATTGTTAGATGTTTAATTGAGAATATTGTATACTAATATCATCGTATATTTTGAAAATTATTTTGTATGTACATTTGACTGATTTGGTGTATAAATATGCAGATTTTCAACATTACGCGCTGCCTGATAATACTCATTGTCACGCCCAAATTTACATACCCATTAAAATATAATAGCATCCAATAAGGTACAACCCCAAATATTCAAACTTAGGCTCAACAAGAGCTATTAACTAAGTACAAAAAACTAAAAAATATAAATACAGCGGAAGTTTATAAATCATAACATACAATTATAGTAGAGTTGTAACTCACCTAACTATTGCAAGATAAAATAGTTATATTGTTCAAGTGCCGACGGATAAGCCATTCAAGCGGAAACTGCTATGTAGAGTCAACTCTGAGCTAGAAGTCTCGTGTCAGTCTCTTCGATCTCAAAACATTTGGTTTCTGAAAAGTTTTTATAGAAATCGTGGGGTGAGCTAAACGAGCTCCATGGGTTGGGATAGAGGAATGCACTATTTATTTAATGAAATATGAAGTGTTTCTTTGAAAAAAGTACTTATTGTGTCTAAAAATATTTATGCATGCTTGATAATGATGCACATAAAAATTATTTGCCATAATGATCAAGATCATATTGCAATTCAATAATGAGATATTAATGTTTGATTCTATCAGAGATGCAGTGCACATTGGACAACAATTAGTTAAGTACGGTGAATAATTTACTTTTCAAATGTTCAATAGATATCCCAATCTTTTTAAAACAAATAGTGGATATCTCATTTTAAAAACAAAGTATAAACAGTTAGTCAATTAGTTCGTCAGCCCGAAATAAGAAACGTAGGATCAATGTTGATCGGACACTGACCCTGTCCGTTCTCCTTGTTGCTTCCAATAATATTTGGCCGAAGCCCTGTCACCTTATCCCTCCCACTAGGCTCGATGTCTCTTTGGCCTGGGCTTTTGCCCAGAGATCGTCATATTCATGAATATAACGTTCTACGACCCAAGTTATGTCGCCATCTCCGGCCCGACCCGAAAATGGGATTAGGCATATGGGTAGTCAAACAAGGACCACAGACAATCCGTTCTATCCATTGTCCACCCTACCCACGCCGCAATAGACTCAAACAGTCAATATTTTTGTCAACATGACATTTATTTGCCCAAAGGTCAAGTCAAACAGTTACACAATTATAATGCAAATGAAGGATGATACAGTTTATGTTTTCTTTAACAAACTAAATTAAATTGGTGAACTTTGTGATAATGGTGTATATTATGAAATCATGAAATTACTTAATGTCGTGAACTTGATGAAACATGTAATGTCGTGAAATTTATGAAATTTCAAGCAAATCTAATTTTTGTTAGAAAAATAACATTTTGCCCACTTTTGACTCCAATGTGCTTTAATGAAACGCGCAATGATGGTGCAGGTTGCAAATCCTAGTTGTCGGGTTCGATCTTGTCGTCTACACAAAATGGCATAATTATTTATGTATGCTTTCTAACTTATGGAAATATAGATTAATTTAATATTAAAGTCTTATGATTACCGTGTTTTTATTAAATCATTAAGTTTTTTTTTTTTTTGAGAAAAAATCATTAAGTTTTATAAGCTTGACAATTATTAAAATTTTATGAGTCTAGATTCCAGGACTAAGAAGACAACTTCCTCCGTTCCTCTAGTTTACTCCTTCATAATTCAATTCAAAAATAACTATGAACTAAACCTTATTAATAACTTAATTTAGAGTTCCTGGAGGTTTTACTAATCGGTTACTTAAAAGAAACAAAGTTAAGATAACAAGATTAAAGTTTAGTCCAATTTACAATTAATATTCTATTTAGTGGAAAACGATTATTTACATATTTACTCCGAAAAAGTAAAAGTGCACAGATTCATGTAAAAATTAAATTTTATTCTTTATATTAAAAATTTTCGACAACTCTGTTACCCTCTTTAATTTGATTCATCTAAATTCAAAAAAAATAGGCTTAATAAGCTAAGAATGATAGTTATTTAAATTAAACCCTTTTAAAAGGAAGATTTACCCTTTTTCTTTTCTTTGTCCGAAATTGGATCAAAAGATTACCGGATGAAGCTCCTCACTAGGCGGTCATGGTGGTGGTGGTGGAGCGGTCGGCGGATAGTCGTGAGCGGGAGAAAGGGACGGCGGAACAAAGAAAAAAAAGAAAGGAGGAAAAGGTATTCACCTTGAGTGTGTGTATGTGTGTGTGGGTTTTCTCAAATATGATAAGGATCAATGTAGTATTTGAGTGAATTTTAAAGGTTTTATCCAAACGGTTCAGGTCAGACTAGGCTATCCGCAAGTTTGGGCCTATCATGGGCTGTGTTACATTATCTAATGAGGAAATTACATAAAATACCCAGATTTTTTAAAAAAAGACAAAAATATCCATTTATCACAAATTTACCCAACTCGGTCCTGGACTTCACAAATACACCCACTCTATTACTTTTTTTTTCAGTTTTTTACCCTCCTTCAATTTCTTACATTTCCATAGAATCCAGTCAATACCTAACCATGGAATATTTCGTCTCTTCCATCTATGCAGCCATTGTCTTTTTCTTCCTCTATTACATATTGCTCTGGTCAAGATCGGCTAAGCCAAAAACCGGCGCGCCACCCGAAGTCGGCGGCGCACGGCCTTTTACAGGCCACCTCCACCTCATGCCTGACGGCTCCGTCGCCGAACTTCCTCACATAAACTAACTTCCCTGGCAGATAAATACGACCCAATTTTCACGATCCGACTCGGCGGATGTCGAGCCCTGATGGTGAGCAGCTGGGAATTAGCCAAAGAATTGTTCACCACCTGCGATGTCGCCGTTTCGTCCCGTCGAAGATTACGAGCCGCCAAACACTTGAGCTACGACTTCACCATGTTCGGCTTTGCTCCTTACGGCGCAGTCTACTGGCGAGCTTTATAAGCTCTAGAAGGAGAAGAAGGACGAATCGGGGAGAGTGTTGGTGGACATGAAAAAGTGGTTCGGTGATTTGAATTTGAAAGTGGTACTCAGGGTGGTGGCGGGGAAGAGGTTTAATTACGGAGGTGGAGGTGAACCCAATTTTCTGTGTTTTTATTATTTTGTGATTTGAAGTTTTTCGTTTGTTTCGATGTTGTTTCGAAGTTGTTTCTTTTATGTTTCTTTTGTTCTTTTATGTATTTTCCATATATTTATTCTTTTTTATTATTTTTGATTTGTTGTGTTATCTATCTGACTATGTATTTTTTTATTTCTTTTGTAGTGAATGTGGGATTTTTTGTTGCTTGTTATGTCATTGTTGGGAAGGTTATGGACGTTGAAGCGTTCAAGATAGAGAATGAACAAGCAAGACTGAGTAATCTGCTTCACAACCATGCTAAGTTGAAGCTGCAAAATGGTGATGACGATGACAACGACACTGAGTTTCTACCTCCACTTCCTAATGATTTTAGAGAATTGTTGTTACATAAATCTTAATGATGATGTAATCAGTTGAAACATGTAAGAAACATAAATGTAATATGTAAGAAACAATTGTGAAATAGGGGATCATGTGATAAAAGTTTGTAGTAAATTGCTTTTAAATTTAGAGAAATAGTGTAGTTTTTCCCCATATACACTTCAACTTTTTAGTTCATGTGATATCTTTTATAGTTTCATTTACATAAGAAAGAAGTTTTACCTCATCCAAGTATGATTACATTGATTTAGAACCTTTATTCAGAGTAAGCAGTTGCATCTTGAGTTGGTAAACATGTGTGCGAGAAAGAGAATGATATCGCAGCTTTCAAAGCATGCGGATCTCGATCGTAATAGTAAGAGAAATTACATGAAGCAACTTCGGAGAGGTGATCGAGGAAAAAAGACAGATGCGGAGATGTTTATCATTTAATTCGATCAAATTAAGGATTCAAAAGGAAGTTCCATCCGATTAGTGAGCAACATTTGGGGACAGGAAACTCCAAGAACATGATTAAGAAGATCATATGCATCGAGAATCGCAGAGTTGAGCATGCCAAATCTTTGTAATTTTACTAGTAGTTTTAGAGAATTGTCAATGTAAGTCGCATGCGTAATCTTGAACTAAAGATCTCACGTCTTTGTGGCAAAGTTGTTACTAGTAGGTCTTTCACCGCTATAGTTGATGCATTCAATAATTTTACGATGTTGGAAGTCAATACAAAGTATTTTTTGGTCTGATAATGGAGTCGTGTCCATTTCTCGTAGCCGATGATGGACAAGTAAGCTCAAATTTTCTGAATTGAATTTGTTGTTCCAAGATTTCTTTTAGGGCGCTGAATGTGCAATCCATTGAAATCAGTATTCTTGTTATCTCAAAGTTGGTATACTCTCTATTTTCTTCCCATTGTCCATTGTGGCATACCACAACTGAGATTTTCACCATGCAACTATGTAATGCAATGAAAAATTGGCTAAGTGAAACATATAAGAAACATAAATGAAACAGGTATGAAACAACAAAGAAACAACAAACATGTTTGAAACAACAAAGAAACAAAAAAGAAACCAATGCAAAAAATAAGCGAAAAATGGGTATTTTTGTCAAAAATCAGCGGAAAGTGGGTATTTTTGTCAAAAATCAGCGTAAATGGGTATTTTTGTCCAAAATCAGTGGAAAATAGACATTGTGCAAGGATTGGATATGAAAAATGGGGTATTTATGTCCTTTTCCCTTATCTAATTGCTAAAGATTTGATGGGCTATTTATGTGGCTCTCACTAATGATTTTAAGTTAAAAAAATAAATACCTTCCACTTGGGCCTGGATATATATGTTAAACAAAATAAAAATTCAACCAATGATTGAGTTAACATAATGACAATTTCAATTATATAATACTATTGACCCACATAAAATATCATCAACGTCAATTATATAGGGAAAAGGACATAAATACATCATTTTCCATACTCAATCCCTGCACAATGTCCATTTTTCGCTGATTTTGGACAAAAATACAATTTTCCGCTGAATTTGGACAAAAATACCCATTTTCCGCTGATTTTTGACAAAAATACCCATTTTCCGCTGATTTTTTTGCGTTGGTTTCTTTTTGTTTCTTTGTTGTTTCTTTGTTGTTTCATACTTGTTTCATTTATGTTTCTTATATGTTTCACTTAGCCAACTTTTCATTGAGTTCCACAAAAAATCTCGGTTGTGGTATGCCACATGGACAATTAAGTATATCAACTTTGAAATAACAAGAATATTGATTCAATGGAACATTCAACACCCTAAACGAAATCTTGGAACAACAAATTCAATTCAGAAAATTTGAGCTTACTTGTCCATCATCACTACGAAAATGGACACGACTCATTTTGTCAGGCCAAAAATACTTTATATTGACTTCCAACATCGTAGAATTATTGAATGCATCAACTGTAGCGGAGAAAGAGTTACTAGTAACAACTTTGCAAGAGTACGTGAGATCTTTAGTTCAAGATTAGACATGCAAATATCGAAATGAAGCAAAGATCAACATTTACAAGGATGACAAAAAAAAAAAAAAAAATGAATAGTATATGGGGAAAAACTACACTATTTCTCTAATTTAAAAGCAATTTACTACAAACTTTTATCACATGATCCCCTGTTTCACAATTGTTTCTTACATGTTTCATTTATGTTTCTTACATGTTTCAACTGATTACATCATCATTAAGATTTACATAACTACAATTCTCTAAAATCATTAGGAAGTGGAGGTAGAAACTCAATGTCGTTGTCATCGTCATCACCATTTTGCAGCTTCAACTTAGCATGATTGTGAAGCGGATGATGAGCACTTGCTTGTTCATTCTCTATCTCAAATGCTTCGACGTCCATAGCCTTCCCACCAATAAAGTGCTCGGCATAACAAGCAACAAAAAATCCCCCATTCACTACAAAAGAAATAAAAAAAGATACACAGTGAGATACATAACACAACAAATCAAAAACAATAAAAAAGAACAAATAAATGGAAAATATATAAAAGAACAAAAGAAACATAAAAGAAACAACTTCGAAACAACATCGAAACAAACAAAAAACTTCAAATCACAAAATAATAAAAAAACACAAAAAATTGGGTTTAACCTCTAAGTCTTCGCTCGACATTTTATCAAAAAGTTGCAGAGCCTCACCCCGTTGGATGAAAACTCGAAATCAACCACAAAATCTTCACCCCAATCCTCGTTGCCCCGTTCGAAACATTCATCATCTTCTTCGACACGACCGCGATTCCTGATAAGAAACTGGTAGAACCATAGAAATGGATAGAAATATAAAACCCACATGAATGAACGGTTCTTTTTTCTTCTCTCCCACAGATAAACTTCACTCTATCCTCTGTAATCTCTTCATCCACCCATCCCAAATTTTCCCCCCTCAATTCTTCTCCCTCCAGTCAAGAATTGCCTGCGGATAGAACTATACATATGAACTCTAGATAATGTGACAAAACCAAGAATTGGTAGAATTTAAGCAGTAAATGCTGAACATAGAAGAATCCAGAATTTCAATAAGCATTATTTGAATAACTATTGTTGGTAATCAAAATCTCAATAAACAAGTAACTTGTAGCTGAATTTTTCTTTGCTAGCAGAAAAAATATCATAATTGAACATTCATAAATCTTACTGTAGCACACATATAATTAGAGAAGATGATCCATAAATGTCCCACCTCTTCCAAAAAGGGTGGATAAAAGAGGGGTGAAAAAATAGGTAGAAAAATAACCAAAAAAAGGAGAAAGAAAATCGTCTTTACAAATCAAAACCTAGAAATCTTTTTCTTAAAAAAAAACCCACAATTAGAAAACAGATAACAACAATCTTGATCCAAATACGGCAAACCCCTATCCCAACTCAATAGATCTAAACAAATCCAGGCAAAACTAATTACAGGGAAGATCCAACTAAAACAACACAATAACAACCCAAAAATAAGAAAATAAATCAAGAAAAAAAATGTTATTAACCTTGCGATAACTAGAACCATCAGGCTCAACGGTCCAACCAGCCTCAGCACAGAGAGCTTTCAAAACCTCATTATTATCATAGTGTTTTGGTAGATTATAATTACCCTGTGCCCTTAAACCATCATAAATCTTGGCTGCTACAGCTCTCCTCCATCTCTCTCTCCTCCTGTTATTCACTCTACCCCAAAATCTCTACACTCTTCCTTCACCCACCACCACCACACTCCGCTCCCTCCGCCGCCGCTTCTCCATCCGAGCAGCCTGCGGCAAGTTTGAGCGCAAAAATCCCCATGTCAATATCGGCACCATTGGCCACGTCGACCACAAGCAAAACCACTCTCACCGTCGCCCTAACCATGGCCCTAGCCTCTCTCGGAAACTCAGCCCCCAAAAAGTACGATGAAATTGACGTTGCCCCTGAAGAGAGAGCACGTGGTATCACCATTAACACGACCATCGTTGAGTACGAGACTAAAAACTGCCATTACGCCCACGTCGATTGCCCCGGGCACGTGGATTATGTTATGAACATGATTACTGGTGTTGCGCAAATGGACGGAGCAATTTTGGTGGTAAAAGTAAGGGGTGGGTATATTTGAGAAGTTTAGGACCAGATGGGGTAGATTAGTGATAGAGTGGTATTTTTGTCTTTTTTCAAAAATCAGGGTATTTTGTGGTATTTCCTCAATTATATAAATATATTTAAAGCCTAAATCTTCATCATTTTGAAACTTACATAATTCATCGAAATTCGGGGTCTCACACCCACGTGCTTGCAAATATCTATAGAACAGATCCAACTGAAAAATATATAAAACAAAATTACCAAAAAAAACGAAGTTAACATCAAACAAGTCAACCAAAAAACGAAAAAGGATGCAGCAAATGCATTTGTGTATCACATAAAAACTAACTGTATACCAACAATTGCCTAACTGTATACCAATCTATAGTTAAGTTTTCATCAATTCATATCCACAATTAAAATAAAAACAACTGAACTAATTGTATACCAACTATTTACCAATTGTATACCAACTTATAGCTAAGTTTTCATCAATTCATTTCCACGGGTGTAATAAAATAAAATGGGCCAAAAAATATAAGCTACAATTTCCTCAGTTTGGGCATCGAAGATTTCAAAGCAGATTTAACAGTATTGGACCTCTTGTTAACATTACGAGCACCCTTGCTCGGCCCTGGATATGCATGTATTTTCATGTTTCCTCTTGCCATTGAAAATTATAAACCTGGTATTGAGAAACATGAACTATATTAAAGAATGCGGAACTCAAGCACAATATATCAAAAAAAATGCACCAACTAAACTAATTGGGCACTGTATGAACTCTAACTGTATATTCAAAAATGTGAAGCCCCGATTTTTCCGAAGCTATTAATTGATCCACATTGTCGTTTATACTTTTGATCGACTATTTTACCGCGTCATTTTGACGGGTAATTATTAATAATATATACATTTTGTACTTTATTTCATTTTTTTTAATTACTTGTGATCATGATCATCATTAATTCTATTCCTCATTTATGATAACTTGATTGATCAATATTACTATATTTGTATTTATTAGTCACCTTAGAATTTTAAGAGATTATTTATTTTGGAGACTTTTACCGTATAGAATTAAGATTTTGATTTAGATTAAGTGATCATGAGACTTACAAGTGATCAAGGAAATCACTAAATATTTTGGAGATTGATATATTTCATCTATTATCATCAAATTTGGGACAAAAAAAAATATATGGAATTACCATATTGCCCTCATAGTGGACGGCCATGGTGATGATTTGGAGTAGAAATATCATCCAACTCTTGTACACCTACACCTTATATTAGTCATCTTGTGCATAATTATACCATTAATTCAAATATTATACACATCATCTCATACATCAGTTCTTTATTATTAATTTTGCCAACATGTTGGAAGTCTTCCAACATTCCTTCTCATCCCATACCTTTGACCACCCTTTTGTCTCCATGCAAGAGACAAATTACAAGACACAAATTGAACAAAATCCTCTCCCTCTCTCTCCATGAAGTGGACGACCATATGGCCTAATTTTGTCAAAATTTCATCTCAAAAGTTTATCCAACACATTTTAATTCTCAAGCAAATTCTCCTTCTTCTCTCTAACTTCTCTCTAACCTCATTCACATCTTCAAATCTTCAAACAAAATTCATTCATATCTTCAAACCTTCAAACACCAACTCTTCACATCTTCAAATCTTCAACATAAGTTCTTCATATCTTCAAGTACCACTTCTTCATATCTTCAAATATTCAAACACAAGTCCTTCACATCTTCAAACCCATCTTCATAACTCCAAGAACATCTTCTTCCTAACATCAAACATACTTCCTTTCTTCAAACATCTAAACCAAAACAAACAATCTTACCACTTAAAACTCAAAAATTCGAACACCCTCTTTCTCGAAGTAAGAAATTTCACTCCTCAATTCAACTTAAATTCTTCCTACTCATCACCTTCTTCTTTTAACTTAAGTTTATATTTTGAATTTTGAGGTACTTAGAAGACCACTTGGAGACATGCATGCATGGTGATGAAACTTGAAGACTTGAAGAACTAGTAGAGAAATTTGGACTACAAGGTAAGAATTGGACACTAGAACCCTTCTTTCCTCTTCTTTCTATTTTTTTTCAAATTTTAACACCCATTTTTTTCATTTTTGAGAAATAGGGGCTGACCTTAGGTGATTTTGGAGTAGAACCAAAATTTCCAAATTTGAAGCTTCAACTAGTTTCAAATCACCTACTACACAAGGTAAAGTGTAGTCTTTCCAATTTTCTTATCTCCTTCTTTTTCTCTTTAATTTTTCTCTCATTTTTCTAACTCCAAATTTTTGATATTTCTTGACTTAGGGGCTGACCTAAGTGACCTCATCCAAAGTTGTGAAATTTTCCCTTTTTATTTCACAACTTTCCAATTTAAGATGGGTGGAAAAATACTTTCCAACTTCTAGGTGTTTTTATTAAAATGCATGTAGAATTTTGATCATGAGCCCTTGAAATATATAATATATGTATTGCATGTCAATTTTATGTATCAGACCATGAAAATTCTCAAGAGTTGCTCAAAATTGCTATTTATTGAATTTTAGGTGCATGCATGTACACTTTAATGCTTTAATTGATGAATTCTTGTATGTATTGGACATGCATGTGTATGATCTTTAAAATATATGTTTTTGATGACTTATAACCTGGAAAAGTCGAGCATAATTGATTAAATTTCAATTTTGGACTTAAAAATGCAAAAATGGAAAGTTGGTGGACTAAATTGCAAGAAAATAAAAGTTAAAGGACCCCCCTGCAAATTTCGAATTTTGGGACTGTACTCAGGTTCAAAAATGACTTTTGGACATTTTAATAAAGTTTTAAGAGTTTTAAGTTAAATAAAATCAACCCTTAAAAGCCCAAGGACTAGATTGTAAAATTTTCAAAGTTTAAGGGCTACTTTGCAATTTTTAAAACTGTACCAGACCTAAACTTTATAAATTGAAATTTTTACTTTTAAGTTACTGGGAATGACACATTTTAAAAGTATTCCAAAAATCCAAGTGGTTAGGGCTTGGAAAACAATTTTACTAAAATTGAGGGACTAATGTGAAAAATATTAAACTTGAGGACCCAAATGAAATTTCCAGGACTTATGCAGCCCATGCACCTGAAAATACTAACTTAACTATAACTTAATTATATTTTGGACCCAAAGTTCAACTACATAACAATTGGACCCCTAAAAGCCTTAAAGGCAATTATTTTAAAATGGGACAAAAATGATATTCTCAAACGTTGAAGGACCTACACATATTGCTTTTAAAAACTGCTTTTGTTTCAATATCCTACCAACCTTAGTGACATTTTCCAACTGGAATCACATTAAAAGCCCTTCCGGTTTGTGAGTTCCGAATTTTTAAAACTTAAGGTCCGAATTGACAATTTTTACAAATTTGGGGCCAATGTGAGATTTTTATAAAAACTCGACCATAAAACTTTAAAAACCTAAATCTCTGGACAATTTGGAGAATTTAGGAACTGACCTCATAATTTTTCAAGGTCGGGATATTTAATTATTCAATTTTTAACCCCAAAAGTGTTAGTTTTTACAAAACGGGGCTAAATTACAATTTTTCTTTTATAAAGGACCTAACTCAAATTATTTTCTCTTTTACTAAAATAGCCCTGGACTCTCTGACTTGGATATTTAATTTAAATATTTTACTTTTCCAAAAACCCCGACTTATCGGATCAATTTGACCGATTAATACCCGATCGCGGAGCTTGCCGCTCTTGCGAATTGAATCTATAACGGGACTTATGTCCCACCCAATTTTCAAGATATCGAAGGTTTCTTATCCTTCCGATAATCATCTTCATCCAAAAACTCCACCAACGCCATAATTGCCACTCGCGTTTTTCAAAAATTTCTCTAAATCGCTTTCTGAATCAATAATACTCATTGCTGGTTGATTTGCTGTAATTGTAATTACTTTCCTACGAGTCAACTTGGTGTGTCGAGCTCACCGTCGACTCGGAATGGATACGTCGGGGATGGAACAGGGAAGCTCGGCTGCTATTCCACTCTTCCTTGGCCCCATCGTCCCTAATCCATCGAGGACGAGTTTGTCCAAGGGAAGCGGGTCGTAGATCGGGTATAATCATGATTATGACGGATCAGAGCCTCGCCAGCTCCTTTGGGATTTTGTCTTTGCCTACGGAGCGATAAGGTGCCGGTCTTGGACCATCTTGTTGAGGGAGTTACAAGTAAGAATGAAGGAATCGCTTGTCCCGATCCACACGATTCCGGAGTTATCGTCCCGTTTTGGTTGGCGTTACATTTCCGTAAAACCGCTACTCATTTTTTGCATTGGTTGGCGCTACAAATCCGTGCGCAACCATTATTTGCCTTGCATAGGATTGGCGTTACACTTCCGTACGCAATCTACCTGTCTTATTTGTTTCACATAGTGCACTGTGTGACCATGAATCAATTTTCTTGAATGTATAAATATATTATTGTATTATTTTATCACGACGCTTGTGAATCGTGTGTGAAATCATGCATCATACTCACGCGTTTTCATATAATCTTGTTTTCTCACATTAACTATATTGCGCCACACTCGCATTACGATCACCCCATCCACTGAGATTTTTGTCTCATCCCCACCGTTTTCTAACCTTAGATGAGGATTTCGTTGGAGATCTTTGAACCGCTCGGATTGAGACCTTGTACTACGCTTGTTGGATTTCTCGCTTGTTGTTGATTGGACTCTTTTCTTATTATGTTGTTGTCGGACTTTTGTATTCTAATCAATTCGGGTTTGTAATTGAGGGCGTATGACCCTTTGACTTTAAGTTGCTACTTTGTTGAAATTCGGGTTGTAATTTGGATGATGGAATGCGGACTTTAAGTGGTAACTTGTATCTGTTATTTATTTCATTTGCTATTTAGACTCTGTCTTATTGGGTTCTCATTGATATTGTGCGGATTTGTTGGTTCATTTGTATTTAAGTTGTGGATCGTTCGTCGCGTCCCATTTGGGGCGTGATGATTAGAAAGTGGTATCGAGCTCGGCTAGTAAGATGGAAACTTACACCGAGTGACCCGAGGATAGGACTCTCGATGCGTGTTTTGGGTAGTACAGCGACTTGACCAATTAAGTGTGAAATCGATTTCAAATTGGCATAGAACCGTCTTATTGATATTGAACTAAGTTAGAACGCATACTTGAGATTTCATAATCATATTTGTCTTGACTTAGTTGATTTTGACTGATTTCCCTTACTCATTCTTCCTTATTCTTTTCTTATCTTTCCTCTACCTTTGGTGATCCGCCTTAGTTTTGTTTGATCGGGATGGAGCCGACGCCGCCCTACATGGTGGGATGTATTCCATGCCCGTCTTTGGCGGAATATTACCGGGCACGATGATTCATTGGCACCGGGAAAGTAATCGAGCGACCTCAGAGCTACCCGAGGAGCGCCACCGTAACAGAGACCTGACACAGCGGTTGGCAAGGAGCCAAGATGAAAAGAACGAGCTGACCACTGTCATCAAGGACCGCGATAACACCATTAGAGAGCGGGAGGATCAAATACAGAGTATCCAGGAGCGCCTGGATAACATGCGACAGAAGATGAAGAGAGCAAGTGACGGCCGCCAGAAGTGGGAGATTGACGCCCGCATATCTCGCGATACCGTTGAGCGCTTGGAGAGACCCTCATCAAGCGGATGAGCGGATAGAGGACCTTACACAGGCCCTAGCTCGGGAGGGGCGCGCACTGAGGCTCTTAGCGGCTAATGCTCGATCATTACCACCGCCCGAGGCGAGCCTATACCTGATGCCGAGGAGGATCCCGAGGAGGATCCCAAGGAGGATCCCGAGGAGGATCCAGTCGACATTGGAGAGCCGGAGGCTGCTCCACTCGATGAGGCTCAGGGATTCGAGCAGTGGTTGGACTTTATGGATTGGCCCGAGGTTTAGGCGCCACCTCGGCCCGACCCGGCCCGATTATAGACATAGTGCGGCGATGATGATGGCGATCTCACCGATTAGCTAGTAGATTGTCAGTTTGTACTTTTGTTGTTGTAGCCGTGTAATCCAGTGTTGTACCTTACATTATTGTACTAGATTCGGATGTATTTTGATTCCATGTATCTGACTTAGTATTCTCACTGTTTGTTTGTCTTTGGGTGTATTCAAATTTTATATTAATGGATATGCCTTTTGCCATTTATTCGATGTCTTGTGTTGATGTTACTTTCCTGCGATATCACTTGCTTTACGCGAATCATTATTGTATTCATTTACTCGCGAATCGCAACTAACGCTCCAAGATACAGAATGGCAGAACATCGAGGACATGGGAGACCTCGTCGCGTCCCACGAGGAGACGATGATGTAGCCAGGGATCGGGTACCCTCTCCGAAATTACCACCACCTCATCCACCTGCTGCATGAGACAATCGATTGCACAAGCCTTGCAAAGAAATCGGTGTTTATGGGGCGACAGCGAGCCTCAACCCCATGCTCCTGAACCCGCACGAGAGGCGAACGATTGCACATTGGAGCGATTCATGCGGTTCGACCCACCAACCTTCTTGGGAGAGCCGGACGATGTGAAAGCGGAAGAATGGATAGAGAAGCTGGAAAATATCTTCAATGCTCTTCAATACTCCGACGAGCGGAGAGTCACACTCGTTGTATTTAAATGGGAATCGGCCGCCGACTGGTGGAGGCGATTGAAAGGAGATGGGAACATGACCGAGTAATCGAACATGGGAAAATTTCTTGGTGAATTCAATGAACAATATATTCCCAGTCGTGAAGGAAGCACGCCGGGATGAATTCCATAGATTGAGGCAAGGAACTGACGTGGCTCGATCGAAGTCTGAATTTCACCGATTGTCCAAGTATGCTCTGGGGACAATCGATCTTGAAGAGGATAAGCTTTACAAGTTCACTCGAGGATTGAAACGGAACTTCGAAAATAGTTGTTGATCGTTGAACGGCAACCTACTCACCACAGAAAGGCAAAGCGACTCTCCGCATTGAGTCGGGATCAACCGTATTGGATGATTCAAAGAGTAGGCCATCGAACAGTTTTAAGAGGCCACCATGTGGGGCGCCATCTAAACCGCTGTTAAGTTTCGAAGGACCGGTTAACGGGACGACAAAGGAAAGAGACCAACAAGGAAAGTCGGGTCAAGAATGTGCGCATTGCCGATGAATCGGGACATACTTTGCCGACAAGCTTTGGCGTAAACAAGGAAGGTGTTTTATTTGTGTAGTAATCAGACCAAATTTAAGATTGCCAAGTACAATGACCGACCTAAACAAACACAACCACGAAGGCGGGAAACGGCCAGGGTAATCGGGCAGGATGCCCGCTCGAGCATTTGCACTAACCGGACGAGGCTCGGAGGCAAGCAGACGTGGTGGAAGGTATGCTTCTAGTATCTAACCATTACACTAAAATATTGTTCGACCCTGGATAAACGCATTCATTTGTTGCACCGCATTTTGTACACAAACCGCATGCATGCATGGAACATATGCCTATATGCTTAGAAGTGTAAACTCCTATGGGTGCAAGTCGGATAACATATATTATCTATAATGCATGCGAAGTTAAGATTCTTTGAGATAAACTTTCTGCCGATTTGATCTTATTACCTATATCCGAATACGACATAATATTGGGAATGAATCGGTTATCGGCACACCATGCACAAATGGACTGCCATAACAAGTCCATTAAGCTATGTGAACCCGGAAAACCCGAAGTGGAGATTTCGGGAAGGGCACGAGTTAAGATTGCCCCAATCATTTCAAAATGAAAGCGAGAAGAGCGATCACTAGAGGGGCTCGGGGGTACTTGGCGTTTGTAATTAACAAACCCAAGGTTGAGATACAAATCAACCAAGTACCTATAGTATCGGATATACGGATGTATTTCCACAAGAACTCACCACTTGTCCTCCGGATAGAGAAGTCGAGTTCACCATCGAAGTGTTGCCAAGGATCGCCCGATGCGAACCCCGTATAGAATGGCTCCTCTTGAGTTACAAGAGTTGAAAACGCAATTACGGCCCGATGGATGTGGGATTTATCCGACCGAGTGCGTCTCCGTGGGGAGCACTCTTCTTTGTTCGTCAAAAAGAAGGATGGCACATTAAGACTATGTATAGATTATCGTGGACTTAATAGTGTGACCATCAAGAACAAATATCCCCTCCCAAGGATAGACGAACTATTTGATCAACTTCAAGGAGCAACGGTGTACTCGAAGTTTGATTTACAACAAGGATATTACCAACTGAAAATCCGCGAAGGAGACATTTCCAAAACTGCATTTCAAACCTGATATGGACACTACGAGTTTGTAGTAATGCCTTTCGGTCTGACGAATGCACCAGCAGCATTTATGGACCTGATGCATCGAGTCTTCCAACCTTATTTGGATCAATTCATAGTGATATTCATTGATGACATACTAGTATACTCTAAGTCTAGAGAAGAGCACGGACGTCATCTGAAAATCGTTTTAGAGACACTACGAGAGCATAAGTTGTATGCCAAATTCAGCAAGTGCGAATTTTGGCTTAGTGAAGTCGCATTCTTGGGACATATAGTATCCTAAGACTTTGGGATTGCGGTAGATCCTTGAAGGTACGGGCGGTGGTTGAATGGAAACAACCCGTGCAGAACGAAATCGAAAGTTTCTAGGACTAGCTGGATATTATCGAAGATTTATCCAGGACTTCTCCAAGATAGCCGGACCACTCACTCGACTAACCCAGAAGCAAGTCAAGTTTGAGTGGAATGACAAGTGCGAGACGAGTTTCCAAGAGTCAAAGAAACGACTTACTACGGCTCCGTCTTAGCCCTTCCAAAGGGAACAGAAAACTTTGTCGTCTCTCGGTGATGCATCAAAAGAAGGACTAGGAGCGTGCTCATGCGGGGAAGGAAAGGTTATCGCTTATGCGTCACGAAAGCTCAAGCCGTATGAGGCCAATTATCCAACGCATGACTTGGAATTGGCGGCGATTGTTTCAGCGTTGAAGAAATGGAGACATTATCTCTACGGAGCAACATTCACGGTTTTCACGGATCATAAGAGCTTGAAGTATCTATTCTCCCGAAAAGACCTCAACGAGGCAACGGAGATGGATGGAGTTGATTGAGGACTATCACTTTGATACTCAATACCATCCCGGGAAAGCTAACGTCGTAGCAGACGCTCTAAGCAGAAAGGCGAGTTTAGCTAGACTCATGATTCGAGAGTGGGAATTATTAAAAGAGCTGAGCAATTGGAATCTGACGAGAACCAATACTCATATTTCATGTGCTAACATTTCGGTTAAACCCGAACCTGTTGAATGAGATCAAAGAAGCCAAGAGAAAGATACATATCTTCAAAAACTGAAGGAGAAGATACTTAAAGGAGAAAGATCAGAATTCTCGGTACCTGAAGATGGAGTTATCGGGTTCCTAATCGAGTGTGTGTACCAATTGACGAATTAGGAATAAAATCCTAGCAGAGGCACACCGTTCAAAATACACTATACATCCTGGAGGAAACAAGATGTATAAAGATTTGAAACGAGTTATTGGTGGGTAAACATGAAGAACCAGGTAAGCGGAGTTCGTTGGGAGATGTTTGACTTGTCAACGAGTAAAAGCGAGAACACCAACGACCATCCGGTTTACTACAACCGTTGAGAATTCCCGAGTGGAAATGGGAACATATAACGATGGACTTTGTGACGGATCTACCAAGGACCGAGGAGAGGCCATGATGCTATCCGGGTAGTTGTAGACCGACTCACGAAATCTGCACACTTTTTACCCATCAAGAAAACGATAGCTTGCGAACTTGCACATACTTATATCAGAAATCATTCGACTACATGGAGTACCGGTCGATATAGTATCCGAAGCAGAGACCCGAGGTTTGTCTCCAGTTTTGGAAGTGCTTATACGAGGAATTAGGTACCTCACTAAGTTTCAAAGACAACAAAGACATCCACAAACCGATGGACATCGAGCGAACAATTCAAACCCTTGAAGATATGTTGCGAGCACTGCACTGGATTTTCAAGGAAGTTGGGATTCGCACTTATCATTAGCCGAGGTTCGCCTACAATAACAATTATCGGCCACGATTGGGATGGCACCTACGAGTCATTGTATGGGCGAAAATGTAGATCCCCACTACACTGAGATTGATGACCAATGGACTCCGAAAGAGAAACGAAAGTCGCTCTCGATTCCAGAGGTCGACTTAGTTCAGGAGGCCATGGAGAAGGTCAAGGCGATCAAGGAGCGGATTCACACACTCGAGCCGCCAAAAGAGTTACGCGGACAAGAGGAGAAAGGATTTGGAATTTGAAGTCGGTGATGAAGTATTTCTCAGACTCTCACCACGGAAAGGATTGATCAATCCGAAGAAAGGAGGCAAGTTGAGTCCGAGATATGTTGGACCTTACAAGATTTTACAAAGGATCGGGAAATTAGCCTACCGACTCGAGTTACCAGCACCATACGCAGGAATGCACGATGTATTCCACGTATCGAGATTGAAGAAGTATCAACCAGATCCCGAGCATATCATCACTCGAGATACTCCTCCTCTAATGGAAAATCTATCCTACACCGAGAGGCCAATCCGGATCATTGATCAGCAGGTACGATAGTTGCGTAAGAGAGAAATTCCGATGGTTAAAGTGGTATGGCAGAACCACCACCGAGATGAAAACGCAACGTGGGAGATGGAAGAAGACATGAGGAATCAATATCCAGAACTATTCTGAAGAGAATTTGGGGACCAAATTCTTTTAATGAGGGGAGGATGTGAAGCCCCGATTTTTCCGAAGCTATTAATTGATCCTCATTGTCGTTTATACTTTTGATCGACTATTTTACCGCGTCATTTTGACGGGTAATTATTAATAATATATACATTTTGTACTTTATTTCATTTTTTTTAATTACTTGTGATCATGATCATCATTAATTCTATTCCTCATTTATGATCACTTGATTGATCATTATTACTATTTTTGTATTTATTAGTCACCTTATAATTTTAAGAGACTATTTATTTTGGAGACTTTTACCGTATAGAATTAAGATTTTGATTTAGATTAAGTGATCATGAGACTTACAAGTGATCAAGTAAATCACTAAATATTTTGGAGATTGATATATTTCATCTATTATCATCAAATTTGGGACAAAAAAAATATGGAATTACCATATTGCCCTCATAGTGGACGGCCATGGTGATGATTTGGAGTAGAAATATCATCCAACTCTTGTACACTTACACCTTATATTAGTCATCTTGTGCATAATTATACTATTAATTCAAATATTATACACATCATCTCGTACATCAATTCTTTATTATTAATTTTGCCAACATGTTGGAAGTCTTCCAACATTCCTTCTCATCCCATACCTTTGACCACCCTTTTGTCTCCATGCAAGAGACAAATTACAAGACACAAATTTAACAAAAAATCTCTCACTCTCTCCCCCCATTTGGACGGCCAAGAGGCCATTTTGCACAAAAAATTTATCAAAAATTTTATCCAACATATTTTAATTCTCAAGCAAATTCTCCTCCTTCTCTCTAACTTCTCTCTAACCTCATTCACATCTTCAAATCTTCAAACAAAATTCATTCATATCTTCAAACCTTCAAACACCAACTCTTCACATCTTCAAATCTTCAACATAAGTTCTTCATATCTTCAAGTACCACTTCTTCATATCTTCAAATATTCAAACACAAGTCCTTCACATCTTCAAACCCATCTTCATAACTCCAAGAACATCTTCTTCCTAACATCAAACATACTTCCTTTCTTCAAACATCTAAACCAAAACAAACAATCTTACCACTTAAAACTCAAAAATTCGAACACCCTCTTTCTCAAAGTAAGAAATTTCACTCCTCAATTCAACTTAAATTCTTCCTACTCATCACCTTCTTCTTTTAACTTAAGTTTATATTTTGAATTTTGAGGTACTTAGAAGACCACTTGGAGACATGCATGCATGGTGATGAAACTTGAAGACTTGAAGAACTAGTAGAGAAATTTAGACTACAAGGTAAGAATTGGACACTAGAACCCTTCTTTCCTCTTCTTTCTATTTTTTTTCAAATTTTAACACCCATTTTTTTTCATTTTTGAGAAATAGGGGCTGACCTTAGGTGATTTTGGAGTAGAACCAAAATTCCCAAATTTGAAGCTTCAACTAGTTTCAAATCACCTACTACACAAGGTAAAGTGTAGTCTTTCCAATTTTCTTATCTCCTTCTTTTTCTCTTTAATTTTTCTCTCATTTTTCTAACTCCAAATTTTTGATATTTCTTGACTTAGGGGCTGACCTAAGTGACCTCATCCAAAAATTGTGAAATTTTCCATTTTTATTTCACAACTTTCCAATTTAAGGTGGGTGGAAAAATACTTTCCAACTTCTAGGTATTTTTATTAAAATGCATGTAGAATTTTGATCATGAGCCCTTGAGATATATAATCTATGTATTGCATGTCAATTTTAAGTATCAAATCATGAAAATTCTCAAGAGTTGCTCAAAATTGCTATTTATTGAATTTTAGGTGCATGCATGTACACTTTAATGCTTTAATTGATGAATTCTTGTATGTATTGGACATGCATGTGTATGATCTTTAAAATATATGTTTTGGATGACTTATAACCTGGAAAAGTCGAGCATAATTGATTAAATTTCAATTTTGGACTTAAAATGCAAAATGGAAAGTTGGTGGACTAAATTGCAAGAAAATAAAAGTTAAAGGACCCCTCTGCAAATTTCGAATTTTGGGACTGTACTCAGGTTCAAAAATGACTTTTGGACATTTTAATAAAGTTTTAAGAGTTTTAAGTTAAATAAAATCAACCCTTAAAAGCCCAAGGACTAGATTGTAAAATTTTCAAAGTTTAAGGGCTACTTTGCAATTTTTAAAACTGTACCAGACCTAAACTTTATAAATTGAAATTTTTACTTTTAAGTTACTGGGAATGACACATTTTAAAAGTATTCCAAAAATCCAAGTGGTTAGGGCTTGGAAAACAATTTTACTAATATTGAGGGACTAATGTGAAAAATATTAAACTTGAGGACCCAAATGAAATTTCCATGACTTATGCAGCCCATACACCTGGAAATACTAACTTAACTATAACTTAATTATATTTTGGACCCAAGGTTCAACTACATAACAATTGGACCCCTAAAAGCCTTAAAGGCAATTATTTTAAAATGGGACAAAAATGATATTTTCAAACGTTGAAGGACCTACACATATTGCTTTTAAAAACTGCTTTTGTCCCAATATCCTACCAACCTTAGTGATATTTTCTAACTGGAATCACATTAAAAGCCCTTCCGGTTTGTGAGTTCCGAATTTTTAAAACTTAAGGTCCGAATTGACAATTTTTACAAATTTGGGGCCAATGTGAGATTTTTATAAAAACTCGACCATAAAACTTTAAAAACCTGAATCTCTGGACAATTTGGAGAATTTAGGAACTGACCTCATAATTTTTCAAGGTCGGGATATTTAATTATTCAATTTTTAACCCCAAAAGTGTTAGTTTTTACAAAACGGGGCTAAATTACAATTTTTCTTTTATAAAGGACCTAACTCAAGTTATTTTCTCTTTTACTAAAATAGCCCTGGACTCTCTGACTTGGAGATTTAATTTAAATATTTTACTTTTCCAAAAACCCCTGACTTATCGGATCAATTTGACCGATTAATACCCGATCACGGAGCGACTTCCTCGCCTTGCGAATTGAATCTATAACGGGACTTATGTCCCACCCAATTTTCCAAGATATCGAAGGTTTCTTATCCTTCCGATAATCATCTTCATCCAAAAACTCCACCAACGCCATAATTGTCACTCGCGTTTTTCAAAAATTTCTCCTAAACTGCTTCCCTGAATCAATAATATTCGACTGCCTGGTTGACTGCCTGTAATTGTAATTACTTTCCTACCTGAGTCAACTTGGTGTGTCGAGCTCACGATCGGAATGGATCGTCGGGGATGGAACCAAGGCAGCTCGGCCGCTATTCCACTCTTCCTACGGCCCCATCGTCCTAATCCCGCAATCGAGGGACGGAGTTTGTCGAGGAAGCGGGTCGTAATCTGAGGTATAATCATGATTATGACGATCAGAGCCTCGCCCGGCTCACTGGGATTTTGTCTTTGCCTACGGAGCGATAAGGTGCGGTCTTGGACCATCTTGTTGGGAGTTACAAGGAAGAACGAAGGAATCGATGTCGATCCACACGATTCGGAGTTATCGTCCGTTTTGGTTGGCGTTACATTTCCGTGCGTGTAGCTTACCTATTTTGCATTGGTTGGCGCTACAAATCCGTCGCAACCATTATTTGCCTTGCATAGGATTGGCGTTACACTTCCGTCGCAATCTACCCTGTCTTGTGATTTTCACATAGTGCTGTGTGACCATGAATCAAGCTTTTTCTTGAATCAGTATAAATATATTATTGTATTATTTTATCACGACGCTTGTGAATCGTGTGTGAAATCATGCATCATACTCACGCGCGTTTTCATATAATCTGTTTTCTCACATTAACTATATTGCCACACTCGCATTACGATCACCCCATCCACCGAGATTTTTGTCTCATCCCCACCTTTTTCTAACCTTAGATGAGGATTTCGTTGGAGATCTTTGACCAGAAGCTCGGATTGAGACCTTGTACTACGCTTGTTGGATTCTTTGCTTCTTGTTGTTGATTGGACTCTTTTCTTATTATGTTGTTGTCGGACTTTTGTATTCTAATCAATTCGGGTTTGTAATTGAGGCGTATGACCCTTTGACTTTAAGTTGCTACTTTGTTGAAATTCGGGTTGTAATTTGGATGATGGAATGCGGACTTTAAGTGGTAACTTGTATCCATTATTTATTTATTTGCTATTTAGACTCTGTCTTATTGGGTTCTCATTGATATTGTCTGGACTGTTGGTTCATTTGTATTTAAGTTGTGGATCGTTCGTCGCGTCCCATTTGGGGCGTGACAAAAAATAATATTATTTAAACACCATTCGTTATTATGCATTGCATGGACATTATATACACATTACCAAACTTTATCAATGCAGCAAAGTGGAAATATTAATTAGAAGTCTAATAGATGAGTCTCTTTATGGACACACTTAATTCTCAAGCCAAACCCATAGGACAGGTTTACACCGACTAGCCACAACTCTTTAGAAAACAAATTCAGTAAATAATAAGGCACAAACTACCAAAAAAACAAGATTTAAATAGTGAAATTACTACTGCTAAAAACGAGCAACACATCAAATACTCATTTCTATGAAGAGTAAACCAAGAAAATTCAACTCAAGTGCCAATAGGAGGGGGTAAATATTACCCAATAGTCTCTGAACACAAATCACTATATGAAATAATAAATATAAAAGAGTAGTTCATTTGAGGTATTTACAAAAAATAAGATCTATCGCAACAATAGTAATAGCGTGAAGAAAGGCAGTCAAAAATGTCAGATACACCTGTGACAATTTAGACGAAGACGAAACAACAATCTGAATGGTGAAATTGCAGTTGGCATGTGATATGTTCGATTCAGTTACATGAAGAAGGGTTTTTCATGTTGTAGTTGTTTCAATGAAAAAGGTTTTTATAACAATATTTTTGAAGCCATTTCGGTCTTGAATTATATGCGTTATCCAGATTCTAGAGTAAACGTTGCATCATTTTATTTTCCTTAATTCGCAGACTAAGCATAATCGCAAAGAGAACACACATCTTAGGGTTTAGAATGAAAAACTTTGTGCTGAAAATATGAAGTTTAGAGAGGCCCTAGGTCACGCAAGTTTCCCTGCTTGTGGTCGCATGGCGGCCATTGGTGATGTTTCCCTTGACAAGCGCCATTTAAGAATGGAAAATGCTCGGCTGAAAGAAGAGGTAATGCTTTCACATAATATAAATATTCTTGAGTTTCTGTAAAATAGAGTTTTCCTTTTTCCAACTTTTCCTTGTCTTTTTCTTCTTGCCTTTTGTTTAGTTGTTGACATTAATAATTTTTCGTATTTCCATCTCTTCATCTGTATAGATCAATCGCATTTCAGCAATAGCAACAAATTATGTTGGCAAGCCCTTCACCAACTATGTAGCTACTCCCTCTTCTTTTGTTCTTCGCTCTACTAATCTCAGGACTGGTGCCAAAAACTTTGACGAGGCGGAGAACAACACACCATAAAACATTTTTTTGTGTGGTGATTTTAAGTGAACAACAATTTAAGTTCAATTGCATAATCGAGGCTTTTCTTCATACTGCCAATTTAATGTTTTCCCTACATAATTATATTATCATGTTTCAAATATAGCGAAGTTGCATGGTAAAATTGTTGAAACTCTTCAAAGCACGTTAATATTGTTTAGTATGAATAGTGATCACAAAAGATATTCCAAATTAACACTATCTTTATGTTGTTTTACAATTTTACGATTAAGACATAACTTTATAATGGTTTTGTTGAAAGGATCAATAACAAAAAAAATTAACTTACTTCACATTCATCACAATTATGTAATGGTTTGTGGCAAATGCTATAAACCATCAAATTAACCCTTTGGTTTTTTAGTGCCAATCTAATGATAAAGTGTAGGTTATGTGCATATTCGAGGAAAAATATTGCACACTTCCTTATATTACTCGAGAACTTTCTAATGTTATTTTATTCTTGGATTGGTAGTGTGCGGCATATTAGTATTTCAAATTACGAAAACGCCACAAGATTTATGTGGTTTAAGATACTTATTATGCACATCAAAAATTGATTAGATTAATGATTTACATTCTGCCTAGTAAAATTCAGTAGCTAAGAAAAAGGCATGGAAATTAAAATAATTACCAAAAGAACTTTAATTAATTTAAAAAGACACTGACAAATACAAAGTTGAGAAAAATATTTATATCAAAAGCAATACATAAACCCACATTTTGTTTTCACACCAAAATTTATGACTTAAAAGTTTTGATTGTTTAGCATCACTTTAGTCCTCAAATATAGCACTGAAGGAAAGTAAACTAATGAAACATAATATATTGTACAATAGGGAATATTTAAGGAAAAAATCAAACATGTCCGAAGGTGATCAAGTATAGAGGATGAAAGATGAAGAAACCAACAATAATACTGGTGGTAAAAATGAAGACATATATGAATTCACTTGACGATCAACTTGAGAGAATGTGATATCAACATCACATTCCACAACAAATCTAAGCAATTGAAGAGTGTTTTTTCATTTAATTTGAATTTTCATCTAAAAGTAAATTCAAAATTGATACATTTTTTTCAGTGTTTGTGAGATTAAGTGCAGTGTATGTGCATATTGTGTTGGAGTATAAGTGCATATTATGTGGGAAATGAATGGAGAAGTAGTTTTAGATCATTTAACTTGTTATTACATTGAATTTTCTTGATACTTGTTGCTAATTTCTTTAAATTAGATTTTTGAGAGAATTGTAAAATTAGCAATATATATGTTTGAGTTCTAACCATAAAAATCAAGTTTAGAAAAAAAAAATACACCAAAAATTCATGTTTAGAGAAGTCATCTAAATTACTCTGCATGATGTTGTTTTTATGGGATAATAGCAATAGTTGGTCCTTTAAGTGACCACCTACTCAATTTTAGTCCCTTAATTTGATTAATGCAAGAAGTACCAATTCGTGCAGTCGGCCCATGGCCAATTCCCGCTCGTTGGCAATATCATTTGTTACTGAATTTTATAATTGTCATTATTATTGAAAGAATTTATCAGACCTACATAAATTTATTCGAACTTTAAGAGAGGCTAACATAATAATAATAAAAAGGTAGTTTTTAAAGTATTATTATATTCATTTTAACCTTAAAACCAACCAAAAAATAAAATAAAAATCCGATTTATGATGCTTATTACGTGCACTCACTATAGGAATGCAAACAATAATGAATTTTTATTACAGTAATAAAAGGTGTATGATATTTTAGATTTTTGAAAATCTAACCTTCATAAATGTCGTTTATAATGGAGTGCCAGCTATTTATAGACACGACATTTACGATCGCCAATGATTTTCAAAATCTATAATGTCAAAAATTATTTAATATTGTGATGTGATTTTTTATTATGTATTTCATTAAGGCCTTCTAACCTGTCATACATGATTTTTTGCCGTTCCAGAGGCATGTATATTGTGATTTTTTCTCATTTTTCTTTCGTTTGGTAAGTGAATAATTATGGTGAACCATTATAAAGAGATTTTCATACTTGATTTTTCCATTAATCTTGGTTGTCTTGGGTGGATACGAAATCAAATAGAATTTATATTTTCTATTGCATTTTGCCAATATAAGACATATGGTTCCCTGGTTTTCCAGATTATAAAAGCAGCAAACCTCTATTTATTATAATTGCACCATCGCCTCCATTTATACTAAATCCTCTCGCTCTTATTTTCTCCATCGACTCTCATTCTCCCTTCATTTTCCCCATTGATTCTGTCAATTGAGTCTCCTTCCTCAATGTTTCTCCTCTGATTTTGTTTCACTTCCTACTTCTCTTATCCTATAAGTTTTTGTATAAAAAGCTAGCAAAATCTACTCTGCTTGTTCCTCAATCTTGAGTTAGTTCAAGGAAGCGCTTTATAGATCTCTACAAATAGCTTTTGAAGTTACAAGAAAACCTTTCTTTTGTAGTAAACTTTTTTGTTATAATTCTTTTGTCTTTATTCTTTTTATTCATTCTTTGAAAAGAAACATGTACTGTTGCCGAACATATATTTCCACATCACAAACAAATTTTAAATACATTTTATATCTTGCTAGATTTAAGATAATGGTGCATTTACATATATTGTTTTTTTTTCTTTGTATATATATTTGTTGAAGATTCAATTTCTTATATTACTAGAGATATTTTCAAGTGTTATCCGATACTTAGATCTATGGTGTTTGCACATATTGGTATTTCAAACTTTAAAAATGCAGAGAGATTTATGTGCATCAAGAAATTTATGCACATCAAACTTTAAATTAAGCAATGATTTTTTCTTGACTACTTATGATAAAAGTACATTAACAATCATCATTAAAAAAATTTGAGTAGGTTAGAAAAAAACAAGGATCCAAAACTATCACCAACAAAGCTATTGTAATTTTTTTTTTTTAAAAACAATAGTAACCATAGCCGAGAAACATATTTTACGACAAAAAGCTACATAAACTCAGTTTTCATTTCAACAGCAGATTGTTTGACACAAATATTTTGATTTTTTAGCATCATTTATTCCAAAAACACAACATTGAAAGAATGTAAACTGATGAAACACAATACATTTTGCCACAGGAAATTTTCCAAAATGTCAGAAGGTGATCAACTACGAAGGGTGGCAGACGAAGAAATGGAGAACAACAATGCTGGTGGTGACAATGTAAAAATGAATTCTCCGGATAACCAAAATAAAAGAAAATTATACCACCGCCATACGCGGAGGCTTGAGATCCAAGCAATGGAACAAGAAATATTTTTTCAATTAATTGGAATTCTCATATAAAAGTGAATGTGAACAATGATATATTTTGTGCAGATTTTGTGAAATTACTTCTGCGCAGGTTTCTTCTCTTTCGATACTAAATTTTCAATCCAATTGGATTATAGGATTTTCAGGGACTGTCCTCACCCCAACACCAAACGAAAAAACGAACTTAGCCAAGAGTTGTGAATGGATCCCATGCAAGTGAAATTTTGGTTCCAAAACAAACGAACCCAAATGAAGGTAAGAAAAAAGTTATTTTCCCAATCTTTAATATCATAGGTTTCATATATTATATTTGTTTCAAATAATAAGGTCACTATAACAAATCTACTTGAAGCCCTCATGATCTTGAATTATACACATTATCCAGACAAAACTGTGCATGACTTTTTTAGGCTTAATTTGAAATATGGTCCCGTAACTATATATGGAGGGCTAGCGATTTTTGTTTTGTAAATATTGTAGGTAGATTTTTTGTTTTCAGTTGTTGATTATATGCATATTTGATCCCATATAAGTTCTAAATTTGTGCAATTTTAGTGCTACAAGTTCCTATTTTGTGCAGTTTTGATCCCAAATGGATGTTACAATATTTCATTTATTCTCATAATACTCTTGTCCTTTAGTCAAAAATACTCAAAATACTTATGGTAGTTGCGATTAAATGTTACAGAGCTAGAATGATATTTTAACTAAATGATAAAATCATCAATGAGTGAAACTGTCACATTAAAAAAGTTACAAGACTAAGATACCAACTCTTACAAGACTAAAATTGTAATTAATACTTTTTTGATTTGCAGACGAAGCATGACCGCCAAGAGAACGCACATCTCAAGTTTGAGAATAAAAAACTTAGGGATGAGAATATGAGATATAGAGAAGTCCTGAGTAACGCGAGTTGCCCTGCTTGCGGTCGCATGGCTGCTATTGGGGATGTGTCCCTTGATGATCGTCCCTTGAGAATGGAAAATGCTCGGCTCAGAGAAGAGGTAAGCATTTACATACATTATTCTTGATTTACTTAACTAGTGAAATTATTAAGTCTACATTATTTTCTCGTTTTCATTTTTTTCATGTCTTTAATTGTTGATGATACTAACAAATTTTGGTATTTCCATCTTTTCTTCAATATATATATATAATATATATATATAGATTGAGCGTATTTCAGCAGCAACAGCAAGGTATGTTGGCAAGCCCTTCACCAACCCTGTTGTTACACCCACTGTTTCTGTTCTGCGCTCGACCAGTCTTGGATGTGGCCCCTTTTTCAGAGGATCAACGAGCAAGGCTAAGGGAAGTAATGATGACGAAGACTCGGATGAAACAAAAACTGCACCATGAAGCTTATGTTTTTCTTTTTGTTTTTTTATATTTTAACTGAAATAAAAGTTTTTATCGCAAGACTGATGCCTTGTTTTCTTTTCCTGCACTCAAATTAACATGTTTACCTTACATGCTTGAAATTGAAATAATCTTTTAAAAACTGGATCAACGAGCAAACCAGTCTTCCTACCGGTTAGCGAGTTCAATAGGCCTAATAAAAAATAACTACATAAATTGTACTTTTATAGATCAGTGACTCAACTAATGGTTTATTTAATTTCATCATTGAACTATTTAAATTCCAATTGCTTAAATGGTTTCAGCTGCTAAAGCGCCTAAAAATATTCACACAAGCTACACACACGTAAGCCATTTTAGAGAATAGTTGATAAATTGATTAGTTTTAATCATATTCCATTTCAAGCCAGTAATATTGAAATTGAATGAATCTTTGTTCGACTGATTTGAAGTAGAAATCACTACGCACACACACAGTATACACAAACGCACCCATAAAGCACATACTGCGCACCCACAAAGCAAACATTGTGTATATTTAATCCACATGCACATGCAGAAGCAAAAAGTTCCACACATACACACACACACATACAAAATGCACATTAAGTTAAATCTATCCAAATTAATTAAGATTTCTTTGGATGCTCAAACTGATTCATGATGTCCCATTCATGTTGCACTTCATCAATTGCCCACATGAATAGGATTCCACACACATTTGCCATATTCTTACTGCAAAATGCATAAATTTTTGATTTTATATGCATATCAGAAATTTCAGCCAAATTGTTCTAAGATTGTCTACTGTTTGAAGTAAGCTTCCTAAAATTGGTACAACCTTAAAATAAAGAACAAATGTCATACGGACCAAAATCGCATTTTTCATAACTTCAATTATCACAACTTCTAAAAATAATTATTAACACTTTCCAAGTACTTTGAAAATATTAAGTGTACTAAAAACATTAAACAGTCAAGTTCACATTTCCTTTATGTTTTAGTCATCAAACAAATTTGTTTAACAAACTTTAAGTAAAATCATAACGCATGATTGTTATATGCAATTCTTATTAATTTGGATGTATATTCAGTTGATTCCAAATTGGCTTAGTCATATAATAGCGTCATTGGGCGCTAACAGGCTTGTCAGCGCTAGGTCATCTCATCGCCAAATCCAACCCGTGGGCAACAACATTTGTTATTGGACTTTATAATCATAATAGTTATTGAAAAAAACAATCACAAGTCCAGAGTAGTTATAAAATAAGCATTATTGAGCAACCATTAAATATAAAAACAAAAGTTGGATACAAACAAAAGAAACAATTGCTTCAAAAAAAACAATAAAAAAATGAAGAGAAATAATTACGAATAAATACTAGAGATGTTAATAAGGCTAGACCCTGAGGGCCGACCCTAGCCCTACCTTAATGTTCTTTTATTAATTCATAAAATTATTTAGAAAGTTCATTTATTGTTACTTAATTTTTATTAGATTATATTACACCAGTATTTGATTTGGATAGGAATATTAGACTTATACGGGCACAATTTCATCAAAAGAAGCCCTAGCCCGACCCTGGCCCTGTAGGGCTAGGGTTGGGTCTAGATTTTTCAAGCGCTTATGACTTTAGGGATTTTTAACTCTAACCCTTATGGGCTAGGGCCTTTTAGGGCTAGGGTAGGACCGGCCCGACCCGATCCTTATTGACATCTCTAATAAATACTATATCCATTAATTGTTGATTAAAGCATACTGTGGATTACGTTGGGTTGGACGATGAAAACTCAAAACTAAGTTCATGTTAATTATTTTTCCAATGAGCCAGTCTCCTGTCAGACGGTCTAATGGACGTAATTCGTTAGACGAAGTCCCAACAACTAACTCGGTCAAACCCAACAAAAAGGAAAAACAAACAGAAAAGTTACCCAATCTTCTTCGCGTTTGTACCCTAGCAATGTGCCGTCTTCTCTCCCTCACAGAATTCCTCTCCCAAAAAGTGTGTTTGGCATTGAGAGGTTTGGTTTGAGATTTTCATCTCCCCACCATGTCACCAATAAAGATGTGCGACCCGTCTGGAACCATATTATCTAGTACCACCTTCACGAACGTGTTTTTACAAGCATAAATGTAACGCCCCCTTACGGACGCCACAAGGCTCGTTAACATTAAACTTCTTTGAAATGGTTTTTAGAAAAAAAATTATACACTATTAGACAGGATTTTTTTTTCAAATGATCATTCTCACATTATATTAAAATCGACCATTATATCATAAAAACACAAATCATCATGAGAAAACTGAAAATATCACAAACCAAGAGTTTGAATTCGAAAATAGCAAAAGCATACAATTTGAAAAGAGGTTTCAATCAATCTTAAAATAAAACATAACGGAAGCATAAAATTGAAGATAAGTTTCATAATTTGACATCATAATGTCTTTCTTGGCGTAATTTCGTTTCCAATCCCACATCGTTGCACATACGCTCCTCGTAAACTTCAACTTAAGTCATCCTCATTATATTCTTATCTGCAACATGATGTAACTTTTATAAGCATTAAGCTTAGTAAGCACATTTGAATTCTCACAAAAACATTTTTCAAAATATGAACATTTATCATGGAAACATAAATATGAGCATGATCATTGTAAATAACTTTTACATCTCTTTCTATGCATAAATAAAAGAATGCATATTCATTTTATCTTTATGGGCCCAAGCGTTACACCATTAACATCATTAGCGCGCCGTCACAAATGGAAAGGGGTAGCTAATCCCAAACCAAACGTAACAAGTCCACCTTGCGGGACAAGTCCACCTAGCGGGACAAACATCATTGGGTGTGTAACATTTCCATTACATGATACATACATATACATTTATGAAAAGATTATTGTAAGAATGCCATAAATGCCTTTCATAGAGAATGCTCGAATATAAGATGTTGAAATCAGTGTAGCTTTATAAAGGGAACATTTCATAAACTTATATCATGTTGCAGGTGAGAATGTACTTACTTGACTTGTTTATTTACTAAACCTTTTACTTAAGGGTGATGAACGTCTTGATCACGGTGTGCTCGCTTTCTTGGAATGTTCATGTCAAATATTTTAATGGGAAACACATACAATTAATATAGACATTAAAAATGCATTTATATATATTTATAAGATTTCATAAATGATCTAAATAAGGTTCATAAAACTTCATTAGTACATGATCAAGCCTAATGCTCTAAAACTGGAAATTCTGACCTATACTTACTTAAAATTATTAATCTGATAATATAAATATCAAATCCATGTAAAACTTAGAAACATGATACCTAACATCCTAATAGAGTGTCACAAATTTTTCCTCTACGAAATAAATGTGAAAGACATGATTTTCAAATTTTGTAAATGAATACAATAGTGCAGGCATCTTATATTGTAATCTGGGTATACTGTAAAGAACGATTTTTAAATCACAACCTAGATACCATATAGGGCTAAAACTTTGCAGAATTATACATAACCCATAATGACATGTCCTAGATTTTTCATAAGGTAAATGAACATCCATTTATAGTGAAAAATGATTATTCAAAACTGATCTTAAAAACTGTCAGGATTTCATACATTGTGAGCATATTGGATTCTAAATTCTATGTACTCTAAACCGGGACAGATAAAATTCCACTAAACTTACAGGATACTAATAATGCATATAAGAATGACATATCCAAAATTTAGCCATAAATAAATGCATATACATTCTACATATGCTTCGAAAGTTTTGAGATCACACAAATTTTCAGATTCATGAATGAATGTCCAATGATAAAATAAAATATATTATTAGATCATCAATAACTATAAGGATCTGGAAATTTAACCTATCATATATGTTATTTAGATAAGTATTTATAACATATAAATGTATTCAAGAAGCAATACTTTGCATATCATAATATTTCACCAATTATATCCAAATTTGGAAATACATACCTTATTTCTTACAAGATCTTGTATAAGCAAAGTGGTTGATTCATTAGATCCTTTGATGCAACTTTGTTGAATCTACTTGTATGATTACTTCTTGTATAGATATATGTTATGCACCATTGAATTCAATGTAAATAGTATGAAGAAGTAAAATCACACTTTGGTGAAGAGTTGGATTTGATTCTTTGAAAGGGCTAATGTATAGATTTTTGAGGAAACTATTTAGAATGAAGGAACTTATTGGATCTCTAAATTTTTCAGATCCACACACCTCTTATTCATATATGTAATCATATATTCTCAGCAAAATAACTAGATACAAGTCTCATCTATTAACGTATTGAAAAAGGGTCCCTACATCTTCACATGATAGTTGTTAGCCATGTTCCAATTGATAAAATAAAGACCTTACTTTTCTTGTTTTCTTCATTGTGATTTAATAATGGATAATATACCTTAACTTTTGTGGTTCAAATAGGGAACAAACATGACACTTTACTTGCTTTATACAAATCATAACAACCACAACAACATGAGTATAGTAAGTTGTCACAGAATTTTCTGGTTTGGCAAGCTTTAGTATTTGGACCATAACTCTCACTTTTCATATTCAAATAAGGTAATTCTTCTTCCTATAGACACCTAAGACATGTATCTAAATTAACATGTTTAAAAATCCCAGATAAGAAACTTAGTTTATGGGAAAAATGCATTGGCAAAGTTGGACATGTTGCTGTCCAGTTTTACAGATTTTCAGTTTTGGCATGCTTTAGTGTTTGGACCATATCTCATACTTTACATATTCAAATAAGGTAATTCTTGTTCCTATAGACACCTAATACATGTATAAAAATTAACATATTCAAAAATCCCAGATAAGAAACTTATTGTATGGGAAAAATACGTTTGAAAAGTTGCACATGATGCTGTCAAGTTTTACAGATTTTCAATTTTGGCATGTTTGAGTGTTTTGAGAACATCTCATACATTTCATATTCAAATAAGGTAATTCTTGTTCCTATAGATACTTAAGGCATGTACTTAAATACCATGTTCATAAATTCCAAATAACCACCTTAAGTTATAGGGAAAAACGTTCACAAAATTGTACCTAAAACCACATATCATCAAGTTCATAAACTACATGAGCTTGAAGTGCATGAAAATAATTCATTTAATCATTCTTGATTAGCATAATAAAATATCAATATAACATGTAATTTCTCATATATACACACATCACGTCATAGTAATATATGTATAACTCATGTCCCATATATACCGTCATAATTCTTTTGACATGAACTTCCGAACACACCGATCTCACGTTCTTCACCTATTATAACACTAGATGAATCATTAGTATTAAATATACCAACATTCATTATGATTAATAAAATTATATAATCATTAAAGAAAATGTGGGTATTACAATCCTCCCACCTTACAAGAGTTTCGTCCTCGAAACTCAGAATAGATGTGGATATTTTGCTCTTATGTCTTCTTCACGCTCCCAAGTGGCTTATTCAACTTTGTGGTTAGACCATAATACTTTGACTAAAGGAATTTATTTGTTTCTCAATTTCTTAACTCCTCTATCAAGTATTGTTGTCGGTTTTTCTTCATAACTGAAACTCTCATCAATTTTTATCAATTGTGGTGTAAGGACATGTGAAGGATCTGGAATGTATTTCTTGAGCATTGATACATGAAAAACATTGTGGATTGTTGTCTTCTCTTGAGGTAATTCAAGCTTATAAGCAACTTTTCCAATTCTTTCGACAATTATATATGGACCGACATATCTTGGACTAAGCTTTCCTTTCTTCCCAAATCTCATAATTCCTTTCATTGGTGAAACTTTAATGAAGACGAAGTCCCCAACTGAGAATTCCAACGGTCTTCGCCTAACATCAGCGTAACTTTTCTGTCTACTTTGTGCTATTTCAATTCTTTTTCGGATTACCTTTACGACTTAGTAGTCTCTTTTCACAAAATCGGTCTTCTCGATATGTTCTGATTCTATCAATTTCTTCTCACCAGCCTCATGCCAATGAATTGGAGAACGACAACGTCTCCCATACAATGCCTCATAAGGGGCCATACCGATTGTTGTCTGATAACTGTTATTATAAGCAAACTCTGCTAGTGGTAAGTATTTGCACCAATTTTCTTTAAAATCAAGAGCGCATGCCCTAAGCATATCTTCAAGAATCTGATTTGTTCGTTCCGTTTGTCCATCAGTCTGTGGATGGAAGGCGGTGCTAAACATTAGTTTGGTACTCATTGACTGTTGTACACTCCGCCAAAAGTGATACGTAAATCTACTATCTTTATCCAAAATTATAGATTTTGGCACTCCATGTAAGCGAACTATCTCTTTGACGTAGAGTTCTGCCAACTTGTCCATCGAAAATGTCATTTTAACTGGAAGAAAATGAGCTGACTTGGTAAGTCGATCGATAATTACCCAAATGGCATCATAGCCATTAGTCATCTTAGGCATCCCAATGATAAAATCCATAGCAATTTCTTCCCAATTCCATTCTGGTATATGAATTGATTGCAACTGCCCTGCAGGCTTTTGATGTTCCACCTTTACTTGCTGACATGTCAAACACTTGTTAACATAACTCGCAATATCTTTCTTCATGCCATGCCACCAAAACTTTTGTTTGAGGTCCCGATACATCTTTGTATCTCCTGGGTGTATGGAGTATGGAGTTTCATGGGCTTCTGACATAATCTGTTTTCTCATTTCCCAATCTTTTGGTACACAAAGTCGTCCTTTGAATTTTAAAATTCCATCGTTGGAGATACAAAAATCCGGACATTTTTCAGTCATTACGTCTTCCTTGATTTTGGATAAAAGTTGGTCCCTTTCTTGACCTGCTTGAATATGCTCAAAAAGGACTGGGTCAAGGTTATCGCTGATAAACGATTCAAAATTATTTCAAGTTGTAGCTCAATAACCTCTTTTTGCAAAGGTTTTGGGATAACATGCAACGCCATGAGTTTTGTCGATGATTTCCTACTCAATGCATCCGCTACTCGATTTGCTTTGCCAGGATAATAAAGGATTTCACAATCATAATCCTTAACTAATTCAAGCCATTGTCTTTGCCTCATGTTTAATTCTCTATGTGTAAAGAAATATTTCAAGCTCTGGTGGTCTGTATAAATCTTACAGCTGACTCCATACAAATAATGTCTCCATATTTTCAATGCAAATACTACAGCTGCCAATTTAAGATCATGAGTAGGGTAATTCTTTTCATAATCCTTCAACTGTCTCGAGGCATAAGCAATCACTTTATCATTTTGCATCAGAACTGCACCAAGGCCCATTTTTGATGCATCACTGTAAATAGAGAATCATTCTTCTCCTTCAGGAATCGTCAATACTGGTGATGAAGTTAATCTATTCTTAAACTCTTGAAAACTTCTATCACAAGCATCAGTCCATTCAAACTTTTTCCCTTTGCGCGTTAGGTTAGTTAGAGGCAATGCTATTTTTGAAAAATCCTCCACAAACTTTCGATAGTAACCTGCTAAACCGAAGAAATTTCTAATTTCACTTGCATTCTTAGGTTGCTTCCAATTTAGAACAACCTCTATATTTCTTGGATCCACCTTAACACCATCTTTTGATATCACATGGCCTAAGAAGGACACTTCATCTGACCAGAACCCACATTTGGAAAATTTTGCATATAATTGATGCTCTCTCAATGTCTCAAGCACAATCCTCAAGTGTATATCATGTTCTTCTCGACTCTTTGAGTATACAAGGATGTCATCAATAAATACTATAACAAACTTATCAAGATATTCTTTGAATACTCGATTCATCAAATCCATAAAAGCTGTTGGGGCGTTTGTAAGACCAAAAGGCATAACCATAAATTCATAGAGACCATACCTACTTCTAAAGGCTATCTTTGAAATATCTCCTTCTCTTATCTTCAACTGATGATAACCAGATCTCAAATCAATTTTTGAAAATATTGATACCTCTTTTAATTGGTCAAACAAATCATCAATTCTCGGTAGTGGGTATTTATTCTTTATGGTCACTTTATTCAACTCCCTATAGTAAATACATAATCTCATAGACCCATCTTTCTTCTTGACAAATAATACTGGAGCTCCCCATGGTGAATGACTTGATCGTATGAAAACCTTTGTCAATGAGTTCTTTTAATTGAGCATGCAATTCTTTTAACTCTGATGGGGCCATTCTATATGGTGCTTTTGAAATTGGATTTGTGCCTGGCACGAGTTCAATTTCAAATTCAATTTCTCTATTTGGTGGTATTCCTGGCAAGTCTTCAGGAAATACATCAGTGAACTCTCGAAATACTTCACTCTCGAACTACTGGCACTTCATTGATTATCAACTTCACTTCTTGTCCTTTGTCGATTATATTAGCCAAAAATCCCATGCACCCACTAGTCAGTAACTTCCTTGTCTTCATAGTCGATATAATTATCTTTGATTCTTTGTTTGATTCTCCCAAAAACACGCATCGTTCCCCATTATTTAGTTCTAATTTAACCCTTTGTCATCGACATTTGATAATAGCATTATATTTTCCCAAGAAATCCATTCCTAGGATAATATCAAAATCATGCATATTCAATACAATGAGATCAATGAGGAATTCCTTATCGAGAATCATCAAAGGAATCGATGACAGATAATGTGTGGATATCATTACTTCTCCAGAGGGTAATATTGTGGCAAATTTTTGTGTTAAAGGTTTAAGATTTCTTGTTATTTTCTCAGCAAAGGAACTAGATACAAATGAATGGGTAGCGCCCGTATCAAAAAGTACGTATGCAATTTTTGTCAGTAAGAGAATCTGACCTGTGACAACATTAGAGGTTCCAGCTGCAGCTTCCTCCTTTGTTATAGTGTAAATTCGAGCGTTTGCAGGTGCAGCTTCCAGTCTACCTTGTGTTATGAGTGGTCCTTCCAAGGTAGTTTGCATATTATGGAGTTGAGCAATGGGTGTTTTCCTTTGGTTCTCGGCATTAGTATTGGTGGGACAATCCTTAGATATATGACCTTCACGACCACAAGAATAGCACTGATTGGTTCCCCATCGACATTTACCCAGATCTTTCTTACCGCATTTGTTACAAGGCAGAATAATTTTATTATTCTTATTGTATTGTTGTGGACCTTTAACTTCTTTTCTGCTTTGCCTAATTCTTTTCATTAAAAGTTACCTTTTTTTTGTTATTTCTCCAATTTTGGTTATTATTTTGTTTCCTTGAGCTTTGCTTTGACTGCCCAGTTCATTATTAGACTGGTTATGTGGAGCTGATACTTTTTGTTCTTTTGTAAATGGTACTCGGCACGGAGTGCTCCTTTCACAAGTTCAGCCTGCGTGTTTGGAGGACTAGCTCCATCAACGATCACAGCAATTTCTGGTCGGAGTACCTTTATCAGTCTCCTAACTCTTTCTTCTTTATCACGAACCATCCCTGGGCCAAGACGAGCTAACTGGTCAAACTTTGTCACCACCTCAATCACCGTCATATCTCCCTGACGAAGGCCCTCAAACTCATCATAATGTTTTCTTGTGATATTCATATGAAAGAACTTTTCATTAAATTCTTTAAGAAAGTCCGCCCATGTCATTCTATTGACATCACTGCTTTGCTCAATTCCTTCCCACCAGACTCGGGCTTCCATCGTCAAGCAATATGATGCACATAAAACTTGTTCATTTTCAGTAAATCCCATCAACTTGAGAGTAGCTTCTATGGTCTTCAGCTATGCTTGAGCGACTAAGGGGTCATTGGATCCTTCGAAGTCGGTAGGTTTAACACGTTTCCATCTAACCAGTAGAGGTTCATGTGAGATGGATCTCACAGTTGCATGAACCGTAGGGGCTTCAGCTACCCGTTCTTGATGTTGAGGGGTAATTGGTGTAGGTTCATCATGAGTTTCTCTTCCATTAATAGCTCGGAGCTCATTAATTTCACTTTGTTGGCTTTGTAGTTGTCTTTGAAGATTTGCAATCATTTCAATGAGATTAGCATCAGTAGGAATGTCCCTTGTCCTTCTTGTTGTTGGATGACCCCTACGTGCGCCTCTTCCTCTTTCAACGTTCATAGTTCTTCTTAATCGAGAGAGGAAAAGTATTACCGAGTTAGTAATAAGGCTCAACCTTCTTACTATAATCAAAGTTATGTTATGAAATCGTATCTAAAACACTATTCCTTTATAAAAACTATTGTTAAGCATGACAAATATATATAAATATATATTTTAAAATATACTCAACTATAGAACTTGGAGAAGACGTATGACCATGTGCATTGGAAATGGAGCCCGCACTGATACCATAACTGTAACGCCCCCTTACGGACGCCACAAGGCTCGTTAACATTAAACTTCTTTGAAATAGTTTTAAGAAAAAAATTATACACTATTAGACAGGATTTTTTTTTCAAATGATCATTCTCACATTATATTAAAATCGACCATTATATCATAAAAACACAAATCATCATGAGAAAACTAAAATGTCACAAACCAAGAGTTTGAATTCGAAAATAGCGAAAGCATACAATTTTAAAAGAGGTTTTCAATCAATCTTAAAATAAAACATAGCGGAAGCATAAAATTGAAGATAAGTTTCATAATTTGACATCATAATGTATTTCTTGGCGTAATTCCGTTTCCAATCCCACATCGTTGCACATACGCTCCTCGTAAACTTCAACTTAAGTCATCCTCATTATATTCTTATCTGCAACATGATGTAACTTTTATAAGCATTAAGCTTAGTAAGCACATTTGAATTCTCACAAAAACATTTTTCAAAATATGAACATTTATCATGGAAAAATAAATATGAGCATGATCATTGTAAATAACTTTTACATCTCTTTCTATGCATAAATAAAAGAATGCATATTCATTTTATCTTTATGGGCCCAAGCGTTACACCATTAATACTTATCTCAAAAAAGGAATTTTTTTTAAATACACTTTTCTTCAATCACTCAAACATCAACCAAATAACCATTCCCTAAACCTGGCCTTTGGGCTTTAGGGTTAAGGTGAATTTATTTTTAGTATTGGGAAATTGACATAAATGCCCACCTTTTTTGAGGCAATGTCAACATTTTATGCATCTCGACACTATTTTACCTATGTTTATGCTCCCGCCATTTTTTTACACAACAATACGCTCCATCAAAAGTTTTGGATTTTTTTACGCTTTGTTTCAACATTTTTCTAACATGTTTAATTTCAAACATATTTTTCTTAATAAAATTCCAGTGAAAAAATAAATTTTGTCATCGTTAAATAATCCATTTTATACTCAAAGTCTTATAAAAAATCAAGAAATATACAAATAAAATAATACATATTAAAACCAAATAAATTAAAAATATTATCGAAACAACATGAATAAAAAAACACAATTCATTTTTTTCATCCAATGCATGAAAATATAAAAAACATGGAAACAACCAGGAGTCAATATAGAAACAAACCAGAAACAATATAGAAAACAACATATGAGCAAAAGGAGTTAAAAATAGGTAAAAATTGTATTTAAACATAGAAAACTTCATTGAAACAACAAAGAAACATCGGAACAATATTAAAAGGGGTATGGAAACAACCCAGAAACAACGTAAAAAATATTTAAAATACCATATGAATAAGAAGAGCTTAAAAATGTAAAAATTGTATTGACACATTGAACACTACATGAAAACAAAAAAAAAGTTATTAGAACAATATTAAAAATATTATAGAACAACACAGAAATAATGTACAAAATATTATATGAATAAAAAACAGCATAAAAAATAGGTTTGTTTTGAAACATCGAAACAACAAAGAAACAACATAAAAGCTACAAAGAAACAAATTTAAACAACATCGAAACAACTTATATAACATATAAAACAATGCAGGAACAAAAAAACAAAAAAAAAAATAAAAATAATCAAAAAATATGCAAGAACATAAAAAAGTAGATACAAAAGGAAAAAGTAGGTACAAAAGTAATTTGAGCGTATTGTTTGATAAGTGTACAAAAATCAGCGTATTCAATGTAATTTCCCCTTATTTATATATTGAGGCGGGTCCAAGTTATTTGGGCCATGATAGACTGTGAGCCCGTTAACTTATCATGTAATTGTTGGACAAATCGTCCACATATTTTTTGGAGTTTTTTTTATTCTTTTTTTTTATTTTTCATCACCATAGCTAGATATGTTAAACGGGTTGGCCCGTTTAACTCGGGAAAATATAGTGTTTAGGCCTGTAAATTTTGGCACGTTTAAAATTGGGTCTTTTTGGTTGGGACCATTTAGCCCGGTGCTAAACAGGTTGGCGTGGCCCTTTTTTTATATTTTTATAAGTGACTGAAAATTATATAATTGTGTTATTTAAAGTAACACGAATTCATTTTTTGTGTTATTTAACGCAACAAACATTCTTTTATAAATTGTATTATTTAAGGTAGCTAACATTATTTTATAAATTGTGTTATTTCATAAATTGTGTTATTTAAAGTAACAAGATTTTACTATTTATTGTTATATATATATATATATATACACACATATATTAGATGAATAAAGATATTTAGTCCAAAGATGGATCAAATATGATTGAGATTGATACTTGATTAATATTTATTTAGTTGTGTATTCACGTCGTACTTATATGACTATATTTAATTATGAAGTTTTGAATGTCAAAATGTTTAAGATTTTGTTCATTAATCCAACTACTACAAACTATGTGTTGACTTTTATTATTATAGATCGGTTGGTTTGTATAGTTAGTTGAATGTTAATAGTATATATGTTTTAATTTAAAATTTAATATTTAAATATAATTGTTTTTTAATTTTAGCCCGTTTGTGGCCCGTTTAACTCGAAGACCGCTAGGGTTAGAGTTAAGTCCGCAATATTGCCAGTCCGTTTGATAGTGGTCCAATTAACCCGAAGTCCACTAGGGCTGGCCCGAAACCCATAGGGCCAGACCATTTAACATCTTTAATCATAGCCAACATATTTTCTCAAGGTTAAGGACAAATATATCCAACATTCCGGAAAAAAAGACACATTTACACTCCCGGGTTTTTTCGGATATTTGTACGCTCCCGTGTTTTCCAAACTTTTTTACGCTCCTTCTATTTTTTGCGAAGTTTTTGATGTTGTTGTTTTAAGGTTGTTTCGAACATGTTTCACATATGTTTTAGACTTTCAGCTAATAAAATTTTAGTAAAAATATAATTTTTTACACCATTAAATAATCAATTTTATACTTGAACCTTATAAACAAATAAGAAATATATACATAAACAAAACATATTAAAACAAAATACATTAAAAAAATAATATAGAAACAATACATGAATATAGAACAACCAAGAAACAACATAACAACATTGAATACTATATAGAAACAACTCATAAACAGTAGAAATAATAAAGAAAATAAGACCAAAAGTGCTTAAACATAGGTAAAAACTACATTAAAAAACATTGAATACAAGATAAAAACAACAAAAAAAAACATCATAACAACATATAAAAATAATATAGAAACAATCTATAAACAACAAAACAATATTGAAAATAACATATAAATAAAAACAAAACATAAAAAATAGGTAAAAGTTGTCTGAAACATATAAACAATACAAAAGCATCATAAAAATAACCAAGAATAAAATAAACAACATAGAAACAACTACGAAGTAACCAAAATAACATACAAAATAATAATTAAAAAAAAGGAATTTAGTGTAAAAATGTCAAAAAAAAAAATCCGGGAATGTAAACAAATGTCTACTTTTTGAATGTTATGACGTAATCCCGATTTGGACGTGGTCCTAAAAAAAATTAAAGTTACAAATTGTTCCACTGAAAATACCTTGATATATTTTGCAAAATCTTTTGTATTTTTAAAATAAGGGACGATTATGGTATTGACATATAATCCCATATAATCATTTACCTCAACAGAAGACATATATTACACTACTTCAAGTATTTTCCAATCTTATAATCTAAAATTAAAGTTTTCACATGTATTACGTACCCTAAACATTAAATCCTAGTTATTATTCGCATGTCTTACCAAACCCTAGGGCTGATCATAAATTTGTTGGAATTTGGTTTGATTGGGTGTTGACCCGATTTTGACCAAATATTTAAGTGGTTTCCATAAGTGAAAAATAGAATTAAATTATATGATAAAATTCTACTAATAAGTGAGTAGATGAGATTGGCATTTGGAATTTCTCAAAACTAATTCCGGGTAAATGAAAATTAATGCTAGAAGTTAGCCACTTAAAACTAGAAAATGGTATGAAAAATGAAAAATGTGAGGAAGGAGAAAAGCTCAATCTACATAGGAGGAAAAGCCAAAGTTTGCTCAATTAATAAATCTCAAGTTGGACAATTGGGTTTGGGCCCTTGGGGAACCAAAGTTTTTAAAGGAGTGAGGACCTACATACTTGTGGGTTTGGTTCAAAACACAAACACGCGCGCCAGTCGACCCAGCCCGTCGCGGGCCATGGGCTTAGGCACCTTTATATTTTTTGGACCAAATTTATTTAATGCCCTTTTTAAAATATTAATGAATTATTTTTAATTAATTAATTAAATCCAATCAAAGTCTTGTGAGCCTTGCAGTCTTGTGAGCGCACCGCTGCGGCCGAGGCGATGATCGCGCTGCGCAAGTGACCGAAATTGTACGTGCAACCAGGTGCATTTTTTGGCAACCAGGTTCATTTTTTGGCTGTAGATATGTCTTTTCGAGCCAAAAGACATGTCCTTTCTATCGGGCACCTTGATGCCTATATTTACGAACCCCCTGCAGATGAAATCTGATACAAAATTTAAGCCAAAAAATCGAGTCATTTGCATCAGCATATTGATATCCTTCCCTTCAAAGCTAGAAAGTTTCGAACACTTAAGTTCGATGTAGTTTCGACTTTGCAAGTGTTGCTAAGTCGAAACAGTAAAGTCGTTGTATGGGGCGAGCACTGGAACCGTAAGCACTTTGAATACGAGGCATTTCGTCTTGTGGAGACTGTATTGAATACAGACCTCAACTTAGCCTAAATATCCTAAACACTTAGCCATTTCTTGTAAACAGTAAACCACCCAAATAACAAAATTTTAAAAAACCGTCTGCACCGCCCGAAATGCACCAACCCGGTAATTTAGGACCAAAACCGCGATTTAAAATATTAGACAGAAACCGCGCCGCTTTGTTGGTGCGGTTATGGTTTTAGATTTTGAGAAACCGCCAAAATTGCATCGTACCGCACTCTATAATATAGGGTAAAATAAAATATTGTTCTTTAGTCTTTAGTTAAATAGTTAGATAATAAATATATTAAGAACTAATTTTATGTAAGACATAATTAGATTCATACTTTGTATACTAAACATAAAGCATTTTACATTCTTTTAGTGTTGTTATAATGTATTATATTTTGCATCAAAATAGAAGAACATTAACTGAAATAAAAGGTATTGCAATGTGCATTTTGTTAGCTAAAATACACCTTGTATAAAGAAAATACCTTTTCAATTTTTCTTTGGCTTTTTCTTTAAAAGATCATAACAAATTATGTTAATTTATCAATTACATAATATTTTTTTAATCATTCCAAACCGCACCCTCGATTTTACTTCATAAAATTGCGATTTGAAAATATTATTTAATTGAACCGCATATAGCAATTTGGTTTGAAATTTACTCAAAAAATCGCAAAATCGCACCGTGCTCATCCCTACCAAATCCATCGGTAAATTAAAAAAATTAACAAATCATAGTCGGGGATGGTAGAAGTGTCAATCAAGTCGGATCAGACCATCCCATTACCGCCAAATGTAAAACTGGGTCAGGTCGCCTGGCCCAAAAATTCATCGGGTCGGTTTTTTCACGGTCTAACTTGGCCCGTATAGTGCATTTTTATGTCGGGCCTAGAAATTCTTGATCCAGTCTCGCCTTATATTCAGGCCAGCCGAACATGCCTCATTGCCATGTCTACCTATATATAAATGAAATTATTATTAATTAATGGACCCAATTCTTGGGTATCATTATTCCATAACCAATCAAAGAAGTTGCATCTCCCAAACCCTAGAAAGTGTACGTGTCTTTCCAGTTAATTTGTTACCTAGGACCAACCCCACAAATTAATTAGAAAAATAAATAGCTGCAAAAGAAGTTTGCGTACCGTTTTTATGACGGCAATTGCAGATGTCCTACCAAAACTTTGAGAATAATCGGCATTGTATTGCATTCCATCCGTCTAAGTATATAGTCAATTATTCTTTTTTGAAATGTTTCAAATTTATAATCCACTTTCTATATTTAATAGTACTTTTTCTATTCTTTTATTACTATAACTCTATTTAATATGCATTTTATAGTTTACACTATTCATTAAATAAGGGCAAATCAGGTAAATATTTGTAATTTCCAATCATTTTATTAATTTTTGTGAAAAGTCAAATTGAACTATATAATTGAGACGGAGGCCAGAAGTATTTGTATAAATGTACTTCAAAGTCCAATTTCTAGTTTCTAGTATTGAAAAACAAATTTTCAAACTTTATTGGTTTTCATGTTAGAATTGAGAATATGTTTGTTTTGTTGTCTGAATTTTATGTTTGGAAATTAAAATATATTTGGTTATAATTTTTAAGTGTATTTTTGACATAGACTTACGTGATTGTAGTGAAAAGTTTTTTGCATGGTTCACATAGATTTATGCACTGTGGTGAATAACTATTTGGTTGTGTTTCCAAAAAAGTATTTTATAAAAAAGTGAAAACTAAAAATGACTTCATTTCCATTGAAAACTTACCTAAGCTAAATATAAATCTATTTTTTGGAATAGTTACAAAATAGAACATGAATTCTGGAAATGTATCCATACATGCCTTCGCTTTTTGTTTGTATAAAAAACATTTTTAATTTCCAAAGGTCAATGTGTTTTGGGAGTACTGTTTCCCAAAACAAATTTATTTTATCTCCTAAAATGGTGTAGGGTAGGGACCAGTGGCGGAGCCACCACCATGCTCAGGGGGCCTTGGTCCCCCAAACTTTTTACTTTTTTTTTAGTACCTATATTTTTATTATTTAGTATTTTGGCTCCCTTCATAATTTTTGGATAAAAATTATTCCATGAATTTTAGTAAGTTAAATTGGAGATTTTGTGGGTCTTATTTTATCTTATTATCATCTTAAAAATATTGGGATGTATGGATGTATTTCGAAGTCCAATTTCCAGTTTTTAGTATTGGAAAATGAATTTTCAAACTTTATTAATTTTCATGTGAGAATTGAGAATACGTTTATTTTGTTATCTGAATTTTTCTTAGAAATTAAAATGTGTTTGGTTATAGTTTTTTGAACGTATTTTTGACATAAATTTGCGTGATTGTAGTGTATTTTTCACATAAATTTGTGTGATTGTGTCGAGAATTTGTTTGATTGTGTTTCCAAAAGAATCTTTCCACAAAAAAGTGAAATTGAAAATAACTTCATTTCTATTGAGAATTTCCTAAACAAACATAAACTCATTTTCTGGAATAGTTGGAAAGTGGAAAATTGTGTTTGAAAACACATCCATACATACATATATAATATTTTCTATTCATCAAAAGATGGGTTTCTCATAATTATTTGCTAATATATATTGAAAAGAATTTACTAAATGCATTTTTTAAATGAGTTTCTCATAATTATTTGCTAATATATTATATATTTGATAAAAATAAATGCTTTTTATAAATATTTTTTAATATTTAATTTATTTTTTATTTGTAATTTTAATTTTTTTCTCCATTTTTTTAATTTTTTTCGTGTCAACTTTAAATTATATAGGTTTTTTGTGTCGTGTCGGGTTACCCGTGTCATAAATAGGTCGTGTTTGTGTCGTGTATCTTGACACGAATAATTAAACAAGTTATGTTCGAATTCATGTCAAACATGTAATACATGTGTCAAAACACGACCCGCGAACACAAAACACGAGACAATTGACACTATTACTCTTGGCCCCAGTGGCGGAACTAGCCTTTGCCTTAGGGGGGCCTTGGCCCCCCCCCCAAACTTTTTCATTTTACCCTTATATATATATATATATATATGTGTGTGTGTGTGTGTGTATCAATATATGTATATGTAATATTTTAGTGTTTTAGTATTTTTGTCTCCAATTCAAAATATTATTCAATAAAATTTGTTGTAAACAACACAAGCTCATGATATTACCTTTAAATTTGAATAAACTATTGTGCGGAACTTGATATATAAAATAATATTTAAAATTGTGGTGTATACATTTTGATTAGAATTTAGTGATATATCTTGAAATATTTAATTTAACTACGAATATTGATGCAATGATAATGTATTTAAATATAATTATTATATATTTATAAATGTTTGATAATTCATTTTAATTGTTAGCCCTCGAGTATTTCTATCCAAACTCTATGATATTAATACTACTTGTATTAATCTTAAACCCTATTAAGAAATCATATCTATCACTCGTAACCCAAACCTTGAAAATGTTACCCGTACCATTCGATTAAGATCCGAACATGTGTGAGTACCCATGTCTACCGATCCCTATCACCCCAAGTTGGCCCCCCTCAATCGTAAATCCTGGGTCCACCCCTGCTTGGCCCCTCTTACTTACCACCAGTCCTGGCTCCGCCCATGGTAGGGACTATAATATATCGAGATCATTATATTAATTATTCAATCATGATTACATAATATCAATAACATTATTTATTATTATATTATTATTATGAATATATGTATTCTGTATATATCGTTTTCTTTTCTTATTGAAAATACAATATAACTCACCAAATGCTAACGTGACACTATTATATTTTGAGGGAAATAACTTTTACTGTAAATATTTTTTTATAGACGTAGTCTGATTAATAGTGGGTTTATAAATGAAGTGTACCCACAAAGTTCTGAATATTAGTTAGACAGTTTATTTATGTTTTTAGTTTTGAGAAAATAAACAAAAATAAAACACTCTATAGAAGGAAGAATTCTCTTCACTAGAGGTGGCAAATGAATCGGGCTGGTGCTAGCTGGTCGTCTAGCCAAAGACCAAAATTCAGGTCGGTTTGTGTTGGATATACGGCCAAAGAGCAAAAATTTAGTCGGTTCACGTCGGGCCAAAATTTCTTTGGTATGCACTTTTGCAGCCGCTCCAAGTCCATGCAATATAATTAGGTTCGAATCATCATAGGCCAACCCGACCTGTCTGGCCGAATAAGCTGGACCAAATATGCCCAATTTCTTTTGGGCCTAGAAAATCGCAGCCAAGCCAGCTCAGCCTTATCATACCCATATCGAATTTGACTGGTTTTGCTGGCTCTACTATTCACATTAAATATTTAGGGCGCCTACATGGCATTAGCCTAGGAAAAGCTGAAACTTAGTTGTATTGAAGTTAATAATAATGTCCAATTATTACCTGCCTGTGAATAAGGTTAGGTCATGCATATCACACGAGCTCATATTTTGCTAACCCAAACCCGAACTATTAACATGTTTCTCAATTTTTTTTTATTTCTACTTCGAACAAATTAATTCTAAACGAAACATGAACTAGCACGCTCTAGATTCCCCGACATGGAACAACCTCCAATTAGAATAAAATTGCAAATATAAAAACACAATAGGAATAAAATTAATCTAAAAATTAGAATTTCTTAATATTATCGGAAGGGCAAAAGTATCCGTACACAACACCATATTTCTCCACCACTATGAATTATCAACAACTATAACAATTAGTTGAATCACACTAGCTACATGGGTATCACACTATCACTACGGGGTTTGATTTTGTGACATTAACTACCCTCATGATTTTGAAACTACTAACAAAGGTATTACATAAATATTATTTTCTAAAAAAAGAAAATCAAAATTATTTTGGACATTAACTACATTCATACTTAAGAAACTACTAACAAAGGTAAACCTAAATATTCATTTTTTTTATATCCCAGATATTTGGGCTTGCACTCGACTAATCTTGGATATACTCGAGTAGCGAGGGTTGAATATTCGGGATTTGAACCCACGCAGCTAGAGAGTCGGTGCGGAATATTACCAGACCCTCTTTACCACTCGGCTATGCCCGGGGCCATAAATATCCATTTCTTCATAAAGTAAGAATTGGGTGAAAAAAATGAAAAAAACAGAAGAAATCCAAACGGTTATCTAGCCAACATTTGATTTTTTAAATAATGCAAATTTAAATAAAAATAAAAGAACGCAAAAAAAAAAAAAAAAAAAGAAAGGAAAAGAAATAAAAATAAATCAAGAGACGTACGTCTTGCCGGGGCGATCAGCGGCTTTGAGGGTTTTGTGGATGAGGTTTCTGGCCTTGCGACTACGAATCTCAACCTTAACACTCGAGCTTTTGTCCATTTTTATGTACGTTGTCTTCTTCTTCGATTTCTTCAACAATCGAACCTTTGATTTTATGGACTCCACCAAATTCTCCAACTGAATTGCCATAATGTCTTTCTTTTTTTTTTCTTTCTATATCACTGTAAATAATTAATAAGGTTTCTCTGTGTATGTATGTGTTGTGTGGCTGATGTTGAAATTGTAAGAGGATTGAGTACTGATCTTTTGTTTATAGATTTTTGGTGTGGCATTTAATCGAGGTGATGTGTTAGTAAATAATTTAGAATTTCCAGATTATGTCTTTGCATAACGCGTGAGCACGCTTTATTAGTTGACTGCAACTTTTAAGTTCATGAATCTAGAGTTAATATAGAAGCATGGAGAATATTCTAGATTGGTTGAGGTGCACGTATGTACTTAGAATTTTGCAAGACATCAAGTTAATAAAATTTCTCTTCCTCCTAAAATTGTCTTCTACTTTTATATAGTTCATTTTTGCTAACAAAGTGGTATCCAGAGCCATATAATCCTTTGAGATGGCAAATAATGGAGTAGTTTCATTTCAATTCCCTCATCTCACAAAAGAAAACTATGAAAAATGGTGTCTACGAATGAAAGCCTTGTTTGGCTCCCAAGATGTATGGGAGGTCGTAGAGAAGGGATATGAGAAGCCCCAAAATGAAGCTACGTTATCTCCAACCGAGAAGGATACTTTGTCAAAGACAAAGAAGAAGGATCAACAAGCCCTCACCCTCATCCATCAATGTTTGGATGATTCGATGTTCGAGAAGGTAGCCGACGCTACTACTTCAAAGGAAGCTTGGGAGATTTTGGCAAAATCTATACAAGGTGTTGATAAAGTGAAGAAGGTGAGACTTCAATCACTAAGGGGTGATTTTGAAGCTTTGAAGATGAATGAATCCGAAGTGATTTCGGATTATTGTTCAAGGGTGAAAGCTGTTGTGCATCAATTAAAGGGATATGGAGATAAAATCGAAGATGTACACGTAGTGGAGAAAATTCTTTGTTCCTTGACTCCAAAGTTTGATTATATTGTGTGTGTCATTGAGGAGATGAAAGATCTAGATTCTATGAGCATTGAAGAATTGGAGGGTTCTCTACAAGCTCATGAAGAAAAGATCAAGAGAAGACAAGAGGAGCCATTGGAGCAAGTTCTCAAAGTTAAAGCTACTTTGAGAAATTATGCAGAAAAGAAAAATAACTTCAAAGGACGTAGATGTGGACGTGGACGAGGTTATGAACGAGGAAGAGGTCGTGCAAATAACCAAAATAGGCCTGGAAGAGACAGTGGAGACAGCTCCAACAATGAAGAAAGAAACCAACCATCACAAAGAGGCCGTGGAAGAGCAAGAGGAAGAGGACGAGACTATTATCAAAGATCAAATGAAAGGAGGTATGACAAGTCTAAAATTGAATGTTATAGTTGTCATAGACTTGGCCATTTTTCTTGGGAGTGTCGCAACAATAATTACGATGCTAAAGAAAATGCCAATCTTGTTGACGGTAAGCAAGAAGTGGAAGAGTCGACGTTGTTGTTAACAATCAAAGATGACGAGAATGACAACAACAGTATGTGGTACTTGGATAATGGTGCTAGCAACCACATGTGCGGATATATAGAAAAGTTTGTAGATTTAAATGAGAAGGTGAAATGTAATGTCTTTGCTGGAGACTCCTCAAATATCCATATTCAAGGGAAAGGTACAATTCTCATTTCTTCCAAAGATGGCAGCCATAAAGTGATCTCCGATGTTTATTATGTGCCTAAATTGAAAAGTAATATTTTGAGTTTGGGTCAATTTCTTGAAAATGGGTATGAGATTCTCATGAAAGACAATTGTCTTTGGCTACGAGATCAGAATGTCAATTTGCTTGCTAAAGTGGTTATGTCAAAGAACAAGATGTTCAAATTGCACATGAAATCAATTGATGCAAATTGTTTGAAGGCTAATGTGCAAGATGTAGCATGGCAATGGCACATGAGATTTGGGCATTTGAATTTTGGAGCTCTTAAAGCGATGGGAGAAAATAATATGGTGAGAGGGAAGCCTTCAATTAACCATCCCAATTATTTGTGTGAAGCATGTCTTGTTGGTAAACATACAAGAAAGAGTTTTCCAAAAGAAGCAACATGGAGAGTGACCAAGCCGCTTGAACTTGTGCATACGGATGTGTGTGGACCAATTAATCCACAATCACTTGGTAAGAGTAAATATATTATACTCTTTATCGATGATTTCAGCCGAAAGACTTGGGTTTACTTTCTGAAGCAAAAATCGGAAGCCTTTGCTACTTTCAAAAATTTCAAGACACTTGTTGAAAAAAAAAAAGTGGCTATGAAATCAAAGCTTTGAGATTCGATAGAGGAGACGAATTCACATCAAGGGAATTCAATGAGTTTTGTGCAACTCATGGAATTCGTCATCCTATGACAGTTCCTAAATCACCACAACAGAACGGTGTCGCCGAGAGGAAGAATAGAACCATTCTTAACATGGCGGATGTATGCTCAAAGCCAAAAATATCTTTGAAGGAGTTGTGGGTCAAGTCAGATCATGTGCGGTGTATTTGTCAAATCGTTCACCGACAGTGAATGTCAAAAATCAAACACCTCAAGAAGCATGGAACGGAAAGAAGCCGAATGTCAATCATTTGCGAGTATTTGGAAGCATTGCTTATGTTCAAGTTCCCCACCAAGAGAGATCCAAGCCTGATGATCGAAGTGTCAAGCACGTGTTTGTTGGATATGATTATCATTCAAAAGGTTATCGGTTGTTCAACCCGAACAATGGCAAAGTTGTGATTAGCTGTGATGTTGAGTTCGATGAAGAAGCCACATGGAATTGGGAAGCTCAAGAAGAAAAGTCTTATGGACAAACAAGATGATTTGGAGCTTGAACAGAATTCTACACCACTTCCTTCTCCAATTCCATCACCTACTCATGGAGAAAGTTCAAGTGAAAGACCACTAAAAATGAGAAGTCTTTATGACATATATGAAAGATCTCATGAAGTTTCTCTTGACAATGATGAATTGTATAGTCTTCTTGCAGATAGTGAGCCTCTAACCTTTGATGAAGCAAGACATGATAAACGATGGAGAAAAGCCATGGATGAAGAGATTAATTCGATTGAGAAAAACCATACTTGGGAATTAACCACTCTTCCCAAGGGTCATGACGCTATTGGTGTCAAATGGGTGTACAAGGTGAAGAAGAATGCTAAAGAGGAAGTAGAGAAATACAAAGCGAGACTTGTAGTCGAGGGCTACAAGCAAAAACATGGAGTTGACTACGATGAATTTGCACCGGTTACCCGCATGGAAACTATTCGTCTAGTCATCTCTTTGGCGGCTCAAATAAAGTGGAAAATCTATCAACTCGACGTTAATTCAGCTTTCTTGAACGGCTATCTCGAAGAAGAGGTTTATGTTGAGCAGCCTTTGGGGTATGTCGTAGATGGACATGAAAATAAAGTCTTGAGATTGAAAAAGGCTTTATACGGTTTAAAGCAAGCCCCACGAGCGTGGAATAGCCGCATCGACAAGTATTTCCAAGAGAAAGGGTTTGTTCGTTGTCCTAATGAATATGCTCTTTACATCAAAGTTTATCATAATGGCGATGTTTTGCTCGTTTGTCTTTATGTTGATGATCTAATTTTTACCGGTAATAATCTGAGCTTATTTGACGAATTCAAGAAAGTGATGTCTTTTGAATTTGAGATGACTGATTTAGGCCTCATGTCATATTACTTGGGCCTAGGGGTGAAACAAATGGAGGAAGGTATATTTCTTTCTCAAACTGGTTATGCAAAAGAAATTTTGAAGAAGTTTAATATGATTGATTGCAATCCCGTGAACACACATATGGAGACTGGTTTGAAGCTATCCAAGTTTGGGGATGAAGAAAAAGAAAATCCGACTTTGTTTAAAAGTCTTGTGGGAAGTTTGAGATATTTGACATGTACAAGGCCGGATATACTCTATGCAGTTGAGGTAGTGAGTTGTTTCATGGAAACTCCTACTTCTACCCATATGAAAGTTGCTAAGAGGATTCTTCGCTACCTAAAAGACACGCTTGATTTTGGGTTGTTTTATACTTCATCTGATGATTTTACACTTAAAGGATTCTGTGATAGTGATTTTGCTGGAGATATTGACGATAGAAAAAGCACGTCCGATTTTGTATTTTTCATGGGTGATTGTGCTATTTCTTGGTGTTCGAAGAAACAACCTATTGTGACATTGTCAACTTGTGAGTCAGAATATGTAGCTGCAACTTCGTGTACTTGTCACGCTATATGGCTAAGGAAATTATTGAAGGAGCTTCACTTATCTCAAGTAGAAGCTACGAAATTTGCATTGATAACAAGTCGGCACAAGCACTTGCCAAGAACCCGGTGTTCCATGATCGAAGCAAGCATATCGATACGAGGTACCATTTTATTAGAGAATGCATTGCGAACAAAGAAGTGGAACATAAGTTTGTGAAGACTCAAGATCAAGTTGCGGATATTTTCACAAAGCCGCTGAAGTTTGAAGATTTTCGAAGATTAAGGGCAAGACTTGGAGTGAAGAAAGAAATTCTAAATTAAGGGAGGATTTTGTTAGTAAATAATTTAGAATTTCCAGATTATGTCTTTGCATGCCTTATTAGTTGACTGCAACTTTTAAGTTCATGAATCTAGAGTTAATGTAGAAGCATAGAGAATGTTCTAGATTGGTTGAGGTGCATGTAGATGGATGATTCCATTGGTTTACTACATTAAATTAGCTAGGTTGAAGGGTCTTTTATACATCTATAAATATCCATATGTACTTAGAATTTTGCAAGACATCAAGTTAATAAAATTTCTCTTCCTCCTAAAATTGTCTTCTACTTTTATATAGTTCATTTTTCTATCAATATGCGATTAGCTGAGATTTTAATGTTGGGGGTTGTATTATTTTTGGGAAATTGAAGGTGTCTGAATATTACTCTTAAAATATACTCCCTCCATCCCAATAAGATAAGCCACATTTTCTTTTTCGTCCATCCCAAACTATAGGCTTGTTTCCTTATTGAGAGTATTAATTATACAACAATATACTAAATTATCCCTATTTAATTCACTTGGAATGATATACCACAATTTAATGCAAGGGCAAAATAGGAAGATTATGGAAAATAATTATAATCCCAATTACATTTATTATGTTTTCTTAATCTGTGTGAATTCTTCTACTTGTCTATCTTTATAGGACGGAGGGAGTACTTCATATGATTTACAGATTGAATTAATTTGAGCAAATTAATTAACAAAATTCTAAGTGATAAGTGTTGGAAATTGGTTTAGTAAAAATAGGTTTTGACCCGATTTTGACCAATTATTTAAGGGGGATCATTTATTAGTTATAGTTAATAAATATAATTATAATCTACATCGCGAGTATATGAATTTAATGTTCTGAATTTCTCAAAATCAATTCGGGTGAATGAGAAATTAATGGATAAAGTTAGCTACTTAAATGTCTTTTATATATGGGATATAAAGGGTGGGAATATGGAAAGTCATATCTCACATAGAAAACATATTAAATGTTCGACTAATTTATATAGAACTTCACCACTAATTAAGAAGAATCATGTGGAGCTCTCTGTGGTACACTCTAGTGAACCAAGTCAATTTTGACAAACCTTTGGCTAGCTCAAATAACATCAAGGACGGTGTGGAGCACCATCCGAGCTTGAGTCGGGCCCGCGTATGTCACACATAATCACATTGGGCACTTTAGAGGCGCACTTTATACTTTGCACATACGCATTGTCATCCGGATGAAGACATGTGGCACGCGGGTGGCACTGAATAGACGTGTTTGTTCGGTGACGACACGACTGTTCATTGTGTAGGGGTGTGTGCTAAGGATTGTGTATTTTCAGTTGGATGCGATCTAATAGTCCTGATCGATCCGAACCAAGGGTTGCATGCACCCAGTCTGAAGGATCACCCGTAGTTCTATAAATACCAGTCCCAAAACTCCATTTTCCGAGAAAGCACCGCAAACAACAATCGCAAAATGAAATTTCTTCGTACAAAGTGCTAACAGTTCTAGGCAATCGTCTCTAAGATACAACGACTTTCAAGTTTGACTTAGCAGAATTTGCAAAAGTCAAACTTACAGCGAACTTAATGTGTTTCAGAACTTTCAAAAATGACAAAAAACAATGAGGTGAAACTATATGCTAGAATTTCCATTTTCTTGAAAAATGACTAACATCAGTTTCACTTTGATGGTTGCTCCTCCCGCGCATGGCAAAAAACCGGCGAAGTTTTCCGGTGTTGATTTCAAGAGGTGGCAACAGAAGATGTTGTTCTAGTTGACTACCTTGAGTCTATCCCGGTTCCTTAAGAAGACTCTCCTACCGTTGGTGGAAAAGAAACAAATAGCCAAAGGAGGATCGGTGTAGATGCTTGGCACAATAGCAATTTCCTTTGTCGAAACTACATTTTGAATGGGCTGGAAAACACCCTCTATAACGTCTATAGTTTATTCACAATGTCCAAAGAGTTGTGTTACTCTTTGGAGAAAAAATACAAAATAAAAGATACCGTCACAAAGAAATTTGTTGTTGTTCGCCAAAAATTGTTTTGGTTCATACAACTGCAAGTGTACAATGTAGTTTATAGAATAATGGTAAGCAAAGGTCGTATTCCTCAGGGATTAAAGCTCGAAACACTTAGGCTATAATAACATTGTATTCCAATTTTATTGAAGCGACCGAAAATTTGAGTTTATTTAATCCTAAAAATCGAAAATAAAGAAAATAAAATAAATTTGTGAACCCCACAAGTATTTTCAACATCTTTAGGAGCAACCTTAGGCACATAATCTCAACATGCTTCTTCAATATTAAATGCGAATAAAGTTTTAAAAACCAATTCATGCAATTCTATGGGTTCAAATTCCTAATATCATTTACTCCCCCTCCCGGGTGGTGCGTAAATAGTTGATTAAGAACAATTGTAGTCCTCCCGGATTGTTACAATCATTAATAACTCCAAAAAGATTTGTGAACCGAATGACTCCCCACAAACAGGCCTCTCACACATGCTTCATGTCTGAATTCGATTTTCGTCTTACTAGAACTCACCTTCCGGATTATGGACTAGAAGTATGACATGCAAATTATTGATCAGATAAAAAATAATTATAAATAAGCACTCAAATTCATAAAATAGAACGCATGAAGCAATTTACAAAACAAGTAATCATATTTAATACAAATCCACAGTTTTGATTATACCCCTAAGATCCGAAAAATATGCCAAACACTGATTACAAACTCATAGACAAATCCAATTCAACATTATGACATCATATAAGCACAGACAATAGTTCTTAGACATAGAAAGAAAACCACTTCTTGTCAGGATGGATTCCTCTTCCAAGCCCTCGAAGTTCTTGTGCTCCCTAGATGTGAAAGCCTTGTGGTGTTCTACGCGATCTAGCTTTTTGCTCTCAGAAGCTCTTCGATTCTTCGGTTCCTGTGTTATTTGATGTGTTTTTGCTGTCTCAAGTTGTGAATTTTCGTGCAAGACTTGGTCCCTTTTTATAGATGATTGGAGAGATCACTTGTAGAGTTATATCGGGTCACGAACTCCAAAAACGCGCTGAAACAGACTCCCACACGGTCTGGCCATGTGGGTCCACACGGGTGTGTGGCCTTGGGCTTAGCCCTTCATCACACGGGCAGTCATATCGCACGGTTTGGTGGTGCGGTTGGAATCCAAGTCCACACGGTCGTGTTGTCACACGATCGGACCGTGTGGACCTGTTCCGTCCTCTATTTTCTTCCTTTCTTCCCACACTCGTGTCATTTTCCCAACACAAGTCCACAAGGCCGGTGAGGCTACACGGTCTGACTGTGTGGACCTGCTTTTGTTCCCTTTTTCCGTCATTTTGATCTTCTATTTGCATTCGGCAATCTTATCCGGGCATCCCTACTGATATTTCTTCATTTTAAGCTCCGTTTCCTGCAAGAAATACAAGAATACACAGTATCATGCCCTTTAAAGAAAACCAAGTAAATATATAGTAAATATGCGTGCAAATGCATCAATTATGTATCAGTTTAAGCCTCAAAATGCACTTATATTTTACACACATTAGTTGTTGGCAAATTTCTAGATTTCAAGGTGGTTGATACCAAAATGTTATTCAACCAAGTTCAGGAAATTCAGATCTTGATCTTACTTCATGACTTAGTATCTGAAGGAATGATTCTGAATGAGTCATTTCAAGTGGCTGCAATTATGGAGAAATTGTCGCCATTGTGGAAAGGCTTTAAGAACTACCTCAAGCACAAGTGCAATGAAATGGGGATTGAGGATTTGATAGTTCGACTTCGGATTGAGGAAGACAATCGAAAATTCGAGTAAAATCTAGCAAAACTGGAATGGAGACCAAGACAAATCTTGCATAATCAAACACTAGCAAGAAACAGAAGCATTCCAGAAAAGACAAGGGGAAGGCTAACAAATTTAAAAGCAATTGCTATAATTGTGCCAAGCCAAATCACAAGGCCAAGGATTGCTGACACCCAAAAAAGGGCAATAAAATAGCAACCAACAACAAGCCATTGTGACCGAGGACAAGTCTGTTCTGACAAACATGCCAGATCTCGATCTCACCATCATTGTATTTGATGCCAATATGATGGATAATCCAAGGGAATGGTGTATAGATACTGAAGCAACTCATCACATTTGTGTCGACAAGGAGATGTTTTCCTCCTACACTTTAATAAATGGAAGGAAGCCGTTCATAGGGAACTCTTCGACATCAAACATTGTGGGGCTTGGAAAGATTGTGGTGAAGATGGCTTCCGAAGAAGAGCTGACGCTTGTGGATGTTCAAGAAGCTTTGTCTAGTCCAGAAGTTCCTCTCTAGAAAGAAGCTATCAATAATGATTAAATAGATTCCATCTTACATAATAATACTAGGGAATTGGTTGATCTTCCTCGGGGATGCAAACCTTTAGGATGTAAGTGGATCCTTAAAAGGAAGTACAAAATAGATGGATCTATAGATAAGTACAACGTCCGGTTGGTAGCCAAATGGTTTAAACAAAATGAAGGATATGACCTTTTCGATATATATTCTCATGTTACGAGGATCATGTCCATTCATGTTCTCATTGCTATTATAGCTTTGCATAACCTTGAGATACATCAAATGGATGTGAAGATTGCCTTCTTGAATGGTGAGTTTGAAGAGGAGATTTATATGGAACAACCCGAAGGGTTCGTTGCACCCAAACAAGAGAGAAAGGTGTGTAAACTTGTTAAGTCACTTTAGGGACTAAAACAAGCACCTAAGCAATGCACGAAAAATTTGACACAATTATGTTGTCAAATGGTTTCAAAATCAACGAATGTGACAAGTGTGTCTACATTAAAGGTACAACTGATGATTATGTCATTGTCTGCCTTTATGTTGATGATATGTTGATCATTAGTAGTAATCATGATATAATCATGAATACTATGAACATGTTGATGATATGTTATATTAGGGATTAAATTCTCTAGAACTTCAGATAAAATTATCTTGTCACAATCCCATTATATCGAAAGTATACTTAGAAAGTTTAATGGTTTTGATAGTCATTCGGCTAAGACACTTGTAGGTATAAGTATACACTTAGCCAAAAATATAGGAGAACCAGTTTCTCATCTAGAATATGCAAGGATAATTGGCAGTCTGATGTACTTAACGAATTGTACACATCCATACATTGCATATTCAGTGAGTAAGCTAAGTAGGTTCACAAGTAACCCAAGTAAGGATCATTGGAAAGCTTTGGCAAGGGTACCTAGATGCTTAAAGTATACCATGAATTATGGAATAGTTTATATGAGATATCCAATAGTATTAGAAGGATATTGTGATGCCAATTGGATTCAGACACAAAAGACTCCAAGTCCACAAGTGGTTATGTATTCCCAATAGGTGGAGGAGCGGTGTCATGGAAATCTTCTAAGCAAACGTGTATACCTCAATCCACTATGGAATCTGAGTTTATTGCTTTAGATAAAGATGGAGAAGAAGTTGAATGGCTTAGAAATTTCTTAGAAGATATTCCTTGTTGGAATAAACCAGTGTTTGATGTATTGATACATTGTGATAGTCAATCAGCAATTGGAATGGCACAAAACAGTATGTATAATGGTAAGTCTAGACATATTCGTCGAAGACATAATACCATTAGACAATTAATCTCGAATGGGGTTATTTCGATTGACTATGTAAATTCAAAGGAAAACCTAGTGGATCCGCTAACTAAAGGTATAAATTGAGATCAAATGTACAAATTGTTAAGGGGAATGGGTTTAAAATCCACAAAATAAGAATGTTCAGTGGTAACCCAACCATGTGAATTGGAGATCCCAAGACTTTGGTTCAATGGGACCACTAAGTTATGAATGTTTAGTGAACACTTGGAACCTATTTCAGCTGATTCACAGAACATCCAAGTGAAAAACCCTGCAGAGTGTGGTGAGGTAAAGTTTATCTTTTAATGATTCATGTACCTAAAAGGTAGAGTATGGCAGGATACTCTTTATAGGAGATCACCTATGTAAGTGAGAAGTATTGACCACTTCTATCTGTAACACTTATGAATCTAAGATATGGTCCATGGTCGAAATGGACACAATGTGAGAACAAAACGTGTTAGAACTGTTATTGTGTAAGTATTGTTGTCTTGGTTTACACAAACGGCTGAATAGTTCAAGAAATCGTGCCACTAAGCAGCTAATAAATATGATAGTACATTACTAAGGAAGGTTCAATGCCACAAGCTACCTATCCTGATGCAATAGTAGTTCGTCGAAACTTTTAAATGAGTCTGCATACATGCATGCATTAATGTTCATTCATGTGTGGTTTATTGGAAATTAGTTCAGTAAAAATGGGTTTTGACCCAATTTTGACCAATTATTTAAGTGGAATCATTTATTAGTTATGGATAATAAATGATATAATTGTAATCTACACATGGAGTACATGAATTTAGCATTTTGAATTTCTCAAAACTAATTTCGGGTCAATGAGAAATTAATACATATTTTAGCCACTTAAATGCCTTTTATATATGAAATATGAAAGGGTGAGAATATGGAAAACCATATCCCACATTGAAAGCATATTAAATGCTCGACTAGTTTATATAGAACTTCGTCATTAATAAGAGGTAATCATGTAAAGCTCCTTATGGTACACCCTAGTGGACCAAGTCAATTTTGACTAGCCTTTGGCTAGCTCAAATAGCACAAATGATGGCGCGGAGCACTGTCCGAGCCCGATCTAAGCCCAGGCCCATGCATGTCGCACAAAGTCGCATTGGGTGCTTTAGAGGCACACTTTGCACTTCGCACGTACGCATCATCATCCATATGGCGACACGTGACACGTGGGAGGCATTGAATAGACGCGTTTGTTCGTTGACTAGACACGACTGTTCAGTGTGCAAGGATGTGTGCTAAGGGTTGTGTACCTTCGGTTGGATGCGATTTGGACCATCGAGTTATTGCGGCGACCATAGGGCGCGTCGCATGATCCTGGTCGATATGAACCAGGGGTTGCACTCAGCCTGAAGGGGCACCCGAAGTTCTATAAATACCAGTCCCTAGAACTTCATTTTCCGATAATAAAACCAAACACCGCAAACAATAATAAGTTAGTATTCCTTTCGTCCCACTAAGATATGTCAACTTTTCTTTTTTGTCCGTCCCAAATTATATGTTTATTTCCTTATTGAGAGTATTACTGTCACGCCCCAAATGGGACGCGACGATGATCCACAACTTAAATACAAATAACCAAACAGTCTAGACGAATATCATCGAGAACCCAATGAGACAGAGTCAAAATAGCAGCGGAAATAAAATAACAAGCACAACTTACAGTCCACAATCCATAATCCACATTACATCCTCGAAAATCAACCAACGATAACAACTTAAAAGTCAAAGGGTCCTACGCCCTTCAGTTACAAACCGGAATGAAAAGAAAATAAAATAGTCCAACAGCAATCAAAAGAAATGAGTCCATCAATAACAACAAGTAGTAAATCCAACAAGCGGAGTACAAGGGCTCAATCCAAGGTCGGTTCAAAGATCTACAACGAAGTCCTCATCTAAAGGTTAGAAAACAGGTGGGGATGAGACAGAAATATCAATAGATGGGGTGATCGTGTGCAAGTGTGGTGATATACAGTTAATGCGAGAAAACAGTTATATGAAAACGCGTGAGTATGATGCATGAATTCACACACACACGACACAAGCGTCGTGATAAAAATATTTAAGTAATATACTTATACGATTCAAGAAAAGCAGTTCATGGTCACACAGGCACTATGTGATTCGATCGAGACAGGTAGGATTGCGTGCGGAAATGTAACGTCAATCCCATGCAAGGCGATAATGGTTGCATACGGATTTGTAGCGCCAACCAATGCAAAACAAGTAAGCGGTTGCGTCATGATTTGTAGCGCCAACCAATTGGGTCCGATAACTCCCGAGAATCGTGTGGATCGAGGACAACGATTCCTTCGTTCTTCCTTGTAACTCCCCGAGCAAGATGGTCCAAGACCTGTCACCTTATCGATCCATAGGCAAAGACAAATCCACGGTAGAGCTAGCTAGGCCCGGATTGTCATAATCATGATTATACCTCAAGTACTACGGCCCGCTTCCCTTGGACAAACTCCGTCCCTCGGTTGGATTAGGGCGATGGGGCCGTAAGAGTGAAATAGCGGCCGAGCTTTGCTCGGTTTCCCATCCCCGACGTATCCATTCCGATCGTGAGCTCGGCACACCAAGTTGACTTTCAGTAGGAAAGTAAATACAAGTTCGTAGTCAACCGACGCAATCGAGTATTACGATTCAGAGAACGATTCGGAAAATTTTGAAACGTGAGTGGCAATTATGGCGTTGGTGGAGTTTTTGGATGAAGATGATTATCGAAAGGATAAGCAACCTTCGATATCTTGAAAGATTAGGTGGAACATAAGTCCTGCTATAGATTCAACATCGCAAGGCGAGGGAAGTCGCTCGCGATCGGGTATTAATCAAATTGGTCCGATAAGTCAAGGGTTTTTGGGAAAATAAAATTCTTTAATTACATCTCCAAGTCAGAGGGTCCAGGGCTATTTTAGTAAAAGGGAAAATAATTTGAGTTAGGTCTTTTATAAAATAAAATTACAATTTAGCCCCGTTTTGTAAAAACCAACACTTTTGGGGTTAAAAATTGAATAAATAAATATCCCGACCTTGAAAAATTATGAGGTCAGTTCCTAAATTCTCCAAATTGTCCAGAGATTCAGGTTTTTAAATTTTTGAGGTCGAAGTTTTATAAAATTCTCACATTTGCCCCAAATTTATAAAAATTGCTAATTCGGACCTTAAGTTTAAAATAATCGAAACTCACAAACCGGAGGGGCTTTTAATGTAATTCCAGTTGGAAAATGTCATTAAGGTTTGTAGGATATTGGGACAAAAGCAGTTTTTAAAAGAAATAAGTGTAGGTCCTTTAACTTTTGAAAATATCAATGCCTTTAAGGCTTTTAGAGGTTCAATTGTTATTAAATTTGAACCTTGGGTCCAAAATATAATTAAGTTATAGTTAAGTTAGTATTTCCAGGTGCATGGGCTGCATAAGTCCTGGAAATTTCATTTGGGTCCTCAAGTTTAGTATTTTACACATTAGTCCCTCAATTTTAGAAAATTTACTTTTCAAGCCCTAAACACTTGGATTTTTGGAATAAATTTAAAATATGTCATTTCCAGTACCTTAAAAATAAAAATTTCAAAATTTAAAGTTAAGGTCTGGTACAGTTTTAAAATTTGCAAAGTAGCCCTTAAACTTTCAAAATTTTACAATCTAGTCTTTGTGCTTTTAAAGGTTGATTTTATTTATCTTAAAACTCTTAAAACTTTATTAAAATGTCCAAAAGTCATTTTTTAACCTGAGTACAGTCCCAAAAATTGAAATTTGCAGAGGGGTCCTTTAACTTTCATTTTCTTACAATTTAGTCCACCAACTTTCCATTTTTACAATTTTAAGTCCAAAATTGAAATTTAATCAATTATGCCCGACTTGTCCAGGTTATAAGTCATCCAAAACATGGATTTTAAAGATCATACACATGCATATCCAATACATACAAGAATTCATCAAATAGAACATTAAATATCACATGCATGCACCTAAAATTTAATAAATAGCAATTTTGAGCAACTCTTGAGAATTTTCATGATTTGATACATAAAATTGACATGCAATACATAGATTATATATCTCAAGGCTCATGATCAAAATTTCTAAATGCATTTTAATAAAAACACCTAATAGTTGGAAAGTATTTTTCCACCCACCTTAAAATTGGAAAATTGTGAAATAAAAGTATAAATTTCACAATGTTTGGATGAGGTCATTTAGGTCATCCCCTAAGTCAAGAAATATCAAAAATTTGGAGTTAGAAAAATGAGAGAAAAATTAAGAAGAAAAAGAAGGAGATAAGAAAATGAGAAAGACTAGACTTTACCTTGTGTAGTACGTGATTAGAAACTAGTTGAAGCTTTAAATTTGGAATTTTTGGTTCAACTCCAAAATCACCTAAGGTCAGCCCCTATTTCTCAAAAATGAAAAAAAGGGTGTTAAAATTTGAAAAAAATAGAAAGAAGAGGAAAGAAGAGTTCTAGTGTCCAATTCTTACCTTGTAGTCCAAATTTTTCTACTAGTTCTTCTTCAAGTCTTGAAGTCCTCTTCAAGATGATGTCAAGCTCTAATCTTCAAATGGTCTTCTAAATGTACCTCCAAAACCAAAATTATATTAACTCAAGAAGTGAAAAGAGGTAGGTAGATGATATCAAGATGAATTGGAGAACAACATTTCTTACCTTGTGAAGGGGGGTGTTCGAATTTTTTTTTTTCTATAAGGAGGAAAAATCTTGAAATTTTTTCTAAGTGTTGAAGAAGAAGGTAAGAAGAAAGAGTAGAGAGAAGTAGGAAGTTTAGAGAGAAGTAGGAGAATTAGCTTTGAGAGATGAAGGTGTTGGATGAAAAATGAACAAATTTGTTCATTTTTCCTTCATGTGGCCGTCCACATGCTTGAGAGAGGGAGAAAAAAATTGATGAATTTGTGTCTTGCATTTTGCCTCTTGCATGGGAGACATTTTGGAGGTCAAAGGTATGGGCATGAGATGGTTTGAATGGAATGTTGGAAGACTTCCAACATGTTGGCTAAATTAAAAATAAAGAATTGATGTATGAGATGATGTGTATAATGTTTGAATTAATGGTATAATTATACACAAGATGACTAATATAAGGTGTAAGTGTACAAGAGTTGGATGATATTTCTACTCCAAATCATCACCATGCCCCTCCATACTAAGGGCATTATGGTAATTCCATATATATTTTTTTGTCCCAAATTTGATGATAATAGATGAAATATATCAATCTCCAAATTAATTAGTGATTTCCTTAATCACTTATAAGTCTCATGATCACTTAATCTAAATCAAAATCTTAATTATGTAAGGTAAAAGTCTCTAAAATAAATAGTCTCTTAAAATTCTAAGGTGACTAATAAATACAAAAATAGTAATGATGATCAATCAAGTGATCATAAATGAGAAATATAATTAATGATGATCATGATCACAAGTAATAAATGAAATGAAATAAAATACAAAATATATATATTAATAATAATTACCCGTCAAAGTGACGCGGTAAAATAGTCGATCAAATACATAAACGACAATAAGAATCAATTATAAGCTCGGAAAAATCGGGGCTTCACATCCTCCCCTCCTTAAAAGAATTTGGTCCCCAAATTCTCTTCAGAATAGTTCTGGATATTGATTCTTCATGTCTTCTTCCATCTCCCACTTTGCGTCTTCGTCTCGGTTGTGGTTCTGCTACACAACTTTAACCATCAGAATTTCTCTCTTACGCAATTCTGTCGTATCTACTGATCAATGATCCGGATCGGTCTCTCGGTGTAGGATAGATTTTCCATTAGAGGAGGAGTATCACGAGTGATGATATGTTCGGGATCTGGTTGATACTTCTTCAATCTCGACACGTGGAATACATCATGCATTCCCGCATATGGTGCTGGTAACTCGAGTCGGTAGGCTAACTTCCCGATCCTTTGTAAAATCTTGTAAGGTCCAACATATCTCGGACTCAACTTGTCACCTTTCTTCGGATTGATCAATCCTTTCCGTGGTGAGAGTCTGAGAAATACTTCATCTCCGACTTCAAATTCCAAATCCTTTCTTCTCTTGTCCGCATAACTCTTTGGCGGCTCTGAGCTGTGCGAATCCACTCCTTGATCAGCTTGACCTTCTCCATGGCCTCCTGAACTAAGTCGACCTTTGGAATCGAGGGTGACTTTCGTTTCTCTTTCGGAGTCCATTGGTCGTCAATCTCCTAGTGTAGTGGGGATCTACATTCTCTCCCATATAATGCCTCGTAAGGTGCCATCCCAATCGTGGCCTGATAACTGTTATTGTAGGCGAACTCGGCTAAGGGTAAGTGTGAATCCCAACTTCCTTGAAAATCCAATGTGCAGGCTCGCAGCATATCTTCAAGGGTTTGAATTGTTCGCTCAGACTGTCCATCGGTTTGTGGATGTGATGTTGTGCTGAAACTTAGCGAGGTACCCAATTCCTCGTGCAAGCACTTCCAAAATCTGGAGACAACCCTCGGGTCTCTGTCGGATACTATGTCGACTGGTACTCCACGCAGTCGAATGATTTCTGGATATAAGTCCCAAAGTTTCTGCAAGCTATCAATTTTCTTGATGGGTAAAAAGTGTGCAGATTTTGTGAGTCGGTCTACAACTACCCAAATGGCATCATGGCCTCCTCTGGTCCTTGGTAGATCCGTCACGAAGTCTATCGTTATGTGTTCCCATTTCCACTCGGGAATTCTCAACGGTTGTAGTAAACCAGACGGTCGTTGGTGTTCTACTTTTACTCGTTGACAAGTCAAACATCTCGCAATGAATTCCGCTACCTGGTTCTTCATGTTTACCCACCAATAACTCCGTTTCAAATCCTTATACATCTTGTTTCCTCCAGGATGTATAGTGTATTTTGAACGGTGTGCCTCTGCTAGGATTCTATTCCTAATCTGCTCATCACTCGGTACACAAACTCGATTCTGAAATATGATAACCCCATCTTCGTGTACCGAGAATTCTGATCTCTCTACTTTAAGTATCTTCTCCTTCAGTTTTTGAAGATGTGCATCTCTCCCTTGTGCTTCTTTGATCTCATTCAGCAAATCGGGTTTAACCAAAATGTTAGCACATGAAATCTGAGTATTGGTTCTCGTCAGATTCCAATTGCTCAGCTCTTCTAATGATTCCTACTTTTGAATCATAAGTCTGGCTAAGCTCGCCTTTCTGCTTAGAGCGTCTGCTACGACGTTAGCTTTCCCGGAATGGTATTGAATATCAAAGTGATAGTCCTCAATCAACTCCATCCATCTCCATTGTCTCAGATTGAGGTCTTTCTGAGAGAATAGATACTTCAAGCTCTTATAATCCGTGAAAACTGTGAATGTTGCTCCGTAGAGATAGTGTCTCCATTTCTTCAACGCGAACACTATCGCTGCCAATTCCAAGTCATGCGTTGGATAATTGGCTTCATACGGCTTGAGTTTTCGGGATGCATAAGCGATAACCTTTCCTTCCTGCATGAGCACAACTCCTAGTCCTTCTTTTGATGCATCACTGTAGACGACAAAGTTTTATGTTCCCTTTGGAAGGGCTAAGACTGGAGTTGTAGTAAGTCATTTCTTCAGCTCTTAGAAACTCGCTTCGCATTTGTCATTCCACTCAAACTTGACTTGCTTCTGGGTTAGTCGAGTGAGTGGTCCAGCTATCTTGGTGAAATCCTGAATAAATCTTCGATAATATCCAGCTAGTCCTAGGAAACTCCTAATTTCCATTACAGACTCGGGTTGTTTCCATTCAACCACTGTCTGTACCTTCGAAGGATCTACTGCAATCCCGGTGCCGGATACTATGTGTCCCAAGAACGCGACTTCACTAAGCCAAAATTCACACTTGTTGAATTTGGCATACAGCTTATGCTCTCATAGTGTCTCCAAAACGATTTTCAGATGACGTTCGTGTTCTTCTCTGGACTTAGAGTATACGAGTATGTCATCAATGAATATCACTACAAATTGATTCAAATAAGGTTGGAATACTCGATGCATCAGGTCCATAAATGCTGCTGGTGCATTCGTCAGACCAAAAGGCATCACTACAAACTCGTAGTGTCCATATTGGGTTTGAAATGCAGTTTTGGAAATGTCTTCTTCGCGGATCTTCAGTTGGTAATATCCTTGTTGTAAATCAAACTTCGAGTACACCGTCGCTCCTTGAAGTTGATCAAATAGTTCGTCTATCCTCGGGAGGGGATATTTGTTCTTGATGGTCATGCTATTAAGACCACGATAATCTATACATAGTCTTAATGTGCCATCCTTCTTTTTGACGAACAGCACAGGTGCTCCCCACGGAGACGTACTCGGTCAGATAAATCCCACATCCATCAGTTTTTGTAATTGTGTTTTCAGCTCTTGTAACTCAAGAGGAGCCATTCTATACGATGTTCTGGCAATCGGGGCAGTCCCTGGTAACACCTCGATGGTGAATTCGACTTCCCTATCTGGAGGGACAGTGGTGAGTTCTTGTGGAAATACATATGTGTATCCTGATTCTACAGGTACTTGGTTGATTTGTGTCTCAACCTTGGGTTTGTTAATTACAAACACCAAGTACCCTCGAGCTCCTCTAGTGATCGCATTCCTCGCTTTCATTGCTTTGAAATGATTGGGGCAATCTTAACTCGTGCCCTTCCCGAATTTCCACTTTGGGTTTTCTCGTTCACATAGCTTAATGGACTTGTTATGGCGGTCCATTTGTGCATGGTGTGCGGACAACTATTCATTCCCAATATCACGTCGTATTCGGATATAGGTAATAAGATCAAATCGGCGAAAATTTATCTCAAAGAATCTTAACTTCGCATGCATTATAGATAATATATGTTATCCGACTTGCACCCATGGAGTTGACACTTCTAGACATATAGGCATATGTTCCATGCATGCATGCGGTTTGTGTACAAAATGCGGTGCAACAAATGAATGCGTTGATCCAGGGTCGAACAATATTTTAGCGTAGTGGTTAGATACTAGAAGATACCTTCCACCACATCTGTTGCCTCCAAAGCCTCCCCGTCCGGCTAGTGCAAACACTCGAGCGGGCATCCTCGCCCGATTACCCTGGCCATTTCCGGCTTCTACAAGGCGTCTGTTTGGTTCGATCCTCGTACTTGGGCAATCTTTCACCGGGTGTTGATTATTACCACCACAAAACAAACACCTTCCTTGTTTACGCCAATGTGATCATTGGCGTATGTCCCGGTTTACGGCAATATGCACACAATTGACCCGACTTTCCTTGATCGTCCCTTTCCCTTATCTCGCCTTATTAATCGTCCTTCAAACTTAGCAGGCGGTTTAGATGGTTGTCCCACGATTGTCCTCTTAAGATTGTTCGATGGCCTACTCTGTGAATCATCCCAATACGGTTCAATCGACTCAATGCGGAGAGCCGCTTACCGCATGGTGAGTAGGTTGTCATTCAACGATCAATAGTTGTTTAAGTTCCGGTTTCAATCCTCGAGTGAACTTGTAAAGCTTATCCTCTTGATGATCGATTGTCCCCAGTATACTTGGACAATCGGTGAAATCGGACTCAGATCTTGAGCTACGATCATGTTCCCCTGCCTCAATTTGTGGAATTCATCTCGGCGTGCTTCTTTCACAACCTGTGGAATATATTGTTCATTGAACTCGGCCAAGAAATTTTCCCATGTTCTGGCTACCCGATCCTGTTCCCATCTTCTTTCAATCCCCTCACTGGTCTCTGCAAAAATGATTTCGAGACGAAATATGGCGAGTGCGACTTTCTGCTCATCTGAGTATTGGAGAGCATTGAAGATATTCTCCAATTTCTCTACCTATTCTTCTGCCTTCAAATCGTCCGGCTCTCCTAAGAAGGCTGGTGGATCGAATCGTAGAAATTGCTCCAACGTGTGATCGTTTGCCTCTCTACCGGGTTCGGGAGCACGGGGTTGAGGCTCTGTCTGTTGCCTCATGAAAACCAGTATTTGTTGTAGGGCTTGTGCGGTCAAGTTGTCTCCTGCAGCAGGTGGAGGAGGCGGTGGTAATTCAGGGGAGGGTACCTGGTCCCTGGGTACGTCGTCATCCCCTCATGGAATGCGGCGAGGTCTCCCACGTCCTCGATGTTCGGCCATTCTGTATCTTGAAGCGTTAGTTGCGATTCACGAGTAAATGAATACAATAATTATTCGCATAAAGCAAGTTATATCGCAGGGAAAGTAACAACAAACACAAGACACTGAATAAATAGAAAAGGCATATCCATTAATGTAAAACTTGAATACACCCATAGTACAACAGTAGTAATACTAAGTCAGATACATCTGAACCAAAATACAACTGGATCTAATACAATAAAAAGTAAGGTACAACACAGGAATAAGCGTCTACAACAGCAAGAGTACAAACTGACAATCAAGCTAACTAATCAGTGATATCGCCATCATCGTCACTCGCAGCTATGTCCATAATCGGGGCCGGGTCGGGCTGAGGTGGCGCCTCGACCTCAGGCCAATCAACGAAACCCAACCACTGCTCGAATCCCTGAGCCTCATCAAGTGGAGCAGCCTCAAGTGCCTCAGGCTCTCCAATGTCGACTGGATCCTCCTAGGGATCCTCCTCAGGATCCTCCTCGACGTCAGGTACGGGCTCCACCTCGGGTGGTGGCAATGGCTGGGCATTAGCTTCCAAAGCAGCCTCCAGTGCGGCGTCTCTCTGAGCTAGGGCCTGTGTAAGGTCCTCTATCACTGTCATCTGCTTGATGAGGGTCTCCTCCAAGAGTTCAACGGTGTTGCGGGATAGGCGGGCGTCGATCTCCCATTTCTGGCGGCCGTCACTTGCCCTCTTCATCTTATCTCGCATGTTATCCAGGCGCTCTTGGATACTCTGTATCTGGTCCTCCCACGCTCGTATGGTGTTGTCGCGGTCCTTGATGATAGTGGTCAACTCGCTCTTTTCATCTTGGCTCCTCGCCAAGCGCTGTGTCAGGTCCCTATTACGCTGGCGCTCCTCGGCTAGCTCTGAGGTCGCTCGATTACTCTCCCAGTGCCAGTGAATCATCAGTGCCCGGTAGTACTCTCGCTCAGCACGGGCATGGAAAACATCCCACCAAGAAGGCGGCGCCGGCTCCATCCTGATTAAACAAAACTAAGGCGGATCAGTCAAAGGTAGAGGAAAGATAAGGAGAGAATAAGGAAAGAATGAATAAAGGAAATTAGTCAAGAATCAACTAAGTCAAGACAAGTATGACTATGAAATCTCAAAATATGCGTTCTAACTTAGTTCAAACATCAATAAGGCGGTTCTATGCCAATTTGAAATCGATTTCACACTTAATTGGTCAAGTCGCAGATTACCCAAAACACGGACCGAGGGTCCTATCCTGGTCGGCTCGGTGTAAGTTTCCATCTTACTAGTCGAGCTCGATACCACTCTAATCACACGCCCCAAACGGACGCGACGACGATCTACAACTTAAATACAAATAACCAAACAATCTGACGAATATCATCGAGAACCCAATGAGACAGTCAAAATAGCGGCGGAAATAAAATAACAAGCACAACTTACAGTCCACAATCCATAATCCAAATTACATCCTCGAAAATCAACCAACGATAACAACTTAAAAGCCAAAGGGTCCTACGCCCTTGATTTACAAAACCGAATGAAAATAAAATAAAATAGTCAACAAAGAATCAAAAGAAATGAGTCCATCAATAACAACAAGAAGTAGTAAATCCAACAAGCGAGTACAAGAGGCTCAATTCAAGGCGGTTGAGCATCTTCAACGAAGTCCTCATCTAAAGGTTAGAAAACAAAGGTGGGGATAAGATGAAATCTCGATGGATGGGGTGATCGCGTGCAAGTGTGGCGATATACGATTAATGCGAGAAAATTGATTATATGAAAACGCGTGAGTATGATGCATGAATTCACACACGATCCAAGCGTCGTGATAAAAATATTTAAGTAATATACTTATACGATTCAAGAAAATGATTCATGGTCACACAGGCACTATGTGATTGATCGGGACAGGTAGGATTGCGTAAAATGTAACGCCAATCCAATGCAAGCGAGATAATGGTTGTGTACGAATTTGTAGCGCCAACCAATGCAAAATAAGTAAGCGGTTTCACGGTTTGTAGCGCCAACCAAACAGTCCGATAACTCCGGAATCGTGTAGATCGACAAACGATTCCTTCGTTCTTCCTTGTAACTCCCGAGCAAGATGGTCAGAAGACTGTCACCTTATCGCTCCACAGCAAAGACAAATCCACATTAGAGCTAGCTAGGCCTGGATTGTCATAATCATGATTATACCTCAAGTACTACGACCCGCTTCCCTTGGACAAACTCCGTCTCTCAGTTGCGGGATTAGGACGATGGGGCCGAAATAGTGGAATAGCAGCCGAGCTGCTCGGTTCCATCCCCGACGTATCCATTCCGACTGTGAGCTCAACACGCCAAGTTGACTCAAGCAGGAAAGTAAATACAAGTTCATGTAGTCAACCAGACAGTCGAGTATTACTGATTCAGGGAAGCAGTTCAGGAAAATTTTAAAACGCGAGTGGCAATTATGGCGTTGGTGGTGTTTTTGGATGAAGATGATTATCGGAAGGATAAGCAACCTTCGATATCTTGAAAGATTAGGTGGAACATAAGTCCCGTTATAGATTCAACATCGCAAGGCGAGGAAGTCGCTCCTCGATCGGGTATTGATCGGTCAAATTGGTCCGATAAGTCAAGGGTTTTTGGGAAAATAAAATTCTTTAATTACATCTCCAAGTCAGAGGGTCCAGGGCTATTTTAGTAAAAGGGAAAATAATTTGAGTTAGGTCCTTTATAAAAGAAAATTACAATTTAGCCCCGTTTTGTAAAAACTAACACTTTTGGGGTTAAAAATTGAATAAATAAATATCCCGACCTTGAAAAATTATGAGGTCAGTTCTTAAATTCTCCAAATTGTCCATAGATTCAGGGTTTTAAAGTTTTGAGGTCGAGTTTTTATAAAATTCTCGCATTGGCCCCAAATTTGTAAAAATTGCTAATTCGGACCTTAAGTTTAAAATAATCGAAACTCACAAACCGGAAGGGCTTTTAATGTGATTACAGTTGGAAATTGTCACTAAGGTTAGTAGGATATTGGGAAAAAAGCAGTTTTTAAAAGAAATAAGTGTAGGTCCTTTAACGTTTGAAAATATCATTTTTGTCCCATTTTGAAATAATTGCCTTTAAGACTTTTAGGGGTCCAATTATTATGAAATTTGAACCTTGAGTCCAAAATATAATTACGTTATAGTTAAGTTAGTATTTCCAAGTGCATGGGCTGCATAAGTCCTGGAAATTTTATTTGGGTCCTCAAGTTTAGTATTTTACACATTAGTCCCTCAATTTTAGAAAATTTACTTTCCAAGCCCTAAACACTTGGATTTTTGGAATACATTTAAAATATGTCATTTCCAGTACCTTAAAAATAAAAATTTAAAAATTTAAAGTTAAGGTCTGGTACAGTTTTAAAATTTGCAAAGTAGCCCTTAAACTTTCAAAATTTTACAATCTAGTCCTTGGGCTTTTAAAGGTTGATTTTATTTATCTTAAAACTCTTAAAACTTTATTAAAATGTCCAAAAGTCATTTTTGAACTTGAGTACAGTCCCAAAAATTGAAATTTGCAGAGGGGTCCTTTAACTTTCATTTTCTTGCAATTTAGTCCACCAACTTTCCATTTTTACAATTTTAAGTCCAAAATTGAAATTTAATCAATTATGCTCAACTTGTCCAGGTTATAAGTCATCCAAAACATGGATTTTAAAGATCATATACATGCATATCCAATACATACAAGAATTCATCAAATAGAACATTAAATTGCACATGCATGCACCTAAAATTCAATAAATAGCAATTTTGAGCAACTCTTGAGAATTTTCATGATTTGATACATAAAATTGACATGCAATACATAGATTATATATCTCAAGGCTCATGATCAAAATTTCTACATGCATTTTAATAAAAATACCTAATAGTTGGAAAGTATTTTTCCACCCACCTTAAAATTGAAAAATTGTGAAATAAAAGGATAAATTTCATAATGTTTGGATGAGGTCACTTAGGTCAGCCCCTAAGTCAAGAAATGTCAAAAATTTGGAGTTAGAAAAATGAGAGAAAAATTAAGGAGAAAAAGATGAGATAAGAAAATGAGAAAGACTACACTTTACCTTGTGTAGTAGGTGATTGGAGACTAGTTGAAGCTTTAAATTTGGAATTTTTGGTTCAACTCCAAAATCACCTAAGGTCAGCCCCTATTTCTCAAAAATGAAAAAAAGGTGTTAAAATTTGAAAAAAATAGAAAGAAGAGGAAAGAAGGGTTCTAGTGTCCAATTCTTACCTTGTAGTCCAAATTTTTCTACTAGTTCTTCTTCAAGTCTTGAAGTCCTCTTCAAGATGATGTCAAGCTCTAATCTTCAAATGGTCTTCTAAATATACCTCCAAAACCAAAATTATCTTAAGTCAAGAAGTGAAAAGAGGTAGGTAGATGATATCAAGATGAATTGGAGAACAACATTTCTTACCTTGTGAAGGGGGGTGTTCGAATTTTTTTTTTTGCTATAAGGAGGAAAAATCTTGAAATTTTTTCTAAGTGTTGAAAAAGAAGGTAAGAAGAAAGAGTAGAGAGAAGTGGGAAGTTTAGAGAGAAGTAGGAGAATTAGCTTTGAGAGATGAAGGTGTTGGATGAAAAATGAACAAATTTGTTCATTTTTCCTTCATGTGGCCGTCCACATGCTTGAGAGGGGGAGAAATTTTTTGATTAATTTGTGTCTTGCATTTTGCCTCTTGCATGGGAGACATTTTGGAGGTCAAAGGTATAGGCATGAGATGGTTTGATGGAATGTTGGAAGACTTCCAACATATTGCCAAAATTAATAATAAAGAATTGATGTATGAGATGATGTGTATAATGTTTGAATTAATGGTATAATTATACACAAGATGACTAATATAAGGTGTAAGTGTACAAGAGTTGGATGATATTTCTACTCCAAATCATCACCATGGCCGTCCATACTAAGGGCATTATGGTAAATCTATATATATTTTTTTGTCCCAAATTTGATGATAATAGATGAAATATATCAATCTCCAAATTAATTAATGATTTCCTTGATCACTTATAAGTCTCATGATCACTTAATCTAAATCAAAATCTTAATTCTATAAGGTAAAAGTCTCTAAAATAAATAGTCTCTTAAAATTTTAAGGTGACTAATAAATACAAAAATAGTAATGATGATCAATCAAGTGATCATAAATGAGAAATAGAATTAATGATGATCATGATCACAAGTAATAAATGAAATGAAATAAAATATAAAATATATATATTATTAATAATTACCCGTCAAAGTGACGCGGTAAAATAGTCGATCAAATACATAGACGACAATAAGAATCAATTATAAGCTCGGAAAAATCGGGGCTTCACAATTACTTACACAACAATAGACTGAAAGAATAATATGGAAAAAGATTAAGTCACCTTGTTTTTTAATAGTTTTATTTTTCTTCAATACTGTTGGGCCCATTTATTATTACGCAAGGACAAAATAAGAATAATATGGAAAAAGATTACAATCTCAATTACATTTATTATATTTTCTTAATCTGTGTGAATTGTTTTCCCTGTCTATCTTAGTAGGGCGTAAGAGTATTATGTTTACTAAGATGGAGGAGGAAAGAATAATACTGATGACAGTGTTTGTTGAGAGACTGGCATATCAACATATATACTTCTCTGTATTCATATGATTTTCCTGTAATTACGGTGTTCCATTAGATTATTCTATTTTTTAGAGTGTTTAAATTGGTGTAATGAATATCACGTACAAAAGATGACTATATTGTTGTAAACATGACATTTATATACGTATTTAAGTATCAAATAAAACACTTTACATAATAAAATATTCAAAATTATATTTATGGATACATCTGCATGGTAAAAATACATATTGTACTTTATGGTGTAGTATTTACTGAATAATTAAAATAAGGAAGAAGTATTTTGTTTCGTTAAGTAGAATATCACCCATGATTGGATTACAAATAAATGTAATCTCTATTGAAGAAAATTTAATACTTAGTCTAATAGATCAAATTACCAATCCTGTTAAAAAAACAAGAAACTGTAGAAGGATATTTAAATCTTTTACAAGAAAAATGATAATAGTAATATTAAATTATCACGAAACATAAGAGATGAACAAGAATTTTATTCTTATAACAAAATTCTGGAAAAAAGTTGAGCTAAAAAGTAGAGAACCTACAATTTTTGAGATATAAGCTGAAATTAATGAAATTAAAGACGAATTATTTATTCTTAAAAAGAAAATAGAAAATATTCCTACTACTTCTAATAAAGAATTATGGATAAATGACACATCTTCAGAAGAAGAAGATGATGTTGAAGAGATAAAATCATAAGAAAAATAAATCAAGTTTCTTCCATTACTTCAGAAAACCTGGTATGGGTCAATAAAATTGACAAGCAAATATTTCAAAAATAGTATATTAAAATTACCATAATTGTTAACAAGAATTTTCTTTAACAACAGAAGCCTTGTTAGATTCATGTGCAGATATAAATTGCATATCTGAAGGAATTATACCTACAAGGTATTATTTAAAACCACCCAGATAATTACTGCGGCTAATAAGCATCCTTTAATAGTTAATTATAAACTATCTGATGTAGCCATTTGTAATGATGGAATTTGTTTAACAACCACTTTTATCATGGTTAAAAATATTTATACTTCTGTATTTTTAGGAACACAATTTTTTTAAAAAATATTTTCTATCAAAATAATTGATAATAATGGAATTATAACTCAAGTTGAAGGACATGGATTATTTTTCCCATTTTCTTTACCACCAAAAACTCATTTTATCAACTCTCTATTAAATATTATTCAAAAGAAAGAAAATTTATATGTCATTTACAAAAAGAAATTTCATTCAAAACTTTACAAAAAACACTAGAATCACAAAAGATTCAAGAAAAAATAAAATGTATTGAAGATAAAATATTTAAAGAAATATGTGCTGAAATACCAAATACTTTTTGGAATAGAAAACAACATATATATGGTTAGCTTACCATATGAACCTGATTTTGATGAAAAACTATTCCTACAAAAGCTAGGCCTATAGTCATGAATCAAAGACATCTTGAGCTTTGTAAAAAGGAAATTCAAAAATTACTTGAAAAATGTCTAATTAGACCAAGTAAAAGTCATTGGAGTTGTCCTGCATTTTATGTAGAAAATGCTGCAGAAATTGAAAGAGTAGCTCCAAGATTGGTTATTAATTACAAACCACTTAATAAAGTGCTAAGATGGATAAGATATCCAATCCCTAATAAAAAAGATTTGCTTAATAAGTTATATGAAGCAAAAGTATTTTCAAAATTTGGAATGAAGTCTAGAGTTTGGCAGATACTTCTTAAAGAGAAAGATCGCGGAAAATCAATTAATGCAATACACATATCTGGAAACTATAAAATTATAAATATTTTTTACCTTTTTTTCCAGACTTTTATTACTTTTTATAGAAACGGAAAAAAATGGGCACAAAATTTTTATGGTTATTATTTTTAGAATAGTCTCTCTTTATACATAATAGTCTTTAACCAATGCGATGCACGTGGTGTATGTCTGTGATGGCTCTTTTTTGCGTTGTGACATGTGCATTTTTCTAATAGTTCTATGAATTATATCTTCGACATTGTAGTAATTTTAAAGTATCACCAGACAATACATTATAAATACTATTTAATGTTTTTTATTGATGAAGTCAAATATATATATATATATATATATCATACCTGAGAATTATGGGGAAAAATACATTTTAAATTTGTTATTTATATTTGATTTTCAAAAACTACTTTTTAATAAAATTGCTCAAGGTTCATTTTAGTAATATTTAGATTCTTAATAATTGTGAAAATTAGTGTCATACTTTTTTTTAAGGTTGTAGTAGTTAATTCAGGTGCAAAATCATTTTCAAAGGTTGTTCATATGTATAAATTGGAGGCAGAAATTTTTACAAAGCTCGTTGTATAATAAATTAAAAATTAATACATGTATATGAGAACAACATACAATAATTTTATTTATTCATGTTGTTAAGTTAATTTTTAATTTTTTGAGATTTTATTGTGGGGATTTATATTGTATTATTTGGATTTTTTAAATTATTTTTCTCTATTCAAGTTTTCATATTCGGTATATTTCAGACCTTGCAATGCACGAACTTTAGTTTTACAAAATTAATTTTGAATGATTTGCAAAAAGTTAATGTGATTATAAATTATCTAATTAAACTATAAAAAATAAATTGTTATAAACTATGAAACAACCTCTTTAAATACACATATTTAGTCGAAAACAAATTTTGTGAGTGTGAATTATATCTATTTATAGAGCATGTTTATCTATAAGAAAGTAAGCGTTTGCAAAAAGTCTTAACTGCCCAATGTTTTTAAATATTTAATACATTGTATTCAATACAATCAATAATAAAATTATTTCAAATTTCAATACTTTTTAGGGTTTAGAAAGCTAAATAATTATCATAATTATTAAAGGGATCAAGCAAAAAACATGGTTCATATTTAACAACATAATTTTAGGAAAAAATAAAATATTTCAAAAAAAAACACACTATTCTATATTTATATATATACACATATATCATAAAAATATCAAACAGGAGAATTTATATTTAATGGTCATTGTAAAACTTTGAAAGTTGAATATTAAAATAAGTGGACAAATTTGAAAAATAATTTCCATTTACATGAAAAGTACGTTAATATAAAAAACTATTTTATACATATAAAAAACTATTATTGTCATGCCCCAAACGGGACGCGACGACGATCCACAACTTAAATACAATAACCAAACAGTCCAGACAAATATCAACGAGAACCCAATGAAACAGAGTCTAAATAGCAGCGGAAATAAAATAACAAGTACAAATACAACTTACAGTCTACGATCCATAATCCATATTACATCCCGAAAATCAACAAAATATAACAACTTAAAGTCAAAGGGTCCTACGCCCTTCAGTTACAAACTAGAATGGAAAGAAATACAAGAGTCCGACAACAACATAAGAAAAGAGTCCAATCAACAACAAAAAGAAGTAGTAAATCCAACAAGCGGAGTACAAGGTCTCAATCCAGGGCCGGTTCCGCATCTTCAACGAAATCCTCATCTAAGGTTAGAAAATAGGTGGGGATGAGACAGAAATCTCAGTGGATGGGGTGATCGTGTGCAAGTGTGGCGCAATATACAGTTAATGCGAGAAAATAGTTATATGAAAACGCGTGAGTATGATGCATGAATCCACACACAGTCCACAAGCGTCGTGATAAATATATTTAAGTAATATACTTATACGATTCAAGAAAACGATTCATGGCCACACAGGCACTATGTGATTGATCAAAGACAGGTAGGATTGCGTGCGGAAATGTAACGCCAATCCCATGCAAGGCAAATAATGGTTGCGTGCGGTTTGTAGCGCCAACCAATGCAAAACAAGTAGCGGTTGCGTATGGATTTGTAGCGCCAACCAAACGGGTCCGATAACTCCTAATCGTGTGGATCGACAGCGATTCCTTCGTTCTTCCTTGTAACTCCCCATGCAGGATGGTCCAAGACCGGCACCTTATCGCTCCATAGGCAAAGACAAAATCCACAGTGGAGCTTGCAAGGCTCGGATCTATCATAATCATGATTATACCTCAAGTACTATGGCACGCTTCCTTGGACAAACTCCGTCCCTCGATTGCGGGATTAGGGCGATGGGGCGGAAGAGTGGAATAGCGGCCCAGCTGCCGGTTCCATCCTCGATGTATCCATTCCGACCGTGAGCTCGACACACCAAGTTGACTCGAGCGGAAAGTAAATACAAGTCTGATATCAACGAGGCAGTCGAGTATTATTGATTCAGGGAAGCAGTTCAGGAAAATTTTTGAAATAACACGAGGGCAATTTTGGCGTTGGTGGAGTTTTTAGATGAAGATGATTATCGGAAGGATAAGCAACCTTCGATATCTTGAAAGATTAGGTGGAACATAAGTCCCGTTAAAGATTCAAAATTGCAAGGCGAGGAAGTCGCTCCGCGATCGGGTATTAATCGGTCAAATTGATCCGATAAGTCAAGGGTTTTTGGGAAAGTAAAATACTTTAATTAAATTTCCAAGTCAGAGGGTCCAGGGCTATTTTAATAAAAGAGAAAATAATTTGAGTTAGGTCCTTTATAAAAGAGAAATTGTAATTTAGCCCCATTTTGTAAAAACCAACACTTTTGGGGTTAAAAATTGAATAAATAAATATCCCGACCTTGAAAAATTATGAGGTCAGTTCCTAAATTCTCTAAATTATTCATAAATTCAGGTTTTTAAAGTTTTGAGGTCGAGTTTTTTATAAAATTCTCACATTGGCCCCAAATTTGTAAAAATTGCCAATTCGGACCTTAAGTTTAAAAATAATCGGAACTCACAAACCGAAAGGGATTTTAATGTGATTCCAGTTGGAAAATGTCACTAAGGTTAGTAGGATATTGGGACAAAATCAGTTTTTAAAAGAAATATGTGTAGGTCCTTTAACTTTTGAAAATATCATTTTTGTCCCATTTTGAAATAATTGCCTTTAAGGCTTTTAGGGGTCCAATTGTTATGAAATTTGGACCCTAAGGTCCAAAATATAATTAAGTTATAGTTAAGTTAGTATTTCCAGGTGCATGGGCTGCATAAGTCCTGGAAATTTCATTTGGGTCCTCAAGTTTAGTATTTTACACATTAGTCCCTCAATTTTAGTAAAATTATTTTCCAAGCCCTAACTACTTGGATTTTTGGAACACTTTTAAAATATGTAATTCCCAGTACCTTAAGAGTAAAAATTTCAAATTTTAAAGTTAAGGTCTGGTACAGTTTTAAAAATTGCAAAGTAGCCCTTAAACTTTCAAAATTTTACAATCTAGTCCTTGGGCTTTTAAAGGTTGATTTATTTATCTTAAACTCTTAAAACTTTATTAAAATGTCCAAAGGTCATTTTCGAACCTGAGTACAGTCCCAAATTTTGAAATTTGCAGAGGAGTCCTTTAACTTTCATTTTCTTGCAATTTAGTCCACCAACTTTCCATTTTTTCATTTTTAAGTCCAAAATTGAAATTTAATCAATTATGCTCGACTTTTCCAGGTTATAAGGCATCCAAAACATAGATTTTAAAGATCATACACATGCATGTCCAATACATACAAGAATTCATCAATTAAAACATTAAATTGCACATGCATGTACCTAAAATTCAATAAATAGCAAATTTGAGCAACTCTTTAGAATTTTCATGACTTGATACATAAAATTGACATGCAATACATAGATTATATATATCTCAAGGCTCATGATCAAATTTTCTACATGCATTTTACTAAAAACACCTAATAGTTGGAAAATATTTTTTCCACCCACCTTAAAATTGGAAATTGTGAAATAAAAGGATAATTTCACAATTTTTGGATGAGGCTTCTTAGGTCAGCCCCTAATTCAAAAAAATATCAAAATTTGGAGTTAGAAAAATGAGAGAAAAATTAAGGAGAAAAAGAAGGAAATAAGGAAATGAGAAGGACTACACTTTACCTTGTGTAGTAGGTGTTTGGAGACTAGTTGAAGCTTAAAAATTGGAAATTTTGGCTCAACTCCAAAATCACCTAAGGTCAGCCCCTATTTCTCAAAAATGAAAAAGGGGTGTTAAAATTTGAAAAAAAAAGAAAGAAGATGAAAGAAGGGGCCTAGCACTCAATTCTTACCTTGTAGTCCAAATGCTCTACTAGTTGTTCTTCAAGTTTCAAGTCCTCCTTCAAAAATGTTGTCAAGCTCTAATCTTCAAAGTCTTCTAAATGTACCTCCAAACCAAATTCAAACTTAAGTTAAGAAGGTGGAAGAGATGAACAATGTGATATCAAAAATGGATTAAAGATAAAATTTCTTACCTTGTAGGGGGTGTTCGACTTTTATGGAGTATAAGGAGGAAAATGTTGAAATTTTTCTAAGTATAGAAGAAGAAAGTAAGAAGAAGAGTAGAGAGAAGTTGGGAGTTTTTAGAGAGGAGGAGAAATTTGCAAGGCTTGAATGTGTTGGTGATAAAATGAAATGAATTTTTTTGGCACAAAATGGCCTAATGGCCGTCCAAGAGAGAGGGAGAGAGAGGAATTTTTGTTCAAATTTGTGTCTTGCATTTTGCCTCATGCATGGGAGACAATTTGAAGGTCAAAAGTATGGGCAAGACTTGGTTTGAATGGAATGTTGGAAGACTTCCAACATGTTGGCAAAAATATTATAAAGAAATAATATAAGAGATGATGTGTATAATGTTTGAATTAATGATATAATTATACACAAGATGACTAATATAAGGTGTAGGTGTACAAGAGTTGGATGATATTTTTACTCCAAAATTATCCACCATGGCCGTCCACTATGAGAGCATTATGGTAATTCCATATTTTTTTTTTGTCCAAAATTTGATGATAATAGATGAAATATATCAATCTCCAAAATAATTAGTGATTTCCTTGATCACTTGTAAGTCTAATGATCACTTAATCTAAATCAAAATCTTAATTCTATAAGGTAAAAGTCTCTAAAATAAATAGTCTCTAAAATTCTAAGGTGACTAATAAATACAAAAATAGTAATAATGATCAATCAAGTGATCATAAATGAGGAATAAAATTAATAATGATCATGATCACAAGTAATTAAATAAAATGAAATAAAATACAAAACGTATATATTATTAATAATTACCCGTCAAAATAACGCGGTAAAATAGTCGATCAAAAGTATAAACGACAATAAGGATCAATTATAAGTTCGGAAAAATCGGGGCTTCACAATTATGAATATAATTTTATATAAATAAAAAATTAATTTGTTCTTCTATAAATATAAATACATAATGATATGTATGGATATATGTAATATATATAATATTGGATACATATTTTGAGATATTTTCTTCAACTAAAATAAGTATTTTTAATTAAATTTAATCAACTTCAATATAATTCTATATAATTATGAAGATACGAGTTATGCTCAAATAATAACTACACATATATCATAAATAGCCAAAATACATTAATATACAAATTATGTCTAATACCCCGAATGCATAAATTTAAAAGCCCATTACAAAATAATGGTAAATATATCTTTATTTTTTATTTTTTATTTATTTTTTATTTATTTTTTATTGTATATATGCAATATTGATGTCAAATTGAAGATAGTAAAAAGATGATTAATTAGATCTATTATACGTCAAAAACAGTTAAAAATGAAAAAGTTGTTAAGTTTTAAAAAAATATGAAAATTGGCAAATATAATAATTAAGACAAAAAATTTGTGTAAGATGGTTGCATGGTACAACGGGTATACTATTTAGTGAAAAAATGATACTTTGTCTGAATATTGTATCACTTTGAATACACTAAGATTAAGTGTACTCAGACAAAGTATCACTTTTTACAACAAAGTATCATTTTTTACACTAAAAGTGCAATCCGTCGCACCGTGCAACCGTCTTATAAGAGATTTGCTCAATAAATAATGCAATACACACACATTTTTTTACATAATATTATTTTTTTATATAATTTAAAAAGTAATTTATTAAAGAAAGTTGGCTATAAAAACAATCAAATCCCAAACTTTTATTATTTGTTATTTTTAATATAATTTTATTACTTTTTTAGTAATGTGATTTAGGCGGAAAAATATTTAGGTTACTATTCAAAATAAACTCTCTTTATATATACCTATATATTGATATATAGATAATTGTTGTTATTTATATTATACATGATTCTTTAAGACTTAACAATAAATTAAATATAAAAATTTATAATCATAATAATTAAAATAGAGAGTACAAAAAATGTTTTGTGTCGGTTAAAACTCTTATAATACCCATATAGTAATTGTACATATGAATAATTGAAAAATATGTTTTGTTTCCCATTCACATTTTGAAGAGCCGAGTAATACGCCTTATTTTGAAGTAAATCATTCAGTACACGCATTATGGTTACTCGTAGAATACTTCATTATAATAAATTTAATTACATTTTAAAATACCTAAAAAAATCAAAAGCTATTAATAAGTATTAATGAAATATTATATAGAAAACAAAATTAGAACATTAATAATAAATAGTATATTAGTTACTATTAATAATTATTTTCAATTTATGTCAAAATTTAACATAAATATATGAAAATATTTAAAACTAGATTTTATATAATCTAAACATAAATATAACTACAGTTCATCATAAAAGATACAAATTACTAACAAATAATTATTTTTAAATCATGCTATAACTATAAATTAATTAATATAAAATACTTTAAATTAATTTTATATAATGTAAACATAAATTTAAATACAACTCCTATAACAATAATGTTAAATAAGCCGTACTTTTACTTCGAATAATTTTTTTCTTCGTGTTTTACCCATATGTCTACTAGTCCGCTTATTAATCATTAATGTCGAATTTTTCTTCTCCGTCCGATCCCAATTATAAATTTTTCTTATTGAGAGTATTAATAATACAATGATATATATATATATATATTTTTTTTTTGATAACTCGAAAAATTATCATGAGGACAACACTCCGGCTCCTCATTCTTTTGTTAAATACTTGCGCGTGTTTTGATGGGGTCTTTTTTTCTGGCGTGTTTTACCCATATCCTCTCAGGTAAAGAGAACAATTATATTCGACCCCCCAATCTACTAATAACGATCTCAATTTGATGGACTAGGGATATTAACTCCTGACCTCCACCCCACAAACAACTTCACCCCACAAACAATTTGATGGAGCGGAGATTTGAACCCCGACGCAAATCCATCCCATTTTCTTTGTGGTGGTATTTAAGCCACCTGGTTAATACAATGATATATTCTTTAGACGTATAGTGGAGGCAAAGTAGGAAAAAAAGATTATAATCCTATATTAGTGAGATAACGTATTTAATTATACCTATAATTTCGGAAAAGGAGCCTTACCTAATTGAAAAAATTGCCAACAATGCACTGTGAAACATGTGGTAGTGGTGGTGGAGGTGGTGGCGAGTGGCGACAGCAACCAAACCATTTTTTTATCCTTTATTTAATGTACTTTCGTTAAAGGATTTCCTTCCTCGCGCATTGTAAGCTCAAAAAATTCGAGCACCAAAACGTCGCCCAACACAATATTGGGAAATTGCGTTGACTTCCCCTAACTCATGGCTGCTGCTGCTGCTACTACTGCTTCTCTTTGCTTTCCGGTCAATGGTAATCGGACCCATTTCCGAGTTGGATTTTCTGCTAACCAGTTACGGAGGCCTCGGAGGCTCACAGTTCGCTCTGATTTGGACTCAGATGTCTCTGACATGCGCGTTAATGGTAAAATTACTTGAATTATTAGCTTACCGATTATGTGAATAAAACCACCGGAAAGAGGAGGACGGTCTTGTTTGCTTAATTTAATCTTTGTTTATTTGGTTGTTCCTCTGCTTTCTCCTTACTCCTCGTAGTTTGGTGCTTGAGCGTTGTTTTAAATTTTGGCGATTGAATCAATTTTTATTATGTGTTTTCTTCTATTTTCTAGTTGTGTTTTAGGTTTCCAGCATGGTTCAGTTTTCATCTCTAGACTGAAAAGTGACCCCTAATTTGTGATGTTATTATTTGTTTTAATGAACCGTGTTTCTGGTAATAAATATGGATGCTTCGCTTTGCAGCTCCAAAAGGTTTATTTCCACCTGAACCTGAACATTATAAGGGACCCAAGCTCAAAGTGGCAATTATCGGAGCTGGGCTTGCTGGCATGTCGACTGCAGTCGAGCTTTTGGATCAAGGCCATGAGGTTTCTATCTAATTCCACCTACCCCTGCCCCAATCAAATAACGACGTTTTTTAAGTAAACTGTAACTAGTTCAATAACCATTGCTCTTCATATTCCATGATACAAACTATGCTCTCTATGATTTGGTAGGGAAAGAAGCAACGAATTCACTCTTTCTTTTATGAATGTTATTGTCAAATAGGTTAGAAGAGGTTTGAAGAATGAATTTAACTTGCTCTCTAGCTCCTCTGTCTTCCTGACCTGGATACTGGTTTTTTTTTTTTTTTTCGTTTTTTCTTGTTTGATCCATTAGCATGCATGACATGGAATGTCTGGATATTTGCAGGTGGATATATATGAGTCGAGGCCTTTCATTGGTGGAAAAGTGGGTTCATTTGTAGACAAACGGGGAAACCACATTGAAATGGGACTGCATGTTTTCTTTGGTTGCTACAATAATCTCTTTCGCTTGTTGAAAAAGGTAAAATCAACTTGTTCCTCCTAAATGAGTACTTAAACTGTAGGCTAAACAAGCAAAAGATGATAATAATACTTGCCTGTCTATCCAGTTCATATATTTGTTATTCATATGTTAATTATTATTTTTGCAGATGGGGAAAATGATTTTTAAGCTATAATTTGATTCTTTTGTCTTTCTTTACCATGCTAGAAGGAACATCATGAAGATGAAGGAGATAAGTTTATTTGGATGATATTATTTGCAAAAATCAATAAGCAAAGCAGTTCCTTTATTATGTGTTAAAGAAGCATTGACTGGTACAAATGCATGTGCCTACTGCTAATAGCATGCCTTTTATATGAAGCACAATAAATGTGTGCTGCTAATTTTTGTTATCGGAGGACATTTTGTGCTGTTTGCTATGCCACCTCTATGCTTGATCTTCACAATCACTTGCATGGATACTCAAATTCTTTGATGACCTCACTTCAATTTGATTAAAATAGGGCATTTTTCCATCTCCCACCCCCTAATATTGGTCATTTAATTACAAGCTGTCAAAGATTATTCTTTTGACTCCCAAGGGATCTTAAAACGAAGCATTTCTCCCTTTACTATATTTTTATGGTCACAAGTATAATGTTGTTTCCGTTATTGTTTGTGGGAAGATCTTTAAAAGACTTATCCTGGAAACCTTAAAATGGATTAACCTAGTAGACCATGGTCTAATGGTTGCTATCAAACACAAATCTCCATATGGAGATGCCCGGATTTAACAAGTTCTACTGGTGTCGATTTATTAGCATTTTCAAGTTATATTTCAGTGCGTTATCCAATAACAAGATAGTTATTGACTGTAAATGGTCTCTGATTTATTTCCAATTTTGCTTGACACAGGTGGGTGCTGACAAAAATCTACTTGTGAAAGATCATACTCACACTTTCGTCAACAAAGGGGGTGAAATTGGCGGTATGATCAATACTTAATACAAAAGTAATCTGTCTATTCTAGCAATGTGAATGTATTGCATCTGATTTGAAGGAACATGTAATCAAGTGCATATCTAATTGCAGAACTTGATTTTCGTTTCCCAATTGGAGCACCGATACATGGAATGCGTGCATTTTTGACGACAAATCAACTCGGGGTACTCAATATTCTGTGTGTGTTTGTATTTCATTCGCTTCTGCACGTTCCTGATTAACATTATCATTCAAGGAACTTTTTATTTTCTATTTTATCCTATTTTTGACACGATTCGGTTGTTTTTCCCATTATCTTGCTTTTAGGCATTCCAAATCACAGAGAACTTTTCCGTTGGAGCTAAATCATAAATGCTCAATTCTAGAAAACACATGTTTTACTGGCTTAACTTTTGCTGACTCATTCTTCCTGAAACAAATAAATGTTTCTCTGAATTTTTCTCGTGAACTTGTAGCCTTTTAGAGTTAAAACTTTGTATTAAGTGTTCAAGTAAAAAACTTTCAAGAACTGTTGTGTGAGTTTATGTGTTAAAGACTTAATTCAGTTTGTGATGGTGGGAACACAAGTTATGCCCATTATGTTTTCTCCAACGACAGAAAGGTTTATCCCCTCTTTACAATTGTTATTGTACAAGTTGAATAAACTGTATTTAACTATTTATTTAATGAAAATATTCTAAATCTGTTCCCTGCTCTGATTTGCAGACTTATGATAAAGCAAGAAATGCTTTGGCTCTCGCCCTTAGTCCAGTTGTAAGGGCTCTTGTTGATCCAGATGGAGCAATGCAGATCATACGAGATCTGGATAATGTTTGTGTTCTCTCTAATAGTCTATTTCCTTTTTTTTATATTAAGTGTCTGAGTCAAGCTACAAAAGGCAGAAATGGGGAGCATAAGAGCGCAACAAAATCTCAAGGAAGAAAGAGAAAAAAAATCATTGTGTGAGAGCCTTGTAGCATAACTGCAAGCATAACTAAAGGATATGTTCAATTGCCCAAGTGCATAAAGATATCAGCATGCAGAGCCTATTGCACTCTGAAACTTTATGTATCTGTAAAGTTTTAACTTGCATTTTTCATTATTTCATGTACCTTTGAACTAGGATGGATATGCTTTAGGAATAAAAAGAGGATGGGAATGAAAAAATCTGAATACCACATGCCATAACTCTACTGGTCACTACATCTGTCACAGCCCTTCATCCTGAAATTTCCTTTCTTGTTTGGTTTTTTTATTTCGTTCTTGTTTCTTCATGCTCTTTCTCCACCACATTCTGTTATTACCTTCTGTTACCTTCTCTTCAGTCAGGTCTAATGCTCCCATCGTAGTTTCTACCATCTCTTCCACCAACCTGCCGCTTGAGCTTTTGATGCCAACATGTAGGGGTTATTAGAATGCTACTTAAAAAATGGTCGGTTGACATTTACCTTTTCCTGCAAGATTGATGTACCCTCTATAGGCACTGAAACACCTCATGGTTGACAAATTATGTGACATATTGCCCAAGTTGGGCTTATGCTTTTTCTTGCAAAAATACACATTTAGTTTTATATGTTGGCTTCCAGTAATCACTTGGTTATGTATTTACAACAGGTAAGCTTTTCTGAGTGGTTCATGTCCAAAGGGGGGACCCGCAAGAGTATCCAGAGGATGTGGGATCCTGTTGCGTATGCCTTGGGATTCATTGACTGTGATAATATTAGTGCCCGCTGCATGCTCACTATATTCTCACTTTTTGCTACTAAAACGGAAGCTTCCCTACTTCGCATGCTTAAAGGTTCTCCAGATGTTTATTTGAGTGGTCCAATCAAAAAGTATATCATGGACAAGGGAGGCAGGTGATTACAGTTTATTCTGGAGTTTATGCGAATACACTGTTTTTTTTTGGTTTGGTATATTGATTGAATTGCTCATATATAATTGCTAGTGCAGGTTCCATTTAAGATGGGGATGCAGAGAAATTCTATATGATAGATCAGCTGATGGAGGTATATATGTAACTGGGCTTGCCATGTCCAAGGTACATGAATCTTGTTCAGATAGTTCAATTTTTACCATGTCCTAAATGATTTAAGTGATTTAGATGACAAACTTCAGCACATTATATTACACAATCACAGATGTATTTGTGAATTCATGGTGTAGTGTCATCACTTATGATGTAAATGGCTTTAAAGCCAAAAACTTGACACGCCTTAAGATTGAGATATTCTAAACATGTGCTCTTCATCTTTAATTTGCTTCTTTACGGTGAATTTAACCGGCCTTGATATGTGTGGCTATATTAAAATTCATTGTACCTTTATCACAGTTCCTTGACAACTATAGGAGACAATCTTCTTAAAATATTTTAATTGAATAGGCAGACAAAATAACTCACCAAAATGAAACGTGCCATTTGCAGTGGACTAACATCTTTTATATTTATCCTCTCCATAAGTGGCAGTCATATTGTAGAATGGACAAAAGACCGAACGTGTCTTCATACTTTGTGTTTGGAAAGTGGAAATTGTAATAAAAGTATTGTTGCATCAAATATGCCTTAGATGGACATAATGAAAGAACTGATATTCTTCCCCTTTCATTGTGGTAATGAAACTGAATTACAACTGAACATATTTTTCTCGTTGTTCGCTAGAAAGATCCAAATCGATTGTGGTAGATTTAAGGCTATTACCCTAAGACTGATCTCCTCCATGTATCATAATCAAAAATTGGTGTGAGTATCTATTGTAGTGCTTGGCCAGTCGTGAGGACTAATGAATGATACCCTTTGTCCAGGCTACTCAAAAGAAAACCGTAAAAGCTGATGCTTATGTGGCAGGTTTGTTGTTTAACAATGCGGTTATATTTTCTCTTCCTACTCTCTAGCCGCCTGAACTCAAGGTTCTATGAAATCTTTGTGATTGCAGCATGTGATGTCCCTGGAATTAAAAGATTACTTCCACAAAATTGGAGAGAGTCGCAATTCTTTGACAACATCTATAAACTGGTCGGAGTACCTGTAGTCACAGTGCAGCTGCGATATAATGGCTGGGTTACAGAATTAAGGGACTTGGAACGTGCACGGTGAGCACTGACTCTTATGAGAACTAACCTTTACTATCGTACAGTTTGATTCCGTGTACAGCTTAGAGAATTTAATTTGCTTTGCTTTCAAATTCATCAACTCTGAGATGGCCAGGCAATTGAGGCAAGCCACGGGTCTCGACAATCTACTTTATACTCCAGATGCAGATTTCTCTTGTTTTGCTGACCTTGCACTCGCATCCCCTGAGGATTATTATCTTGAGGGACAAGGCTCATTGCTTCAGTAAGAAACTTCCCTATGTTTCACCTTTGTTCATTTCAGGCAAACATCAATTAAACTAGTGTAATTCTTCCCATAATGAGGCAGAGGACTAATATAAGGAAATTATTTTCATCATCACGGCCTCTGCTGAACCTCATTATTTACTAATTATTTACAGATGTGTACTTACACCTGGGGACCCTTACATGCCTCTACCAAATGACGAAATTATAAAGAGAGTTTCAAAGCAGGTTGGTGTTACTTATGCCATTCCTTTGCTCTTATTAGAAATTCTGCTAGTCTAGTAGAGTTTCCAACAACTATTGTGAAATATTACCAATAATTCTGTTGACAAATAGATATTGGTTTCTGTTGGTCATAATTGCAAATTGGAGGGAAAAAGGAAAAATAAACAAAAGGGGCAAACAAAAAAAAGGAACAGAGGCATCATCATCTTCAGATATGCAGAAGAAACAAGTAACAGGTTGTTACATGGTTTAGTGGAATGGTCAAAATTTAAGGTTCTGTTCATTTTAACTGTATGGATCATATCCTGTCTGGTGCATCAGACTTGTAAAGAAACGATAGAAAAGACATGTTATATCTAGAAATTAATGAATATATGGTTTTTGGCCGTAAACGATGGCGTGATATGATCCATATAGCCGACCCAACATAGTAGGATAAGGCTTAGTTTGTATTTGTAGTTGTTGTTGTATCATTAACTGTATGACAGTATGAGGCTAATGCTTGTGTTATACAGGTAATATATATCAGAGTAGGTAACAAAGATTAGTTTATACACTAATGCAATATTGTCCATAATGGGCATGACAAATTGTCGAAGTAAGGCAAACTAAAATAATTAATTGAGCAGCAATAGATACTCTTTAGTAGAAAAGCAAAAGTATGAGTAACTTGTTTTCAGCATATTAATGGTGAACTTCATCACCAGAATTTTAAGAGCGATGGAAAAGTGGGTGGAAAATTTGCAATCAAGACTTCCTAGGTTACTCTTTGGAAATTGTGACCTCTTAAAAGTGATTGAGGAATGCCATTTTACTGAAGAATGTTTGGTTGAAGAGTTTCTGAATAATAACTGCAGAAAAGTGAGTCTGGTGCTCTTTGTTAATCTATGTTGTCATTCCATGATAATCAAATACATTTGTTGAATTCATCGTGCTTAGATAATGCATAAGTGAATTGCTTGTTAATTGCTAAATAGTAAACACCCTCCCAAACTAATTTACAATTTATTCCCATTAGTCCACTTTTCATCCCAGTTTCCAGTGCAACTATAGATTAGATGGTTACATGCACACCCCTTGAGGGTTGGTCTTATTATCAGAAAACCTGTTACTCATATGATTAGTCACTGGTGCAGCCCCCATGCCATGGCTATTACTGTTGTGAGCAAGAGATGAGCAAGATGCAGAGATTTCAGGGGACTTAATCACCCAAAAACAGAAAATAAATAATAATAATAATAGTAATAATATGAGAAAAAAGAATAAATAAAAGAATAAACAAAAAAGAGTTTGAGGGGATTCTCATGGCATTTTGATGGGGGTGGAATATGGGGAACTTGATCTTGGGCATGGGCTTCTGTTTAATTCTATTTCTTTTTCATTCTTAAATCTCACTCAACATATTTCGATACACGTCAATATGGCTGATACTGACTTCTGGTTATCAGGTTCTGACTCTCTTCCCATCGTCCCAAGGTTTGGAAGTCACGTGGTCATCAGTAGTCAAAATAGGACAGTCTTTATATCGTGAAGGACCTGGCAAAGATCCATTCAGACCCGACCAGAAGACTCCAATCAATAACTTCTTCCTTGCTGGCTCATACACTAAACAGGTCACACTACCTTTCATTTTCTAGTTGGTACTATTTGATAGATTAACCCAAATTACAGTAGTAATGATTTAGTTTGAATTAGAGTAAATAAAATTTAGGGGAAATTACAAAAAAAAAAAAAAAAAAAACTGAGGTTCAGGCTAATTACAAAAAAATCCAGCATTTTTCGAAAATTGCAAAAAAAGAAAAACCCTTGAGGTTTGATTCTGTGTTACATTTTCCCCCTTCATAAACAAAAAACATTTCCAAACCCCCCTGATATTTATAGAAGCATTATTTAATACATAATCAAACCTGAGGGAGTTTTTTGTAATTTTGAAACATCTTTGAATTTTTTTGTAATTAGTCCATACCTCAGAGTTTTTTCTGTGATTATCCCTAAGATTTATTATGGCTAAACTACTTTCTAAATTTTGACCTTTTACAAATGTGTAAAAAGCATTTTAGTATGGAAGCTATCATGTGTGTACTTGAGTGTATACAAACATTAATTTTGTTGTGCGTCTTGGGTTGTGATGTATAAAAACCTAAAAAAACTAATTTGAGGTCTTACAATGCATGGGAGAGTTCCAACTTTGGCTGGACGTTACGGTGCAGCTGCAAAATAGAGCATCGGGGTCATCCCCATGATAGATATGAGATACTCCGATGTTTAAGTTAGTCGGTTTAATTTCTAGGGATAATTACAAAAACTACCCCTGAATTTAGCCTAATTACAAAAAGCTCTAGTTATCTTTCAAAATTACAAATACCCCCCCCCCTCTCTCTTTCAAAACTACCCCTGAATTTGTTACAATGTAATTTTGATGTTGGTGGGTGTTTTGTTTTTACAGGATTACATAGACAGCATGGAAGGAGCGACTCTGTCGGGAAGACAAGCATCTGCGTACATATGTAGTGCAGGGGAAGAGCTGGTGGCATTACGAAAGGCTCTAGCTGCCAATGAAGAATCGCAACAAGTTGCTGCCCTTGTCTGATTTAAACAGAATTTCCAACAAATTCAGCTTTCAATTGCCCACCATACGCACACACGAATACAGTAAGTAGCATGCAGTTTTCTCATATACTGAGGTAGTAAAATGTCACGGCAGATTATACTGGCATTGTAGGTCCCCAAAAACTTGTGCAAGATCTATGATGTCAATTGTTTATGTACATTAACCGAAGCCCAGAATGGATGTTCTTGTTTCGCTGTAATTTAAATTATAGGTGTTCTTTGCTATTATTTTTTTTTCTGAAAAAACTTCTACATTTTATTAATGAAGATCACCATGTACAAGGTTCTGAATCCACAAAGCGACATTTCCTGGCAGCCAAGCAAAAAAAAAAAGCCCGAGGTTTGGGCTAATTACACAAAAACACGAGATTTTTAAAAATTACAAAAATCCCATGGAATTAAATTTAGGGGATAACTATAATTGGTAAGCTCTCAAAAATACTCCTCTCCCGATCAGCCTTTGGGTCGAACTCCTCCGTGAAACCTGCACAAGGGCGGGGGGTTCCGTTTACCCTCTCCGATGCTTAAGTCAGAAACTTGGAAGAGAAGCAAGAGGCAAAAATGTAATGTGAAAATAAAAGTGATTAGGTCAAGAATGAACCTGGACTTGGGCTTTTATACCTTAACTCGGATTAGGGTTTTCGTAAAATCCGGGATCCTGTTACGATTTGGTATCAGAGTCATGATTAAGATAGGATCGGATCTTTTAAAACCATAATTTACTTCCTTAAGACCTCGGTCCCGGATTGACCTGCGACACCTCGGATCGGCGTGTTAAGGGCTAACCGTTGAAGCACCTCAAAGGCACGCCCTTAGGACCCTTCTACTCCTGGAGCCGAACTGGATCCTTTCAGATCGATCCTGTTCCTCAGGACTTAGCAAGTTAAGACTATCCCTTAGGTAAGCAGATCGACCATATGCTTAGGGCTTAGCAGGTCGACCCAAAGGCTTACGGCTTAGTAGGTCGGCCCAATGTGTAGGGCACAACAAGTCAGCCCATTGTATAGGGCATAACAGGTCGGCCCAATACCTAGGGCTTAGCGGATCAGCCCAATGCGTAGGGCTTAGCAAGTCGGCCCATTACATTGAGCTTAGCAGGTCGGACCAATACCTAGGGCTTAGCAGGTCGACCCAATACCTAGGGTTTAACGGATCAGCCCAATACGTAGGGCTTAGCAAGTCGGCCTATTACATTGAGCTTAGCAGGTCGGCCTAATATGTAGGGCTTAACAAGTCGGCCAAATGAATAAGCCCAATAGCTCGGTCCAGTACTCATTTAACCCTTATCAATTCCTCCCCCAACTATGGTTGGAAGGCAGTTCAGCCATAGTTACCTTGTGTCGAGCTGAACAACTCTAGGGTTTCCCCCTTTATTTCAAATTCCCGCAGCCTTTTATCCTTTCAAAATTTCTGACACCACGATGAGACTGAAGGGACGCCCTTTCATTTCTCTGACTCTTTGGATAACCGTGCCCCGCCTCCTCGAGTGACTACACGCCTCTTTGCCTTCCCCTTTCTAATAAAAGGGGGCCTCCACCATTCTGTCGCCATTTTCCAACCTTTATTCTCCAAACCTTCCTCTCAAGGTTCTCCGATCATCCCCTCCGGCAAGCTCTTTCCGATTCCGACGCATCACCTAAAATCCCAGTGCTTCTTTAGCATCAACTTCTAGATCTCTTCTACTAGGTATTTATCTTTCCCTATTGTTTAATTTCCCTTTTCTGCATTTCATGGCTTCATCTTCTTCTCTTCAACCCCATTGGATCCCTATATTGCTGAATTAGAACGATGGTCTACCGAAACGGGCTCAGGCTCCCAACCTCTTCCTATTGCTGAGATTCCTCCTTCCGATCCAGATGCCATTGAATCGAGCTCTGATCCAGATACGGATTCCGGAATAATAGAGATCCAAGCTCCGAGCTCAGGTCCATTACCAGAATACCCCTACGACTTTAAGGAGACAACCATAACTGTCCATACACTTCAGAATATAAGAAAGAGTATAAAAATTCCTTTTCTTTTAAACTTTCCTTACCTAGTCATACAGACCGTCCTAGCCGACCTCCCCCAAATGCCCTAGCTTTCTTCATAGGTCAGGTAGAGGGAGGACTTCGGTTTTCCATTCACTCTTTCATGACCGAGGTGTCTACACTTTACCGTGTTCCCCAACCAGCTGGCCCATAATTCCTTCCAAATTATGGTTGGCTTCCTAATTTTGACAAAGTACCTAGAAGTAGAGCCCACAACCGAGTTGTTCTTTGCCTTGTTTCAAATAAAGACCTCTACTACCAAGGGTCTATTCTATATTACATCCCGAGGTGATGCTCAATTCTTGAGCAAATACCCCTCTTCCAACAAATTTTGGAAAGACAAGTACTTTTTTTTCCTTCTCCCCGAACTTAGGGTTTTCCCATTGCTTGGACCTGGAGCCTACCTCTTCAGCGCAAGCATAACCCTCGGGACCGATCTCCCGAGTTCCAAGCCTTGATCAACAAACTTCATTGGTCAAGTATGACTTGTCACAACTCATTACTCCTTCTCTCTTATATTACTTTGACCTGAGCCCTGTCATAGCTCCCTTGGAAGAAGACATCGGTAATCATTTATTTGATTATTTTTCTTTTTAAGAGTAATTTTTCTTTTCTGACCTTAACTCTTGATTCTTTGCAGACATCATGATGGCTGCTATGGTTGTCGAGCAAGAAGAAGAGGAGATGAGAGCAGCTGCCTCTGGCTCAGTCCATCCTCCCTCCGATGCCACTGTTCCTGGGGATCACTCCCCTCACACCAGGCGACCTGACTCCTCTGCCATAGTGATCGCCAACCTCACCGGCCCTGATGCCCGACCTCTGAACAGACCTCCTAAACGGGCTGCGGTTGGTACCAGTGTTGGTGGTGCCAAGAAATCCAAGACTACTCCTACTACTACCGCCAACCCGAGCTCCTTTGCTCGCAATCCCATCCATACTCCTAACCAGACGTTCTTCAGGGGGAACTCGATCTTGAAGAACACTGATGGGACTTTTGCCATTCAATACGTGCAAGGCAACTGCCCGAGCCCGACCGCACCGCTTTAGAGAAAGTCAGTGATGCCGAGCTAGTGAGCTCGTTTTGTATGGATCACCCGAAGGCCAAGGCCAAACTCGCTGCTTTGATCGCCTGGAGCTCGCGTGCGTTTTGCTAACCCAGTTGTTGTATCTGAGCTCAATACTGCTAAGAAAGAAATCCAGCGACTGAAAGCCCGAGAAACCAAACTCTTGGATGAGGTCCTTCGTCTTCGCGAACAAGCCGAGGTCCACAAGGTCACTGTGGATTCCTACGAGACCAAGTTAAAAGCTTTGGAAGCTGATAACACTGGTCTCAGGACCGAGGTTAGTGATATTCAGATCCGGTGTACCACTAATACCGACGATCAGCCCGAGGAGGGCATCCGGATGGGTCATCATAATTTTCTCACCTCCTCTCTGCGGATCTACGGTCATTCAGGCAGTTCGGGACAGGGTTAAGCAAGCTTTCCTGAGCTCCAAGAAATTCATCAAGGTCCTATCCGTCAGTGCCATGGAGTATTACAGTTTTGCCTTTGATCAGGCCAAAGCTCAGCTCAGGGAGAAAGGGATTACTGAGACCCTTAATAGGTAAGGCCCCAAGAGCAAGCTTCCCGACCCTAAGGGCTTTGTCTTTTCAAGTGAATCAGAGCGTCTCAACCGAGCTCCCATCGATGCTTTCATTGAGTGACTGTTAACTCCATTTATCTTTCATCCTGTTCCGAGTTTAGGGAGTGCTCACCTTCCTGGGGACCACCAACCCCGCAGCTCCCCGAGGGCATCCCCCTTCCTTCTGGCCGAGGTGATCAAGAAGAGGACCCTGACATTGCTCTTGTGGACGATGTGACCATATCTCTAGATGACTTGGCCACAGAGAATGTTCCCCCAACTGCTTAGAAGCTTTCGTATTTCTTTTATTATATTTTCATTTCTCTGTACTTGTAATTATTTTTGCCAAGTAATGAAAACTATCTATTTTCCGCAATTCAATTTTTCCGATCTCCATTCCTGCATTTTTGCTTATGCGATATTAGAGATTTTGTTTCATCATGCCGAGCTTAGTTCAGACTGAGCTTGAATAGTTTTTTTTTTACCAAAAAAGATTGGTATAATGTGCTTCTCGTGGCCCCAAGTATTTGGAGTCTAGCCCGAGCTGAGCTCCAAATACTTGTCAATTTCTTCACAAGGAGTTGGCTCGAGCCAAGCTCCTTGCATGGCCTCGTGGCCCCAAGTATTTGGAGCCTAGCTCTAGCTGAGCTCCAAATACTTGTCGATTTCCTCAAAGGGAGTTGGCTCGAGCCGAGCTCCTTGCATGGCCTCGTGGCCCCAAGTATTTGGAGTCTAGCTCGAGCTGAGCTCCAAATACTTGTCGATTTCTTCAAAGGGAGTTGGCTCGAGCCGAGCTCCTTGCATGGCCTCGTGGCCCCAAGTATTTGGAGTCTAGCTCAAGATAAGCTCCAAATACTTGTCGATTTCTTCAAAGGGAGTTGGCTCGAGCCGAGCTTCTTGCTTGGCCTCGTGGCCCCAAGTATTTGGAGTCTAGCTCGAGCTAAGCTCTAAATACTTGTCGATTTCTTCAAAGGGAGTTGGCTCGAGCCGAGCTCCTTGCATGGCCTCGTGGCCCCAAGTATTTGGAGTCTAGCTCGAGCTGAGCTCCAAATACTTGTCGATTTCTTCACAAGGGAGCTGGCTCGAGCCGAGCACCTTGTCTGGCCTCGTGGCCCCAAGTATTTGGAGCATAGCTCGAGCTGAGCTCCAAATACTTGTCAATTTTTACCAATTTATTTCCGAACTCATAATTCGGGGAAGCATATCATTTCATTCAAAACAAGTAAATTCATTACATCAGATATTTCTCATTCTCGGAATGATATTTCTTTAAATTGCAACTGTTCCATGCCCTCGGAAGTTTTTGTCCATCAAGCTCCTCCAGCTCATATGCACCTCCTCCCAAAGACACCTTCGTCACCCAAGTGGCCCTTCCTAATTCACATCCAACTTCCCTTTATTCTTGCTAGCATCCGACCTCCTTAGCACCAGGTCCCCGACCTGAAAGGCCCTCCTCATCACTTTTTTGTTATACATTGCTTTGATCCTTCCTCTTGTCCTTTCCATCTGCAAAAATGTCATCTCTCTCTTTTCATTAATAGTATCCAGAGCCTCCTGAATCATCATCTCATTCGTGTTCTCATCGAAATTTTGAACTCGGTGAGTCTCCATCCCGATCTCCGCTGGTCAAAATCCATTCCATACACCAAGCTAAAAGGAGCTTCCCTAGTTGCTTCCTTAGAATTAGTTCGATAAGCCCACAAGACCGAGCTGAGCTCTCGAACCCATGCACCTTCCGCCTTTTCCAACCGAGCTTTGAGTCCTTGGACCAGAATTCTGTTGGTAACTTCCACTTGCCCATTGGCTTGTGGATGAGCTACCGAAGTAAAGTTTTGCTTGATCTTCAACTCTTCACACCAAGCTCGGATCCCTGCTCCCACAAATTGTGTTCCATTATCCGATATCAAGATCCGAGGTGTTCCATATCGGCATGCAATGTTTTGCCAAATGAACTTAATCACTGCGTCCTCATTTATTTTAGCTAGTGGTTCGGCTTCCACCCACTTGCTAAAATAATCAATTGCTACTATCCAAAATTTCCTCTGCCCCGAGGCTGGAGGAAATGGCCCCACTATGTCAATACCCCATTTTGCAAAAGGACATGCCGAGCTCATAGTCATGAGCTCCTCCGTTGGTCGATGTATCAATGGTGCATGAATCTGACACTTGTCACATGCTCTTACTAGCTTCTCCATTTTCTCTCTCAAATAAGGCCAAAAATACCCTGCCCTTAGCACCTTTTTCACCAAGATTCTTGCTCCCATATGATTTCCACAACATCCTTCATGCATCTCTCTTAGTATGTACGTGCCCTCTTCTTCACTCAAACACCTCAGCAAATGCATAGAGAAGCCCCTCTTGTATAACTTATTCCTGATTATGCAAAAATGCATAGCTCGGATTTTCAACCGAGCTGCTTCACGTCTATCTCCCGGCAGAACTCCTCCTTTCGGATAGGTCATGATAACGGATCTCCAAACCTCCTTTTCTTCAACCTCTCCAACCTCTAAACCCAATACGGTTTCTTTTGCCATCAGGAACGTGATTTGCTTGGCTTGATTCTCCAAGGCCGAGCTGGCCATTTTTGCCAAGAAATCCGCCCTACCGTTCTCTGCCATCGGGACCTAGCAGATCTTGATCTCCTTCAATTTTCCTTCTAAAGCTCGGTATGCTTCAATATACATCTTCATCCTCTCCTCCCTGATTTCGAATTCTCCAGTAACTTGCTTATGGACGAGCTGAGAGTCCATGTAAGTTACTATTCTAGTAGCCCCCATCTCAATGGCCATTTGGATCCCTCTGATAAATGCTTCATACTCCGCCTCGTTATTGGACAGTTTGAACTCCAATCTTACAACAAAATCATTCTCCACTCCTTATGGACTGATTAAGACAATACCAGCACCACAACCCGAGCTCCCTACCGAACCATCTACATAGATCACCCAAGCTCCTTCTTCACTATCGGCTCTTGTCAATTCTTGAACAAAATCCGCCAAAGCCTGCGCTTTGATGGCCGACCTGTTCTCAAACTCGATGTCATATTCGCTCAATTCGATGGCCCACTTCACCAGCCTTCCTGCCACCTCTGGTATGCTCATCACATTTCTTAATGGGAGATTAGTTCGGACAACTACCTTGTACAAGAGAAAATACGACCGAAGTCTCCTCGCAGTCACCACCAAAGCAAAACCTGCCTTCTCGATCTCTGCATACCACAACTTGGCATTCCTCAACACCTTGCTGACATAATACACCGACTTCGGATCGACCTCTTCTCCCTAATCAAGACCGTACTAACCCCTTGCTCTCCCACTGAGATGTATAAGTATAAAGGTTCTCCCGGCACCGGCTTAGTCAGCAATGACAAATTAGCTAAATAATTTTTCAAATCCTCAAAAGCTCTCTGACAATTCTCATCCCAAATAAACTTTTTGGCCTTCCTTAACACTTTAAAGAAGGGCAAACTCCTCTCCACCAAGCGATAAATAAATCGATTCAGGGCTACCAACCGACCCATCAGACATTGCACATATTTAGTATCTCGAGGTGGTGCCATCTCTCTGATGGCTCTGACCTTCTACCGATTAGCCTTTATCCCTCTCTCAATCACCATATACCCTAAGAATTTTCCCGACCTCACACCAAAAGCACACTTCTTAGGGTTGAGCTTCATTCGGTACTTTCTCAAAGTGTCAAACGTCTCAGTTAGGTCATGCACATGATCCACGGCCTTCATGCTCTTGACTAGCATGTCATCCACATATGCCTCCATGTTCCTCCCGAGCTGCCCCTCAAACATTTTATCCACTAATCTCTTATATGTGGCTCATGCATTCTTCAATCTAAACGGCATCACCACATAGCAAAAGGTGCCAAAAGAGGTGGTGAAGCTCACCCTCTTTTGGTCCTCCTCCCCCAATCTGATATGATGATAGCCATGCGACACGTTCATCATGCTAAGCAATTCACACCCCGAAGTCGAATCCATGAGTTGATCGATTTGGGGCAATGGATAGTAGTCTTTTGGGCAAGCCCTATTCAAGTCCCTAAAATCCACGCACATACGCCAATCATCCTCCGTTTTTGGTACTAACACTGCGTTGGATAACCATTCCGAAAATTGGATTTCTTTGATATGCCTCGCGTTCAATAACTTTTGCACCTCCGCTCGAATTATAGCGTCCTTCTTAGGACCAAAATTTATTTTCTTTTGTTTCACGGGCTTATATGATGGATTGACATTGAGCCGATGCTCAGCTATACTTAGGTCAATTCCCACCAAATCTTCCGCTGACCAAGCAAACACGTCAATATTGTTCCTCAAAAATCCCACCAGCTCTTCTCTCAGCTCATCAGATAATCCTTTTCCAACTTTGGTGACCTTATCGGGGTCACCCGACACCAGCTCAACTTCCATCATGTCCTCGTTGGGTTGCACATGCTCCACAGGCTCATCAAACTTAATTATTTTATCTTTATTTTTATCATCATCAAAGACATTTCCTCTCTCCGCCTTTTGAATACTATCCACATATAACTTCCTAGCCATGTACTGATCTCCGCCGACCTCCTCTCCTATGGGGAACTTCATTTTCAAATGGTACACTGACACCACAGCTTGAAAAGCATTCTATGACGGTCTACCCAATATAACATTATACGAAGAGGGTGCATCTACTATCAAGAATCGAATCATCCTAGTTTTGCGACTAGGCTCCTTACCCAAAGAGATAGGTGAAGTAATCATACATATTGGTTGGATGGTTCCTCCTGCAAATCCGACCAACGCTGTGTCCACCGACTCCAGCCCGACCTGGAGATCCATCTTTCTGTAGCAATCATAGAACAAAATGTCCGCCGAGCTCCCTGTATCCACAAACACTCGCTACACATCGTAGTTCGAGATCGTGGACGTGATCACAAGAGCATCGCTATGAGGCGTCACGATACCCTTGCTATCACTTGGCCCAAACTGAATGTTCGGCCCCGGTCTGACCTGTTCCACCTTCAACTGCTCTTGCACCCGATCTGGAGTTGTTTCTCTCACATAGCTCTTCCAAACTCTCCTGGAATCCCCTTCCGCCGGCCCTCCAATTATCATTTGGATGACCTCTCGCCGAGGAGGATGCGGAGGTGGAGGTAGCTCTTCTCTTTCCTCCCCCCTGCTTCGGCTCCCGCCGAGGTTGATTGTAACCACGATTGCCCCTCTTATGAGCCTCTCGATTTCATCTCTCAGGTGTGTGCACCGATCTGTCATGTGCCCATACTCATTATGGAACCTGCAAAACTCCTTACACTGCTTCCGAATGCGCCTTTGGCCACCTCAGGTTGGGATGCCTCTCAATAGCAACAAGCACCTCGCCCTGCGGTAAGGCCAATGGTGTATATTTCTCGTACCTCGCTCGTCCAGCCATTGCCTCAGACCTCGATTTTTTTTGAGATCCCTTACTTCCCGATCTTCCTTCCTATCTCTCATTTTCTCTCCTCTTCCCTCTTCATTTTTCTCGCCTCCTCCATGTTAATATATCTCTCCACCCGAGCTAACAGCTCATCAAAGGTCTTAGCCGGCTCTATGACCAAAGATTCGAAAAACTCCCCATCATTCAGACCTTGAGCTAGGGCATTAGCCAAAATCTCCGGACTAGCCGAAGGCACTTCCAACTTTGTCGCCGTAAACCTCTGTATATAACTCCGAAGTCCTTCCCCCTCTCTTTGCTTGATACTAAACATAGTCAGGGGCGCCTTTTGGTACTTACGGCAGCTGTAAACTGATTAAGGAGAGTCGAACTGAAGTCATCAAAGTTTTTGATAGAGCCCGGAGCGAGTTGGCTAAACCATTGTTGGGCTGATTTCGTCAGGGTGGTAGGGAAAACTCTACACATCATGCCATCCGTGAACCTATGTAGCAAAGCAGCATTTTCAAAACGACAGAGATGGTCCCACGTGTCAGTGGTACCATCATATTCAAAACTCAGAGCTCGGTAGGAGGATGGGAGCTCGTCCGCCATCACCTTATCCGAGAAGGGAGTTCCCCTCCGAACCAGGACTGAAGCCGCTTCGGATGCTCCCGCCACCCTCCTACGAATATCCCTTACTTCACGATGGAGGTCATCCATCCGTTCCGACCAGTCCTGATCCTCAGTCGATGCATGCTCCGTCCTTGATGAGTGCACTTCCTCCCCCGTGACATTCCGTCGACCTCTATCTCCGACCTCCAGAGAAACCCCAGGCGGTGGGACCACAGGCGGAGGGACCACAGATGGAGCTGGTGGCGGAAGCATCTCCCACATCCTCCTTTCCACCTTCTGCTCGATGGCCCTAATAATGAAACCACCCAACTATTCAAAAATCATTGGGCCCAGATCAACACTACCACCAGACATGGGTGTTTGTCCATCCACCCATGTCCTCGGAAGCCGCTGCCCTTCGCCATCCATCGGGGGTGGTGGAGACGGAGGCCTAGTATTTTCTTGCGTAACTCCACCCGGAGTATCTCCCAGCGGCGTGCGATTCAGGTCTTCCGCCAAATTCCTCCTTACATCTTCCATAACCACCACTTGAAGCTCACGTCTTCGCTCAATCTTTCCCACAGACGATGCCAACCGGGTTCCAAACCGGAACCGAACCGTGGTCAACGATTCCTAAACTATAACCGTGGTCAACGGTTCCAAAATTGGAACCGGAACCATGTAGATCAGTTCCGGTTCCGGTTCCTAGGTCTCAAAAACCGTGGAACCGGCGGTTTTAACCGTATATGGAACCGTGATGGAACCATTTTTTTTAAGGTTAAAACCAACAATCTTGTTTTGGTAAATACATTCTAGAAGAAATATAAAATGTTTATTATGATATTTTTAATATTGCACAACGATTACTTAGGGAAAAAAGTAACGCGTCGAGGGTTCCTCTAGCTCAAATGTAGAGCTTGAGAATTATTTAACTACTTTTTCGAGTTTAGTGAAATAGATATTGAAGACTTTGATATTTTGAAATGGTGGTCACAAAGAACTCAACCTTATACAATCATCTCAATCATCGCAAAAGAGGTTTTGGCATGCCCCGTTTCAACTGTTGAAGTAGAGCAAACGTTTAGCTCTGATGGAAATATTTTAGATGAATCACGCTCGCGTTTTTTTTCCTTTTTTCTTTGTATTTTAAACTAAATTGCTAAACATTTTATCTAAATAAAATTAAAAACAAAAGGTTTCCTATTTAACCGAACCGAACCGTGTTCGATTTGGGCGAATCCGGCGGTTCGAACGTTCGGTTCCTCAATTTGGAGGCGGAACCGTCTATTTCACGATGGAGGTCATCCATCCTTTCCGATGGAGGTCATCCGATCCTCGTCCGATCCTCGATGCATGCTCCGTCCTTGATGAGTGCACTTCCTCCCCGCGACATTCCGTCGACCTCTATCTCTATCTCCGACCTCCGAGGAACCCCCTGTGCGGAGGGACCACAGGCGAAGGTACCACAGGCGGAGGTACCACAGGCGGAGGGACCACAGACGGAGCTGGTGGCGGAAACATCTCCCACATTCTCCTTTCCACCTTCTGCTCGACGGCCCTAGTAATGAAACCACCCAACTATTCAAAAACCATTGGGCCCAGATCAACATTACCACCAGACATGGGTGTTTGTCCATCCACCCATGTCCTCGGAAGTCGCTGCCCTTCGCCATCCATCGGGGGTGGTGGAGACGGAGGCCTAGTATTTTCTTGCGTAACTCCACCCGGAGTATCTCCCAGCGGCGTGCGATTCAGGTCTTCCGCCAAATTCCTCCTTACATCTTCCATAACCACCACTTGAAGCTCACGTCTCCGCTCAATCTTTCCCACAGACGATGCCAATTGGTTGCTCTCAAAAATACTCCTCTCCCGCCGATCAGCCTTCGGGTCAAACTCCTCCGTGAAACCTGCGCAAAGGGGGGGCGGAGGGGGGCTCTGGCGTACCTTCTCCGATGCTTAAGTCAAAAACTTGGAAGAGAAGCAAAAGGCAAAAATGTAATGTGAAAATAAAAGTGATTAGCTCAAGAATGAACTTGGACTTGGGCTTTTATACCTTAGCCCGGATTAAAGTTTCCGTAAAATCCGGGATTCTGTTACGATTTGGTACCAGAGTCATGATTAAGATAGGATCGACTCTTTTAAAGCCCTAATTTACTTACTTAATTAAGACCTCGGTCCCCAAACTGACTTGCGACACCTCGGATCGACGTGCTAAGGTCTAACCATTGAAGCACCTCAGAGGCACGCCCTCAGGACCCTTCTACTCTTGGAGCCGAACTGGATCCTTTCAGATCGATCCTGTTCATCAGGACTTAGCAAGTTAAGACTATCCCTTAGGACAGCAGATCGACCATATGCTTAGGGCTTAGCAGGTCGGCCCAAAGGCTTATGGCTTAGCAGGTCGGCCCAATGTGTAGGGCACAGCAGGTCAGCCCAATGCGTAGGGCATAGCAGGTCGGCCCAATACCTAGGGCTTAGCGGATCAGCCCAATGCGTAGGGCTTAGCAAGTCGGCCCATTACATTGAGCTTAGCAGGTTGGCCCAATACCCAGGGCTTAGCGGATCAGCCCAATGCGTAGGGCTTAGCAAGTCGGCCCATTACATTGAGCTTAGAAAGTCGGTCCAATGCGTAGGGCTTAACAGGTCGGCCAAATGAATAAGCCCAACAGCTCGGTCCAGTACTCATTTAACACTTATCAATAATATTTCTATAAAAATTTAGGAGGATTTCTGAAATGATTTCTACTTATGAAAAGAAAAATATAAGACGAAAATCAAGCCTTGGTTTTTGTAATTTTCAAAAATCTCTGGATTTAGATAATTAGTACGAACTTCAGGTTTTTTTTAATTATCCCTTTATTTAATTACTAAGATACACCATTAAAGTTAAAAAGAGTATTAACTTAATTACAAGTCATTTATAAAATCCAAATTTAACTTTTATACTTATACTCTATTGGAAGACCGTACGTAGTACCCTAACTAAGAATATGATAAGCATTAGGGTAGGTTACCAGTTAAATAGTTGGTTAGGAGGAATCAGTTATGTTTTTAAGAAGCCTATGTTTTTTTTTTTAGGGGAAAATAGAAAATATATTAGGAGGCCAATTCCGAAAAAACCATGTCTACCAGATGGTCAGTTAGATCCCCAACCATCGGTGCATTACAACTCAAAGTAAAAGTCTGACGAGCTAGCTAACAAGTGGGCAATCAAGTTACCCGACCGTCTTACGATCGATGTTTATCAACTCATTAAACCACATCGTTTTTTTTCAACAATATTAAAATATCCAAAGTTGAAAATAGATTTATGTCTGAACTATATTACCTACTATTGTATTCAAATGACAGTGTGGTCATACTTTTGTCAAATGTTTTTAGTTTATAACATAAATTTGTATGTCCCAAACTATACAAAGTTTCTAATCAGTGCAATGTTGCGGGTGATAAAATATGACTAGTTATTCGATCGGAATATAATTTAACCATTTTCTGTGTGATCCAAAAGATCTATTGCAAATGCCTTTGAAAGTAGAGTTTTTCTGAAAAGGCTAAATACCCAATTTGGAATGTAAAAAACAAATATGATTAATTTTTCCCACATCCTCCTATGAACGATCGGAAGTGATTTTCAATGTTTTTAGTCTTAATAAATTTATCCTCAATAAGTGACTTTTATTTGTCTCCAATAGTTGAGTTTTTTTTTTTCTTTCACGTTTTTCTAGTATATAAGTTTGTCTCATTTGTGGGATTTTGTTCAGAAAATTCATATAAGCCATTACCCGATCATACATGACAAAAGTGGGACTAATTCTTTGGTGACCATTTTGTCCATTGCATTCGTTGCGATGTTTTGATTCTATGGATAAGTTATATCTATTTAGGTTTTAAATTTTTGCTTTAGAATGTATATGTTTACGGTCTTGTGGGGCTTGCGGTTGTTTTAAACTGAAATATTGCAATTAGTTATAAGTTTCTTCTGATGAATTAATATTAATTTTATTTTGAATCAAGAAAAAAATATTAAGTTAATTAGAAAGGGAAGTAAACATTTAAAAATTAATAATACTCCATGCTGGAAGTTATGATTTGTTGATGAAATAATAAAGGCTAAGTGTCAAGACTCGAGATCCCTAATATTAGAGGGCCTTGAACTTATTATTTATTGTTCACCATTTAAACTCAAATCCAAACCCATAAAAAAGAAAAGTTTCATATTTTATCATTTTTAGAATTCGTCTCATGAATTTAGAACCACAAGGCGATCTTATATCATACCCCTCTTATATGAAAGAGGCCCAAACAAATAATATCAAAGATCCATGTCAAGACCCATGTCTCAAATAATTAACAAGATACAAATAGTCCATTAATCTCATTAACAAAGTATGCAATTTATTTCCACGGTTCGGTAATTAATTGCCTATTCTCTGTAATACTTGCTGATGATTTAATCGATTTCGGATATGAAATAACATGCACCATATATTGTATAAATACATGCACATAATATTTTACGGCTATATTGAAAGAAAGGTACAAGTAGTCAAAACTCATCATATGTGGCAGATTGTTATTTTTTTAAAACAAAATTGAGGTTCTATGCTTACACATGACTAGTATTCGGGAAAACTGCCTCGCCCCCTTAGAAATTGTCCCCAAGTAAACCGCGAGAAATGCACTCTGGCTCCCAAGTTTCTAATATCATCAACTACTGTGCACAAAGAGTCGTCTATACAACTGTAGGTTCCCACCGAGATTCAGCCTCTCACACTACTACTTGAAGCCCTCAATATTAATTGTTTCGTTATCATACCTCGAGGGGCTCGAATACCTAACCTCTAAGAGAGACCAAGAGTTACCACTGGGCCATAGGATCATTGGCATGCCAGCTTGTTATGGACCTATGGTACAACTGTTGGAGGCATTTTCAGTGGACTGTGGCTATAATTTGGTTTCAATATTTTGATACATAAAGCAGCTTTACATCTTTGTGGTGTGGAATATTTTGTTCTTCATACTTGATTGATGGGGTTGTACAATTCATGCCATATCAAATTAATTGCTCCGTCAAAACGCAGCACTTATATCCCACTTATCACTGGTTTACATCATTACTTGTAAGGATAATTAAAAAACGCTTAAAAAAATTCCAGCTTATTTTGAAAATTACAAAAATCATATTTGATATTTGATTCGATTATACATTTGTCTCAACCGTTAGTTGAGCTGACATAATTTATTAATGTCATCAAATATTTTATAATTATACCTCTCAACTTTTCTAAAAATTACAAATAGAAATAAATATTCGTGAGGTACTTTTCCTCGGATTCTAGATTCACCATGTTGTAAATTTCCCTTTAGACATTTTTTTTGAGATAATTTTCCATTAGACATAAGAAATGATTATGAATAAATTTTTGACATAGATCAAAATAGCTGTCAAATGCCACTAATTAAGACCAAATGGTAATGAATAAAAGTTATAGCTTTTAGAACACGATAATATGAAGCATTACATTATCAACATTTCTTGATTATTTCTCCTCTAATGTTAACAAAATCATATCCTTTTGCTTCCAATTAAGGTACTTGTGCAGTTAAAAAAAATTAATTCCCTGCTATGGGCAACTATATTTATATTGGCATATATGTATGCATAAATATACATATATAAATATAAAAGAATTCAGATCAATACGTTACTCTGATTTAACTATTGTCGATTATATCGATTATTATCTGAATTAATTACATGTATCGCGGATGACATTAAAAAAAAACAGTCTCGTGACTTATACTTGAGTCTGATCAATTTTAGTCATAATTTCAATGGCGATTTGAAATTTTACCGAATTTTGATCACCTAAGCGGCACATGTAATTCCCAATTTCTGGTAAAATTAGGACCATGCAAAATTGATACTCAAGTACCAGTACACGACTATTTTGCAAAACCTTACATAGTTACATGACTATTTTGTCGTTTGGAAATTTTGGAGGATATTTTTGCAACCGCCTTTTAGACACAGGACTAATTTGTTATTTTGCCTAATTCAATGGTATTGCAGATATCATGATACAAATTACTATGTAACAACAAAAACTTTATGTGCTGAAGAAAGTAATTAAGAAGAGATAATAAGACATGTATAACATAACTAGAAACAAAACATGTTTTCTATGAAATAATTTGTTTCATGTTGGAAAAATATATTATCATGGCTGGTTTTGGTTCTGTGTGTAGATATAGTCAAGATGAGCCTGAAGCGTTCTTCTCGTCATGCACTCTTCTTCTCCCACTTCTCCACAGCTATCCTCATCTACCTCTACATTATGATCCTATTTTACATCATCAAAAAAAAAAAAAACAATTAGTACATTTATCATAAATTTATGGGATAATTACAAATAGTACCCCTGAGATTTGACCTAATTACAACAAACCCACCTAACTTTTAAAATTACAAAAAATACCCCTAAAGTTTGATTTAGTGTTAAAACTAAGGGGTAAACTGCAATATTTTTATAAACATGAAGGGGGATTTTGCAATATTTTTTACTTGTGAAGGGTTTAAATGTTAGGCAAAACAAAACATCGCGGGTAATTTTTGTAATTTTGAAAGTTAGTTGGATTTTCTTGTAATTAGGTCAAACCTCAGGGTACTTTTTGTAATTAACCCTAAATTTATAGATGTTGCATATATCCAATGTAGTATGTATTGCTGAGTGCAACATCCACTTTCCAGTTAGGTTTTGGGATAATTACAAAAAAGCCCCTGAGGTTCGGGCTAATTACAAAAAAATCCAAAGATTTTTGAAAATTACAAAATCCTCATTGAGGTTTGATTTCGTCTCACATTTTCCCCTTTAGAAGTGAAAAATATTTCAAAAAACCCCTTGACATCTATAAAAATATTACATTTAACCCCTTAAATTTAAGACAAAATCAAATTTGAGGGATGTTTTTTTTAAATTTTGAAACATCTCTAGGTTTTTTTGTAATTAGTCCAAACCTTAGAGGTGTTTTTGTAATTACCCCTTAAGTTTTTTTATAAAATGGGACATTTAGCTATCATGGGTGTACCGAATGCAACATGTATTGTACTCTACGTGATGAGAGATCAACATATATCACTACGAAAAAAACATCCTGCTAATCGACATAAATGTTTTTATTACTAAAGTTTACAGTTATATACAAAAACCGACAAAATAAAATATATTGTTATAGATCCCCCAAACTAAACCGACCATTTTGTCCACAAATCGCCATTTTCATTAATGATTTTTGCGATATATCAAAAAAAAATATCAACAATAAATGGCCAATATTTTTTAAATTTATTGACATGTATATTGTAGGTATTTATCCCAATTTTAAATTTTGTTGGTAAATATTTACGTATAATAATTTTACCACGTTTTGGTTTGTCGAAATTTTGTGGCATCTTTAGCTGTGACAGAAAAATTTAATACTTTACATTTTTGTTTGTAGGTAAAAATTGGCATAGACATATTATACCATTCGAGATTTCTTATTTCCTGTGATACGTGATCTGGTTTTTTTTCCCTAATAATAACAGGTGAATCATTCGTGTAAAGCAATGACACCATCTCATAAACACGTGATATAATAAATATGACATTAACCTGTTATATTGAAAACACCATATGAAATACCATAAGAAATAGAATTAACTATATATACATACACATAAAAAGCTTACCGTGCTATGAGTTTCCATCGGAGTGACGTCGTGAAACGTCGGCTCCGGCCGGGCGGCGGCGAGGAGATGGGCTAATGTTAGAAAGAGGAGAAGGGTTATGATGGTAAGGGAGGCGATCTTGGCCATGTTATTCGCTTCTGCAATTTAAACGTACAAATTAAAGTTGTGGACTTGAATAGGAGATAAACTTTGGAGGAAATGTATTTATAGAGGGAGTTCAAGGTTTTAATAAGGGACGGGCAATTATGTCATTTAATAATAATGAACCGTTGAATACGGCATTAAATATATAAAAAAAAATTGTAGAACCCTTAATTAAAAGGATGAATCATGAACCCCATCTCTCGGTGCCCGACTGCTCCGCCCCTTTAGCTTTGTGGATGAGGTTAATTCTGGGATATGTCTCAATTAGTCAAAGTCTTCAATTATTTTAGATTGATTGACCGCACAAGAAATCTTCATCCAACCTATTACCACGCGTTTTGAACCCCCACATTGCGAGTATCAGCGAAGCGGACATCATATCAACTAGTTGCCCTTTGCACCATTGAGCTAAGGTCCAGGTGTTGTAGAACCCTTTATTGAATTATATAGCACGGCTAGCTAGAAGCATTTGCATGAGACATCTATTAGTTTGTACAATTTTGTTAATGTTAATTCTCATTGAACTAATGTAATTTCGTAAATATTTTAAAATTAATCTAATTTTGTTGAACTAATCTAATTTGTTAATGTTAATTCTCATTGAACTAATCCAATTTCGTAAATATTTTAAAATTAATCTAATTTTGTTAATGTTTTAAAATGAATCTAATTCTCTTTGACCTATAATCTAATTTTGTTAATGTTAATTCTCAATGAACTAATCTAATTTCGTAAATATTTTAAAATTAATCTAATTTTGTTAATGTTTAAAATTAATCTAATCTCATTGAACTAATCTAATTTTGTTAATGTTAATTCTCATTGAACTAATCTAATTTCGTAAATATTTTAAAATTAATCTAATTTTGTTAATGTTTTAAAATTAATCTAATTCTCATTGAACTAATCTAATTTTGTTAATGTTATTCTCATCGAACTAATCTAATTTCGTAAATATTTTAAAATTAATCTAATTTTTTTAATGTTTTAAAATTAATCTAATTCTCATTGAACTAATCTAATTTTGTTAATGTGAATTCTCATTGAACTAATCTAATTCCGTAAATATTTTAAAATTAAAATTGTGACAGAACTTGTTTTAAATTTCTTTTTGGTTTTCTTCTATAGTTTCCTTCTTTAATTAATTAATTCTAGGTCTAATGTCATTAATATAAGTTTCGGAAGTTTCAATCATACAAATATAAAGTATCCAAAGAAAACATGATTAGTTCCTGGTATAAGTTATCTAGACAAAATCATAACTTTGACTTTGTCGCACAATGGGTCTACTAAAACAAAGAAAATCAAAAAAGAAAACATTAAAAAGAAATTTGATTAAAAAAGAAAATTAATGACATCTTAATTAATTCATTTACTTTTTCGATCTATTAGATGTTGCGTTGTTCTTATTGTTCAATGTTCACATATTCCCAGCCAGTCACACGAAACATATACTCGTAACTATTAGATGCTGCGGAGTATTTTTTTTTTTTTTTGTCTCGTAACTAGAAAATGATCCTTCTTTTATTGGCCCATCATTTATTATTTATAATCAATGATCTAAGTGTAATTGACCACCATATACTTTAAACTTTGATGGGACATTTTCTTTACAAATTACTTCAGTTGAATTCTCAAATAATTCGTTTTTCTTACCTAAAAATATCTGTAAAAGAAGATCATCCTCGTATCAAAATAACCAAATAAATAAATAAATAGAAATAGAAATAAAAAGATGACATAGAAAAGCATGGAGAGTTGACAATTATGGGGGTCATTAATGGTGGGGTTGGTTTGAAGATTAAAGTAATACGAATATGGAGACATCATCTATTATTTATTTTTTACATACATAAGAAAAGACATTTCAGCAATAAAATAAATTGGTGAAAAGAAGCTTCTATGCTTAGAATTTTCATGCGTGGCAGCTTTTTGTAAAATAGATATGTCTTTCATTCATTCAATCTTCACGAGCCATACTTTCCATTTATTATTATCAACTGTTTCATAAATATCATCTAATAGATGTAGGCATGTCCACGGTTCCGAAACCGCCGGTTCGAGTTCCTTATCACGTTCCGGTTCCATTTTATTTGGAACCGAACCGAACCTTGAACATTTCCAAGACGGTTCCCGAAACGTTCGGTTCGAACCGAACCGTGGAACCGGCGGTTCCATTTCGGTTCTGGGCACCGTGGAACCATCTTCTTTTTGTTTTTATTTTTTTCAAAAATAAAATTAATATTTTTTGTATAAATATAACACATTAAAATTCAATACCAAAATTAGAATATTATCTTAGATTATTTGAAGACTTTAAATTATACGGATAAAAAAAAACAAAAATGGGATTAAACTTAATATTAATAATTAATATGAATAATTATTATTAAGTTGTGTATGTATCCTCTTAGTATATAGTAGAATCAAAGCCCACATAGTTTGCTTACATTTTTTACTATTATTTCTTGTAGTAGATGTAGGTTGTATTTCTTGTTGACTCGTTTCACCCTTAAAATTTAAACAATATTCATTATAAAGTTTATTATATTTGTTGGAACAGTGGAACCGAACCGTGGAACCGGAAGTTTGGAACCGTGGAATCGGAACCTTGGGCAGGAGCAGTGGGCGCGGTTCCACGGTTCTTCCAAAGGAGGAACCGAACCGATAAAGACCGGTTCCTTCACGATTCGGCCCGAATCGGGAACTCAGCGATTCGAGCAGAATCGAACTCAACGGTTCCAAAAAACCGTTGACCACGGTTCGGTTCCGGTTCCTCTTCCGATTTCGGTTCCATTTGGTCGGGCCTAAATAGATGTCGTTGGAGATTTTTGGTTCATGTGGCTGCAATGGCGTAGCAAAAATAATCGGAGTGGACCGATATACAAAAATGAGATAGATCAGATAAAAGAATTAAAAGAAAAATCACATAAATATTAAATAAATAAAAAAATTTAAAAAATCTTATTATGTAATTTTTTTTAAAAGGGGTCGGGGCCCAAGTTGGCCCACCCTAGCTCTGTCAATGTGTCGCTGCCTTTTTGAGTTAGGTTTCAAATGATAAAAGATTTAGACATTTATTGAAGGAATAATTAAAAAAAAACATGAGGTTCAGATTAATTACCAAAAAAAAAAAAAAAAACCTTTGAGATTTTTAAACATTACAAAAAATTCATTAAGGTTTGATTTCATCTTACATTTTGTCCTTTCATAAGCAAAAAACATTTCAAATAACCTCTGATAGAAATGTGATTGAATCAAATCGAAAATTCAAAATGTTTAATGGCAATGCCATATATAAAATTAAAATAATCGGTTGAGTTTAATATTTACCGAGTTTTTTTTAGGGTATCTCTACTCAATAATTTGAATGTAAAAAATAATAATAATTCGGTATTTGGAAAGTTCAATAAACCAAAATCGAGTTGAATAATTCTTACGAAACTTCAATTTGATTTCTATACTTACCATATATTATATTCGATTTGATTCAATCGGTTCATTGACTCGTGAACACTCTTATTCCACATCCACACAAACAAACATTTTTATCTAAATTATAACAAAATCTTATACGAGACCAGCAAAGACAGTTTTTACCATTTTATCTCTGAAAAATGCGTGAAAAAAATATTTCTCCATACCAAATATTTGGACGATTAGATTAAGTTAATGTAATGCTTACATAAAAGCTTAATCAATCCAAAAGAATTAGTTTATCCAACTCAAACCAACAAAGTAAAGTGAGGCCATAGTAGCACACACATTATGTCATGAACACCAACCATCATTACATATTATGCTTTATTCAACAAGACCAATTGAATTTTTTGAGGGTCAACTTTACCACCAAGCAAAAGCTCAATGTGGACTAAAACTTAGGAATAAACAATAAAAAATAAAAAATATCCCCAATTTGTTCTTGAAGATTATTACATAACACATAGAAGATAAACTAGAATGTTTGAGACAAAATTGACTTTTCCCAATATCTCCTATTCTTATTATTTTAATCATTATTAAATTTCAAAATTATTTAATTAAGTATCCAATATTATTAATCATTATTAGATCGCAAATATAATTATCCGGCCCACGCGCGCTGTTTTCTCTTGCACGGCCCATGTGGCCAGTCATCCGAGTTATAAAAGAGGTCCCTCATTATTTATAAGTATTCTGCATTAATCTAAATTACACGCTTTGGATTACTATCTTTTGCTCTGGATTTCTCTTACTTTCGGTACTGACTTGAGTGTCGGAGAGGCCTTCCTGGGACAACCTCAGGACCCATCTAATATTTGTTGGATTGTCGCGGGCAAGTTCTCAGCTCGAAGAACTAATCACCTCCAGAAATGAAGTTGGACTTTATTTAGAATCTCTTTACTTGGAGTGATCTGCTGATTTTAAGCAGCATCACATAAGTTTCTTACAACTCTCAGTGTCGGTCCTGACATTTTGGAGGCCTGGGCGAAAGATAAAAACGAGGTCTTTCAAATTGTAACAGCACAAAGAATACAACTGCACAATGTAAACAAAAATAAACTATCACAAAATCATTTAAAATGACTTCTTCAAGCATTTTGAGAAGCAAGGTCATCAATAATATTTTCATAATCAATTCGATCCAACTTATCATTTTCAATACATAAGATTGTTAATGCATTGAATTTTTATTGTGACATTGTTGACCATAAGTAAGTTTTTAATAATAGCAAAAACTCATGTAAGACCGTCCTACGGGTCAGACCCTGTAAGACAGATCCTACCGACCCGCCCGCCCGACCTGCCCATTCTAGTTTTTTTTTATTCTATTTCGGGTATCAGCATACCCCACGTGCCCCACATCCCCCACTTCTCTTCTCCAACTTGTTTCCGCCCGTTCTTCTTCATTTTCTTCAAAACTTCTTCAACTGTCGTTTGGAGTTCGATTTCAGTTTTTGGAGTTCTAATTGTGCTCTGTTAGTTCGAGATAACATCAAGTAAGAACGTCATTTTTTCTCCATTTTTTTCGTTTTTATTCGATTCTAGGGTTTCGATTTTGTTTGATTTTAGGTTTTTTTTTCGAATTGGTTTGCGGTAGTCTGTTGTGGTGTGTTCCCGACGGTGTATCTAGGGTTTGGTCGTTGCTTTCAAGCTTTCAAGTTTGCAGCTACTTCATTTTGTATATTTCTGCAAATATTTCTGTATTTTTTCGAAAAACATAAATTGTAGAGGAGATTTTCTGTTTCTTATGTGCTCTGATGGTATATATGTGTAGTTTTGTTGGTAGTCTTGCGATTTTTACATTTTATTTTTGCTATACTGGAAGTGTATGTGATTCTAGAGAAAGTTGGTTATGTTTGTACCCATGTTTCTGTTTATTTGACTTAATAGTATTCATGGCTCAGTGTATTTTTATACACTGAATATATATGTATATGCATCTTGGAAGTATCATATTTGATGCTTAATAGTATTATAAATTGCATTTAATGTATCATTTGTACTTTTAATATATTGTAGTCTCATGGTTGTCTTGGTCTTTGTTCAAGTTTCATGGTTTTTACTGAATTTTTCACAATTCTCTGTAGGTTTATATTGGAGTCGAAGATGACACGACATAAGGTAATGATAATGAGGAGAGATAGAGGTAGGGGAGGGGAAGGGGTAGGGTGGACTCACAAGATGATGATATAAAGGAGGATATAAAGGAATCTCAAGTTATTGACAGTCCATGTATAGAGGCTATTCTGAGACGTCGACGAAGGAAGATAGGGTTGAAACGTCGACGAATCAAGCTATTGTTGAAATGTCGATGAAGGAAGCAATTGTTGGAATATCGACGAATGAAGCCTTGGTTAAAGAAAGCCCTGCTGATACATTAATGAAAGAACCCCCGACTGAGACTTGTGCTGATACATTAATGAAAGAACCCCGGGCTGAAACCCCTGCTGATACATTAATGAAAGAACCACCGTGCTAAAACCCCTGCTGAAACATCTACTGATACATTAATGGCAGAAGCCCCTGTTGAAACGTCGAAAAATGAAACCTCGATGAAGGAAGCTACCATTGGAAGCTTGACGAAGAAAATCCATGTTGAAACCTCGATGCAGGGAAAAGTTGACAAAGAAGAAGTAATTCCGGATAAGGATGTTGGTGATGTACGTGACACAAGATTGAGTAAGGTTGTTGGGATAAAAAAAATCCTCGGTGAAGGAAATGAGCAAGACTGTTTGTGAGGAAAGAGGATTGGCAGAAAAAGTTGGTAAAAATCCTCGCAAGAAAGGAAAGCTATCAGACAATGATAAAAAGAAAGGAAAGTTATCAGACGATGATACGAACAGGTTAGTGTACTTGAAAGTATTAGTTTTTGTTTTCAAAGTAACATTATTTTTGTGAAAAGTATCAGTGTATGTAACATAGATGTTTTATGGAAAGTGTATGTATGTTAATCATGTAATAAATCAGTGTTTACATGCTAGAACTATCATTTTTCATTCTGAAAAGTATATAAAATTTATTCAAAAGTATCATTGTTGTATGCCCTGTTTTGTACATTAATTGTATCTAAAATTCATTCTTAAAATCATCAGAAATCAGTGTACTTAAAAGTATTAGTTTTAACTTTCAAATTAGCATTATTTGTTTGAAAATTATCAATGTTTTTCACATAATTATTGATTTTTATCATGAGATATAAATTAGTGTTTACATGTTACAAGTATATTTTTGATTTTGAGAAGTATCTAAAATTGATTTAAAAGTATCAGAAATTGTTTCAAAAGTATCATTTTGTTATCTAAATAGTATCATATTTCATACTTCAAAGTATTGTAAATTGCTTTCAAATTATTATTTTTCATATGTGATTGTATTAATTATATAAAGAAAAATTGCAGCAACTTTCAATGTAGACCCAAGGGTTTATTTGATGTAGTGAACTCCATGATTGATAGACAAAAAGAGGATGTGAAGAATATTGGGTTTGGTGGGTTATTGAACCTTAAAGTTCAACATTTACCTGCTCAAATGATTTTGTGGTTGGTTCGCAGGTTTAATGGGAAGAGTCGGTTGCTTAGTATTGATGACAAGAAAAGATTTGTAATTATTGCTGATGACATTTGTGATGTTTTCATGCTATCGAGGACTGGCCGGGAAGTTCTAGTTTTCAAACGGAGTGATAGTTTAGATCCGATTGTTGAATTTAAGAAAAAAAGTTGGCATTGATGGGAGTTCTAGTGTTGGCACTTTAAAAACCAAGTTGATGGATGGTTTTAAAGAAGGAGGTGATGACTTTAAACGAATGTTTGTTTTGTATAGTTTATCAACTTTATTGACCCTGAGTGCAAATAGGGTTGTTGATGTTTCGTGCTTTAAGTAGCTGGTGGATGTGGATGCCATTGCACATTTTGTTTGGTGTTCACTTGTGTTTGAAATGCTTGGCAGGGCAGTTGATAATTTTAACAAGAAGTCTACCACCTATATAAGTGGTTATATTTGGCGTTGTAGATTATATATTTGCATCGTCTTAAATGGCAAGGGACTGCTGAACCATTTGATCTCCCTCTTATTCAGCATTGGACGACGCATCGCATAAGAAAGCGTGTTAAAGAAAGAAGAGTGCTGGAGAGTTTGGCCAGGGGGAGTGGGTGGAGGACGTTTATCCTATTTCTAGGAAAACGAAGCTTGTTGTTGAAGAGAAAATATGTAGTTCGATTGATGTAGGTATGGATGAGAGGGGAAAGTCTGGTAAAGAACATGCTGAGAAGGAAAAATATGAGAATTTTGATGATTCTTCAAGAATCATCAACTTTGTATTACCATAGCGGCAGCCGACTGATGATGATATTGAGAAATTTACTAAAAATGTAAGTTAAATGTAACATTTATTTTCATCTTAAAGTAATAATCTTGAAAAGTATCCTTTTTTGATTAAAAAAAAGTGTTACCTGTTTGCTGTTGAAAAGGGACATGGAAATCATAAGCCATGTCCATATGTAGAGACTTCGATTGGAAATGCAGCGTGAACAGACATATACTTCTTCATCACTTGATAATGAATTCTTCTCAAGTGCAAAACTTCACGAGTACATCGATGAAGTTGTGAAGAATTTCCAGAAGATGAAAGAACGTAATGACCCCACGCATAATGAACCAATGCCTAGGTTTGATCTTTTAACCCCTGAGACAGAGTCACTCGTTGTTGAAGAATAGCCTACCTAAGAAGCGAATATTGATGATGATGTAATCCAAGGACTGAATGATAGTCAAATTGATGAAGTAATTCAAGGTCAGATTCAGCATGCAGGCCAAGTTGTAGGCAGTTCAGGTACTATATGTAAAATATTAGTTAAATACTGAAAAGTGTCATTTTTGTTTGAATAAGTATCTGTTTCTTAGAGAAAAGTATCTGGTTTTTTCAAATAAGTATCTGTTTTCTTTGAATAAGTATCATTTTTATTTAATAAATTATTTATCTAATGTGTTCTATCAAACAGGTGATTCTTGGCCTATCAACGAAAAGAGTTCTTTTCATTCTGAATTTATGAAGAAGAATAATCGGTATTTGGTTGGAATGACCCGGAAAGAGAGAGACATTGTTGATTTCTATTTTTTCCGCATAGTCCTAAAATAGAGTAAGTAACAATGAGATTTATTGGATATTCCCTTTTTGATGAGAAATGTTATGTTGATTATTTTTATTTATTTTTTCAGTTCAAATGTGTTTGCACATGCTAGTGATTTTTTTATTCCCTTTACGGATGGGATTGACTCGATGAATGATTCGAGCTTAATTTATGTTAATGTGATTGACATATGGTCTGTCATTTTAAACAAATAAGTTGTTGGGCCGAATGATCCAAAACACTTTTATTTCAACACTCAGCATTCTGTAAGTAGTATCTATTTTTGTTTTATTGTTTTTTATTTTTATACGGGTCAGCTTTTTTTTATTTTTTATTTTTGCCAAAAAGCTATATCTTGTTGATTATTTCTAAGGAAAAAATTGTGCTAAAGATATGAGAGGTTGTTGGAAGGTGTGCATGAGATTATTGAACAAACACAATTTGAATGAAGTGGATCGTGTAAGAACTTTAGGTTTTTTATTTGAAAAATATATCTTTATTTGTGAAAAGTATCTCTTTATTCTTGAAAAATGTCTCTTTTTTCTTGAAATGTATTACAAATTGTAATGAAGTGTTTATTTTTCAAATATGTAATATTTGTTCCATATTGTTATGAAAGTCACTTTGTTGTTGTTGTGATCAACTTTGTTGAGAAGAAAGTTCAATACATTGACAATCTGGTCCACGGTGCAGTTGTTGTTGATGAATATCATGGACTTGCGACTTTGGTGGTAAAGTATCATATTATTATTATATATGAAGTTTACATGAATTGAATTATTGTAATATATTTTATTTTTTCACAGCAAATGCAAATGGCTCTGTTTCTAGAAGAGGAAAATCACGCCAAAGCTCATGAAGTTGCGTCATATTCCTTTGAAAATGTTCCTTTTGCGTGGCAAAAAAATGACAGGAATATTGACTGTGGTGTGTTCTTAATGCACCACATGGAAAATTTTGTGGGTAATGTTTACTCAACTCCAGATTTGTGCAAGGTATGAACATTGTTTAGACAAATAATGTGTAGTTTATAATTATTTGTATGTGTTTTGATATTATTTTTCTTTTGTTTTTTTCTTTTGTTATGAAGCCTGTTGAAAGACGCAAGTTAAGAGCTGCGTACTGTACAAGAATTATCTTGTATGATTTGAACGAGCTGAAGGTGCAAATGGAAAATGAAGTTCTTAAATTTATCAATGATTTCAAGGAACCTGTGAAGGAGCGTCCCAAGAAACGTCCTAGAAAACAGAAGAAATTGTAGAATTTTAGATTCAGACATCTTGATACTGTGTTTTGTCCCACAGATTTATAGTGGTGTTTTTTGCAAATATTTACCATTGTATTTTCTTTCGTCAGTTTAACATAATTCTGCAGTTCTTAACTTATTTATTTTGACAATCAAAAGTTAATAGGATTTTATTTGTTGTTCAATATGACAAATATATCTTAAAGTATCATGTTTAATGGAAAAAGTATCAGTTTTTGTTTAAAAAGTAACATGATTCTGCAATTTGATGTATAAAATGTTAAACCATTATATTTTAAAGGTATCAATTTTCGAATGAAAAGTTTCATTAATTACTTCAAAATTATCATCATTAGAACCATAAAGTTATAAAAAATTATCATTATGTAAAATAATCTAGCATTTTTTAGTCTTGTAAACAAACTTATTCGCACAACAGTTGACACATTTGGAAATACAGGATATACTAAAAAGTATCATGTATAATCTAGAAAGTATCATTATTTATGTAAAAAGTAACATATTTCTTTAATGCAATATGTAAAATATGAAACCATAATATTTGATGTTGAAAGTATCATAACTAGAATGAAAAGTATCACTAATTACTACAAAAGTATCAAAATTACAATCTGTAATCTTTAAAAAATTATCTAAAATAATCGAGCATTTAGAGTCTTGGAACCAAATTCCTTGGCTTGAGAACAGTCGGTCACATCAGCAGTTTAATTCTTGCTCTTTTCCAATATCCTTTTTCTTCTTCCTTTTGTAACATACCGAGTAGGATCTTGCAACTTATTAGATGTACTTGAAACAACAGATGATTCATCTTGGTCAGTAAAATTCTGTGTATTCTTCAATGCAGTAATACCAGAAAATCTCTATTATGCCCTTGTTCAATGATCCTTCTTGCATCTTCATTTGCTTGGTATTTCAAGACAAGCTCGTAATATCTTCGTGTCATTTCATGACGCCATGGAATGCAATCACTAGGCTTCTCAGGCTTTTCATTTCTGTTATTTATGTTATCCCACACCTTAGATTTTGCCATTTTTGTCCGTCTTTTCAGAATATATATTTCAGTATCTTCACATGAGAATGAAGATGAATGACATGTAATGAATGGTAACACAAGATACCGCATTCTTAAAATTTCTTGCAGGTGCAAGTTATCAGGATTCGCAGAGGATCATACATGACACAATTTATATCTCCAGCCTCAGTATGAGAAGAAATGTTATAAATATTTAACACCTCATCCTCATGAACTAAAGTACAAGTAGTAGAAATTGACGACATAAACTTTGCCTCAAAATCTTTGAGCAATGTCAACGTGTATACCTCAGACGCGTGCTTTAACATCCCAGTCAATGGTATGGTACTTGTTGGGATTGATCTTGATGACTGGAATTCATAATTTTGTTCTTTCATTCTCCAATTCTTCACTAGTTCTTTGAGATACCAAAAAAAATCATTCAAGCTTGTGGTTTCTTTGCATTGAATCCTATGGCATTATTTGTACTTTCACTCCTTTGTGAGGAAAGTATTCCGGTAGAAAAGAATTCCTTACTTAAAGTTGTGCACCATTTGTCCTTTAGTTCATACAATTGTTTGAACCATGTTTATTCCTCCAATCCATATGAAGAAATCATGTTACTCCAACAATTTTCAAACTCAGATTCATCCTTACATCCTAACAAGCATTTCCTAAATGAATTCTTAAATGAATTGTTGCTCTTCAACTGTCCAAACCTGCTCACAACATTTTGGTAAAGATGCCATTGGCATAGTTTATGCTTTGCCCCAGGGGAAACCTACATGAAAGTACTGACATAGTTAAAGTAACATTTTAACGCTTACAAGTATTTGTTTTAGAAAGTAAAGTATCATAATTGTTTAAACAGACACAGAGCAGAAAGACAAATGTTAAAGAGGACAAAAAATAATGACAAAATATAAGTAACAGTTTTATGCTTTAAAGTATCTGTATATTAAGTTAAAGTATCATACTTTTTCTATTGCATTAAGAATTGCTTGGTCTTGATCAGTGAATATAGTGATAGGGCACTTCCCTCTCATGGTTTTCTTGAAAATCTCAAAAAGCCACTTAAATGATTCAAATTTTTTGTTCGATAAAATGCACAACCAAACATCACATTTTTCCAATGATTGTTGATGCCTACAAATGGAGCACAAATCAAGTGGTATCTATTTGTGCGATATGTGGTGTCAAATACTATGACATCTTCAAATACCTCGTAATCTTCTCTCATAATTGAGTCTCTCCAAAAAATGTTGCTTAATTTGGTCATATCATCTAATTTAACTCTAAAATAAAAGTCATCCTCCTCTGATTGTCATTCATACAACATTTCAACTAATGCATGTGCATCCCTACCTTCTATTTCTTTCAGTTTCAAACGGTTTACAAAATTCAAATGATCTTTGATAGTGTGTCTAACACTTTCATCCCCACCTGCTTCATGTGCCATATACCGATAAAAATCTGTTGGTCTCATTCCGGAAGAAACCATATCTTCTATGACTTTGCCCTTTTCACTTGTAAGTTTTCTCTTAGAGCGATGAAGGTGGTTCCACTCTTTCCTAGTAAATGGATGATTGTATTCTATAATATGACTCAAAACCTCATACAGACCTTTTTCATTTAGTTTCTGATGGCTCAAAAGCTACCTTTAAAACCGTAGGCAAGTGCACCTATCGTTTTATAGTATAGATTATTGAGTACCGAGTGTCATTCCCACGAGGATTGTAAGTACTAATAATTACCGTCTTTTTGTTATTTAATCTAACAATTTTCAGAGTTTTTGTTTGATGAAAAAGGAAAACAAATTATAAATTGTAAAAATGAAGTAAAATTTGTAGAATAAGAAATCAAGAGATAGAAGTGTGTTTGAATGTAAATCCCTCTAGAATGTTTTTGTGATTTGACAAGTTAAAAGATTCAACCATAAGCCCTTAAATAAAAACCAACCTCTTTTAATAAAATCTCATGTCTTGTGGACCGTAGAAATTCCCAATTTAAGTTAAACCCTTTCTCAAGGCGAAAAACTTCTAATCTCAAGTTGATTAATTGAAATCTCTTTCTAGTTAAAACCCCAAGACAAAGATTATAACGATTTGTGAATTCCCATATTAGGTTTGACCCTAATCCGTAAGATTTATGTCGTCCTATATCTAGGATTGCATGCAACTCTTTTCACTTATATAGGTTCTATTTCACCATGAATCTCTCGATTTCCCGGATGAAAAATAAACTTCAAATCAATATTGCGCATATATCAATTCGAATGAACGAAGCATAATATAAGTGAATCACACAAAATATGAAGATTTTATTAAAAACATACACACCTTAATCACAAATCCATTCTAGAGTTCATTACATTCAAACACTAGGAGTTTAGCTACACATGATTTTGACCAAAGAATAAATTACACAAGAAGATTTAAGTATTGTAAACATGGTGTACTTATCTTTCTCAAAAATCTCAATTGACTTCTTTCTTGATTGATGATGTTGTTCCAAGCCTTCTTCTCCAATATTGCCCCAAGTTTTCTCCTCCAAGACCCCTTGATCCCAATTCTACTTAATGAAATGAATACAATGAATATTTCCTGAGTATCTAATCAATGAATCTCCCAATTTCAACCCTTGGCTTTTATAGGCAACCAATACATTGATAGTACTCTCTTTTATTAAACAATCACCCCCCATTTTCCTTGTTGGTTGGTGAATTCTTGTATTCAAGTGATGAGGAGGGGACATGGAGACATGTTTCAAAGAAAATAGGGTGTTAAAGGTGTACAAAAGTGGCCAAAATGGGTTGGTTGGTGAGTTTTCCCCAAATTCCGCAAAGAAAAGTTGCAAAAAGAGGTCCGACACGGCCATAAAAACGCCCGACACGGCCAGGCCGTCTTTGTTTAATTGTCGCAGCACTCGCCGACATGGTCGTGCTTCCCAACACGGCCAGGCCGTGTTCCGACACGGCCGTGTTGGGAACACGGCCAGGCCATGTTGGAGGCTGTTTTGTGCAAAAATTTCGAGTTTTTGGCTCCCGTGAACACGGCCGTGTTGCCCGACACCCCGCCCGTGTTGGACCAAAAGGCCCCGAAATGACGCGTTTGGCTTGGAATTTCGAGCGTTTTTGCATCCTTAAACTCCCGGTATGTTTTGACATGAATCCATGGTCCGAAATTCACCAAAATTAGCCCCGAATGGTCAATCTACATCAATAAAATCACCCTCGAGTAATATGAACTATGTACAATCAAAAATTTACAAAACTAACAATAAAATAACTCGAATTCTACTCAAATATACACATAAAACATGCATAAAAAGACCCTTATCAAACCACCTCCAACTTTGAACTTTGCTTGTCCTCAAGCAAAACATTATATCAAAAAGAGGGATTCAATAAATCACAACATACAAAGATGATTTTTTTCAACATATTGAACATAAGCGGTCAAGTTCTTGGCCTTCTCAACCCGAATTAACCATTAAGTAAAAACATAGTTTTGTAAAGCGATCGATGTCAAGAAAGATCAGAATATCGGGCAGCATTATTCGACTTGAAATCATCACTCTACAAATCTCGATAGTTATGAACAACTTCAATTCAATAACGCCATGAAAATACAAGAATTCAATGGATCATAGTAGTTAGCTTACTAGTCATATAACCAAGCTTCTTGAACTTTATTGGAATGAGAAGTCAAGGAGTATTCATTCTCCTTTTTTTCGTTCTCTCTTTTTTTTTTTTTTTTTTTTTGGGACCTTTCGAGACATGCTTCCACTAGGTTTATATTTTGAATTTCTGTTCAAACACTCCTAGGGTGGTTTCCCATACTCATATTCGTGTCGCCGTTTTACGTAAAAAGACAAACATGGGGCTCATGAATGCTCCTAGTTACTAAGCAACAACAAATAGAGGAGTATAACCTCGATTGGTCCATTTTTTTTTTTTTTTTTTTTAATTCGCAAGCTTGGTTTAACAACTAGTTAACCACTACTAAATCATGAGTTCTCGGAAGTTCATAGCACTAAGTATCGTCAGTATATGCCTTAACACATCAAGTATTTATGGTGTTGGAAATCTCGTCAAAATTTAGCCCCCATCCACGCTCAATCTATCCTAGACAATCAATTGCTTCACATTTGAAAGCACAAATTAACAAGTTAATATAGGTATAATTGGGCCAAGTTATTGACTAGCAAATACTCAATTTGTTAAAAAAAATCACATCTCTTGAAAACAAACACACAAGCATTCCGAAAATGTTATTGTACCCACCTCCAACTTTAAGATTCACATTGTCCTCAATGTGAAAGAAAGAAATGGACAAACACACACAAAACACTCAAAAAAAAAAAAAGAAATTAGAATGATATAAAAGAGGTGGAAAAAAGAAAAATACGACCTTACTACAATAGTGGAATCGGTGTTGAGCGACCATTGGGTTGTTTTGGTACGGGACCTTCAACGGCATCTTCATACCTAATCAAAGTTAAGCAACACACAACTCGAATACCGTGAAATCTCAAATATTCCCAATTAGGACAAGCAAGAAGAAGCTCAAGAGTTTTTTTTTTTAATGATTTGAAAATGACTCTAAGGACTTGTGATTATTTTGAAAGAAAATAAAATAAAATAAAAATAAATGAAAACAATTGCACACAAACATCGGGTTGCCTCCCGGGTAAGCGCTTCTTTAACGTCGATAGCTGGACCATTTCACCTAAATGTGAAGATTTAATCGGGCGAGCCTTGAACTTATGAAAAATTTATCTCTTTGAACAACATCGCCACCCGTGATCGATTTTCGAACAATTGACCTTCATGGTCCTGTCTTTCTGGCATGTTATTCTCAAAATGGGATTCATCTGTGGAAACTTTTGCACATTGAACATCACATACTTTCAAGGATTTTTAGAAGACATATCAATCAAAGAATCATTTATCCTTGTCTCAATCAAGTTTATAGGAAAACAAGTATCATTTATAGGATTTCTCAAAGGAATTTTAAAGATAACTTGTTCACCCCCTACTCTCAAAGTAAGCTTTCCATCATGTACATCAATGAGAGATTTAGCGGTAGCCAAAAATGGATGTCCTAGAATTAAGGAACTTCTATATTATCATGCATGTCAAGAATAACGAAATCGATTGAAACACGAATTTATCAATCTTGACTAACACATCATGAATAATACCTCTAGGATGTTTAATCGATTTATCGGCTAATTGAATGTCCATCCTAATAGGTTTAAGTTCACCTAATCCCGCATGCTTAAATGTTTCATAAGACATCACATTGATACTAGCTCCCAAGTCGGCTAGTGCCCTATCAACAGTAAACCATCAATTGTGCAAGGAATAATAAAGCTTCCCGGATCATTAAATTTTTGTGGTAGTTCATTGGAAGGACATTTATCATTCAATTGCACATTTGATAATTTGTTAAGCTTATTTTCACTAGGAATGATGTCATTAAGATCCCTAACATGCTTTGAAGGAGGGTCAACAAATGGAATATTAGTATGTAATTGCTTGAATGACTCAAGGTACTTACCAAATTTGTCCTCCATTCTATCTTCTTCAGATTAAACTCCTGTAAGGGATCTTGGGCTTGTATTCGACGACCACCTTTTTCATGGGATTTTCTTCGTGTTCTGTCAGTCTCCACATATTTCTCGCATGGTGGTGTTGGCATAATCATGATCATATGGAAAACTGATGGTGATTGCCTTTACGTGCTCCCTTGGGTTTGGCTCGGTGTTACCCGGCAACGGCGCCAAAAACTTGATGGCTCAAAAGCTACCTTTAAAACCGTAGGCAAGTGCACCTATCGTTTTATAGTATAGATTTTTGAGTACCGAGTGTCATTCCCACGAGGATTGTAAGTACTAATAATTACCGTCTTTTTGTTATTTAATCTACAATTTTCAGAGTTTTTGTTTGATGAAAAAGGAAAACAAATTATAAATTGTAAAAATGAAGTAAAATTTGTAGAATAAGAAATCAAGAGATAGAAGTGTGTTTGAATGTAAATCCCTCTAGAATGTTTTTGTGATTTGACAAGTTAAAAGATTCAACCATAAGCCCTTAAGCAAAACCAACCTCTTTTAATAAAATCTCATGTCTTGTGGACCGTAGAAATTCCCAATTTAAGTTAAACCCTTTCTCAAGGCGAAAAACTTCTAATCTCAAGTTGATTAACTGAAATCTCTTTCTAGTTAAAACCCCAAGACAAAGATTATAACGATTTGTGAATTCCCATATTAGGTTTGACCCTAATCCGTAAGATTTATGTCGTCCTATATCTAGGATTGCATGCAACTCTTTTCACTTATATAAGTTCTATTTCACCATGAATCTCTCGATTTCCCGGATGAAAAATAAACTTCCTTGTTGGTTGGTGAATTCTTGTATTCAAGTGATGAGGGAGGGGACACACAAAATATGAAGATTTTATTAAAAACATACACACCTTAATCACAAATCCATTCTAGAGTTCATTACATTCAAACACTAGGAGTTTAGCTACACATGATTTTGACCAAAGAATAAATTACACAAGAAGATTTAAGTATTGTAAACATGGTGTACTTATCTTTCTCAAAAATCTCAATTGACTTCTTTCTTGATTGATGATGTTGTTCCAAGCCTTCTTCTCCAATATTGCCCCAAGCTTTCTCCTCCAAGACCCCTTGATCCCAATTCTACTTAATGAAATGAATACAATGAATATTTCCTGAGTATCTAATCAATGAATCTCCCAATTTCAACCTCGGCTTTTATAGCAACCAATACATTGATAGTACTCTCTTTTATTAAACAATCACCCCCATTTTCCTTGTTGGTTGGTGAATTCTTGTATTCAAGTGATGAGGAGGGGACATGGAGACATGTTTCAAAAATAGGGTGTTAAAAGTGTACAAAAGTGGCCAAAATGGGTTGGTTGGTGAGTTTTCCCAAATTCCGCAAAGAAAAGTTGCAAAAAGAGGTCCCGGACACGACCATGTCGCCCGACACGGCCAGGCCGTGCTGTTTAATTGTGCAGCAGCACTCAGTGACATGGCCGTGCTTCCCAACACGGCCAGGCCGTGTTCCCGGACACGGCCAGTTGGGGAACACGGCCAGGCCGTGTTGGAGGTCTGTTTTTGTGCAAAAATTTTGAGTTTTTGGCTCTCGGCGAACACGGCCGTGTTGCCCGACACCCCTGCCCGTGTTGGACAAAAGGCCCCGAAATGACGCGTTTGGCTTGGAATTTCGAGCGTTTTTGCATTCTTAAACTCCCCGGTATGTTTTGACATGAATCCATGGTCCGAAATTCACCAAAATTAGCCCCGAATGGTCAATCTACATCAATAAAATCACCTCGGAGTAATATGAACTATGTACAATCAAAAATTTACAAAACTAACAATAAAATAACTCGAATTCTACTCAAATATACACATAAAACATGCATAAAAAGACCCTTATCAGTTTCACTCTCATTGTAGCATTACATCATGTACGGGTAACAAAAAAAAATCTTTTTCATTGTTGGAGTTTATTCTCAAATTTCCCGATCTCTTAAACCCCTCAGAAGAGCAGACAAAGTATTTCTCCAGCACAACTCCATTAGATTGTGTTCTAGTTGTTGCTTTGTGAACACTAAACTAGTTTACGACTATGATCGCAATACAATTTATGCATATCATCAATCGTCTTCCTTTTAATCCCAACCAGAGAACCAGATATATCCACAATGTCGTTCATGTATTGTGGGAACATTTAAATGAAACACAGTACATATAAAAACAAAAAGGATACTTTTTTAGTAAAACGTAATACTTTTACATTAATATCTAATACCTTTCTCCACTGGTTCTGTACTTTGTTCAACAGTATCCGAACATTTATATATTCATCTTCAATAATTTCTATATATTCTTCATCACTAGAAACAACAACTACTGAATCCAATTTTTCACCTATAAGTAGAAATAAATAAAATATAATATTAATAAATACTATAAAAAGCATGTAGGTGAATTTTTTTGAATATGTTAATATAAGTTGTTAATGTTCATGTTAAAAGTAACATGTTTATTGTTGTAGAGTTCCACTATTTTTTACTAACAAGTGTCGTTTTTTGCTTTACAGATTTCAAAATGTTCTAGTATCAATTTTCATTGCAAAAAGTATCGTATTTAAATTCAAAAGTATCATTTTGTGACTGATTAGTATCATCTTTACAACAAAAAGTATGAATCATATAACAGAACTTAGTACATTACCTTCCTGAATGAGTAAATCGTTTCCATCTTCTCCATTGCAGAAGTCGCCTTTGTAATCAATATTTGTTGTTGAATATAGCAATAAGTAATGTTTTTCGTAGAACTTTTGTATGTATATAAAATCGAACTGGACTGGACCTTCAAGAAGGTGAAAATTTCATAGAAGGTCGAACTTTTGATTTTTGGAGCTGGGAGAAGATCAAACTTGCAGAAAATATGAAATTTTTGAACAGCTTTACGTCTTTGTTAAAGAAATTGTTGTTGAAATTGCAAAAATTTTAATGCGAGTTTTGGAGCGGGGGAGGATGACGACTGGTTTGGTTCAATATTGGATTTGAGCTCTGAGGCCGCGTCGACTAGGCTTGGGTCCAGGTGTGGGGCGGGTGTGTACAAATTGGGATGGGTTTGTTGGGCAGCGTGTTATGTCTTAAGCTTAGCTGTAATTTTCTTTTTTTTTATATTGACTGGATCCAGCGGGTTGGGCGGGCGTGTGGGTGTATATTTCATCTTACGGAATAGGATCCATAAGACGGTCCTACAAGAGACCAACTCTTTAATAATTTCAACTTAGAGAAATTTCTTTTTACAAACGTGTCACATGCATAGTTAACAATGTTCCATAGGCAATCAAGATATTAGAACATCAACCCAAAACAAATACAAACTATAATATTTCAAGTGTTATCTTTTATTATGTTGGTAAACTCACTTGTAACACTTTCAGATAAATAAATAAATCATCTGAATTAATATCTAGAGAGTTATCATGCTTTAAACACTTCCAAGATTTTGACAACATTCTTTCAAATTATTTGTCTAAAGAATTTAACTTCTTTGAATGAAACAGGAAGCCAAAACAATTATCATATGTTTGGAATTGTGCAAATCTATTCTTTAAGCCAACAATAAAAGCATCATGTGGAAAGGAACACGTGTATAATGCTTGACGGTTTACAAATGAACTCATGCCCCAATTTATCCTACCCCACCTCCTTAATGGACAGTGGTGATTCGTTTGATCATACGGTTGGGAGTAAGTCTCTAAACTTCTTCATGGAATATTCCTAGAATATTCTACAAGATATTTACAAGAAAATGATCTAGAATTCTCCTACAATTCTCTACAAACTCCTACAAGTTTCTAGAGAAATCTATGTACAAATAGGTCTAAGTATTTAGGCCATCTTGTAGGCTTGGAGTTGGGCTAACCACTTAGCTAATGTGTAGAGAAATTTCGGTCCAAGTTGGCAGCCCGTTACAATCAGCTAAAATTATAAAATAATTAACCTTAAAAGAATATTCACTAGATTGTATATAATAATTAACTCTAAAAGAATATTCACTAGATTGTATATTCTCTTCAGATACATCTTGTAGAATACACAAATGCAAAATACAATACACAAAAGGATTGCAATTTTATTGAATTATATTCGTTGGTAAATGATAAGTGTATAAGAAAGAAAAATAAATAATCACATACAAAATATATATATATATATATATATACATATATATGGTAGCCCTAGCGGGGCTCGCGAGGGTTGTCAACGGCGGCCCAGAGGAGAGGCCTGGGCATATCGATCGGGGCCGCCGCTGACAACCCTCATGAAATAGACCAAGTCTTCCTTGGGTTACTTGGTGAGCATATCGATCGCATACTGTAAAGAAAAATACATCATTGTACCAGTCATCAACTCAACATCAAGAGGAACATTTTCAAAATCATCTAGAAATTTAATTTTCAAACGATCGAGAAGCAAACAAGTTTTCAGAAACTTCTTTCATTGTTTATTTTCTTTTTCTTTTTCTTTTTAATTTTAGTTCTAGTAAATGAAGCTCCCGGCTTACTTTGACCTTTTTTTTTTTAATTTTCAAACGATGAGAAGCAAACAAATTTAATTTTTAAATTTAAGACACAAATCAAACATGATGGGTTAATTTTATAATTTTCAAACATATCTGTATCTGTTTGTAATTAGTCCAAACCCTACGGGTGTTTATGTAATTGTCCCTTAAATAAAATAAAATCCCATCAACTTGAAGTTGCAATCACTGTCTAAATCTAATAAATCCAACTATATAAAACTACTAGCATAAATTAAACAATTCAATTAAGGTTAACCTTCTATAGGTCATATGAGGACCAGATTTAGAAACTAAATAAATCTAAACATTTAAATGTACAAATGGTGAAAGCAAGTAAATACTAATGGATTTTAACCTCTCCATCCTCATCACCTTCTTTATGTTCAGTATTCCTACTTGAGCTATCTCGATGATCCCTCTTGTGTCTCTTGCTTTGGCTTTCAGATTCCGTTTCACCATTCCACGTTTGCTTCTCCATCTAATCGCATTCAAAGATCAAAATTTAAATGTAATTTGTTGGGTAAATTACAAAAAAACTACCCATGAGGTTTAACCTAATTACAAAAAAAAGGCCTGCAGTTATCTTTCAAAATTACAAATACCCTTAAAAAGATCCGCTTGAGGTCTGTATTTACTTTAAGGGATAATTACAAAAACACTCCTGAGGTTACAAAATAATCCCGAGTTGTTTCAATATTACAAAAACACTCCTGACGTTACAAAATAATCGAGAGTTGTTTCAAAATTACAAAAAAGAAAAATAAAAAATAAAAAAACTCAGGTTTGATTCTGTCTAAATTTAACGGGATAACTGTAATATTTTTATAAATGTCAGGGGGGTTTTGAATGGGAAAGATGTAAGACAGAATCAAACATCAAGGGTTTTTATTACAATTTTACAAACCTCCGGGTTTTTTTGTAATTAGCCCGAACCTCAGGTTCTTTTTTGTAATTATCCTTTTACTTAACAAATACCCAATACCCCTTCAGGTTGCAATGTCAAAGGAATATTTGTAATTCTGAAAGACAGTTGGGTTTTTACGGTAATTAAATTGAACCGCAACTCTGCAAGGGTATTTTCTGTAACTAACCCTAATTCGTACATAAGTAGAAGAAAAATATTCCATGTATAAACATGTACAAGAGCTCGATAATGGAGATACCTGCTTTGACCTTTTGGAATCCACACTTCGTCTATGAGACCTAGAACGGTCTTTATCGTCATCATCCAAACTCGTATCTTCCAAAGAACCCATATGCCTCTTATGATGTTTCTTGTTCCGGTCCCTAGACCTTTTGTTATCTTCAAAGCTATACGACTCGGATCCATCGCTATCTGTTTCATCCATCTTATATCTATCTTTACCCTTTCTCTTTTCAACTCCTCTGTCTTTATTTTTTCTATCCTTGTCCTTCTTCTCCTTATCCTTTCTCTCCTTTTCCTCCTTTCTCTCCTTTTCCTTCTTAGCCTGCGAAAAAGACGGTTTCATAGGCATACTTGCAAGTATCTAAGCATGATATAAATTGCGAGCCAACGAAGATAGATTGAAGCAACAATCTTAGGAAGATGTCATGCTTACATTCAGCTAAATACACAGCAAATTTTAAATAGGATAATGAAGTTTGGGATAAAATTACAAAAAAACCCAGACAAGTTTCAAAACTACAAAAAAGAAAAACCTATGGTTTTATTCTGGCTTACATATAAGGGGATAACTGACTAACTGTAATATTTTCGGAAATGTAAAAGGGGTGTTTGGAATGGTTTTGCTTACGAAGAGGGTAAAGTATAATACAGAACCAAACCTCAAGGGAATTTTTGTAATTTTCAAAAATATCTGGGTTTTTTGTTATTAGCAAAACCTCGTGGGCAGTTTCTGTAATTATCCCTTTTGTTATTGGCTTGGGTAGAACTCATCCCCAAAAGCTAGCTCAAAGGGAGAGGGTGCCCAACCCACATTTATACATAATAACAGCCCAGTAAATAGGCGATGTGGGACAAACACAAACTCTAACACCTTTTAAATATGACCATAAGTTATAAAGTTGCTGATCTTCTGTAAAAGTTATTTTGATATGAAATGTGAAGAACTTTGTATGCAATAGCCACATTTTAAAGTTGCTAAGCTTCAATACTTGGGAAATAGATGTCTAGGCTTCTAATGGCAGGTCAAAGATGGCAAAATATGATTTAGATTTTATGAAGTATGTCAAAATTTACTGTAAACAGTTGAAAATTATGGTAACGGAGAAAGCAATAAGACATACGGACAAAAAAATGAGGAATTTTATTTGTGTTAAGAGTGGGACAATCAGAAATAGTATATATAAATACAGTAATTATGAACTACAAGATACATATGAGAAATATTTTCATACCTTTTCCTCTTTCCGCTTCCGCTCCTTCTCTTTGGCCCTTTCTTTAAGTTCAAGAATGACCTTATTAAAAATTTCACGGAAAAAGTTCTCTTCCCCAACAAACCTATCCATGAGCATTAACTCAATATGTTAAAGCAGGGGGGTGCGGGGGTGAGCACCAAACAACTAAGTAAAAAAGCAGAAACATTTAATCTACATTTTGCGGAAAGAACCTGAAATTTCTGAAATTTTCAAGCAAGTGTAAAGTTATTTCTAACAACATGATGTCTTATCACATTTCAGGACAGAAAAAGAGAAAGGAATTCAAAAAAAAAAAAAAAAAAAGTAAGCAAACTTATATAGTTAAACTGTTTACCTCCCTTCAACAAGTGATTTACAGTCCTCCCACTTTGAAGATGATGTTATTTCCTGTTTAATAACCAAAATGAAAGATAATCATAGAATAACAATGATAAGTACAAAAAAAAAACCTGAGGTTTGGGCTAATTACAAAAAAAAATCCAAATATGTTTCAAATTACAAAAGGCTCTCTCGGGGGCTTTTGAAATGTTTTTTGCTTATGAAGGGAGAAAATGTAAGACGGAATCAAACCTCGAGGGGTTATTTATAATTTTCAAAAACCTCTGGAGTTTTTTGCCGTTAAACTGAACCTCAGGTTTACTTTTTGTAGTTATCCCCAATTAAAATCATCTGAGTGACTGATGAACCACAGGTCTCTGTACCTTTGAAGTAAAAAGGAATTCATAGATATCTTCAGCTAGACGCTTGCTTCTTAGCTTCCTTTTCCTCTTTCCCCTTGGTAATTTCCAGTAACTCATCAAATACAAGCTGCAATATGGTGACTTATAGATCAGACTTTCAGAGGTCAACAACCAGTGTGGAAGCAAAGAGAGAATAGGAAAAAAAATTCAGGAAAAGCATAACGTAAAAAGTTAAGAGCACACACGTAGTCCAGTGATTACTTGGAATGTGACACAAGATCAACGTATAATAAATGAATGAATTCAAGCAACAATATGCCCAAAAATCAAAATGTATAGTTAAGGTCATTAAAAGTAGCAAAGTCCACCCAAAAAAAAAAGGAAGAACAGAAAATGAAGAAGAAGGTATAGAATAACAAATAGCAGCAAATTCAAGAAAAAAAGGAGCAAAATCTGGGGGAAAACCTTTTTCAAATGGTAAGGTTCTGGGTAGCCACCCACTAGGGCACAATCCAGGTAACCAAATGTTGAACACACTTTATGGAACATTTTTGAATTGTATAGTCCTTCAAAATCTCAAAGTGTTTGAAGAACTTTAAAACACAAGTATGCAAACCTTTAGCCACTTCATTGAACATTTTAAATGGGATAGTAGTCCAGCAAAATCTCAAGTTTCTCTTTAAAAGCCTAAGTATCTTAAGTGTACGCCAAGTTCCGGTTGCAGAAAAATCAAGCAGAGCTGTAGAAAAATTAGTGCATGGAACAGGTATGGTACAGATATGGAAGGTGTTGAACTTGACATATTGTTACATTCAAATCTGCTATTTAATTGGTAAACTAATTAACTATTTTTGACGGGATAAACTTGGATGGAAGCAAAATAGAATAGCAGTAAGAAAAATCACATGTATTGAAGAGATCAAGTCAATACGGGAAGATATCCTACTGTTCTGGCTGCATTCACCCTATCATGGATATAGTACCGGAAAACATAAGGGACAAATTACAAAAAAAAATCCTGAGGTTCGGTCTAATTACCAAAAAAAATCCAGAGATTTTTGAAAATTACAAAAAAAAACCCTTAGATGTTTGATTCCGTCTAATATTTTTCCACTTCATAAGCAAAAAACATTTTCAAAAATCCCCCTAGCATTTATAAAAATATTAGGATTACCCCCTTAAATTTAAGACAGTATCAGACCTGAGGGGGTACTTTGTAATTTTGCAACATCTCTGGATCTTTTTGTAGTCATCCCAACCCTAGGGGATGTTTTGTAATTACCCCAAAACATAATCATACTAGCACCAATACCAGGGTGAACGATATAAACTTAAAGTCTTAAAGACAACATGGAGCGTGCGGTCAGGCTTCCACATGTTTTCGACATACAAAAACAGTAGTACAAATTATGATAGAAAAACACATTTCAATTTTTTATTAATGCAAAATTGTTTCAGAAGCATAATTTTGCCACTAAGGGAATTGATTAATAGAGGAAATGCACACCTTTAAGTTGATATCTGATATTGGCTTGGATCTAATCTCTTTGGAAAGCGCACCCTTGAAGTCTTCAAGAGTCCAAGTCGTCGACAAGGATATCTGGAAAGACACAAATTCATAAATTGATCGAGTAAATAAGTCCAACAAATGCCAAAGAGACAAGAGATACCTTTTCATTCTTTATGGCTTCTTGTATTTTCTCCTTATCCTCCAAATACTGCAATTCAATAATCAAACACACAATTACATACATGGATGGCACCATGTCAAAAACCAAAATAGAACCAATTGAAGGGGGCCTCCTAGAAAAGGGGAGACAACAAAAGGGAGAAACTAATCAATTTAAGAGGCTCCAGATTATAAAATAGCCCATCAGAACTATAGGGAAGTAACAACAATAAACAAATTAGCAACCCATAATTGTGTTTCTTTCCTTTTCCATTTTTTGGAAGCCATAACTATCAGGATAACAATAAAAGTCGTACATGAAGTATTAAAGGGAACTTGAGACCAAGGAACAACCGAACTACCTACTAACACACAAATTCCATCCACAAACCATTACATGTTTGGGATTTGACGCCTTGACGGTGACATTGATAACAAAAAAAAAAGTAACATGGACTTCAGTTACATTCATCAAATGGCAAGACAAATCAGTTTTTGTTGTTCGACTTCTTTGAGATAACCCTCCATTATCCAAATTTTAAGGACCTGTGAAACTGTTGGTAGTAAGAAACGGCAATAATCTAGAACACGAACTCTAATGGTGTCAGAACCCTATATAGGTGGCTAAAAATGAGCTTGGGTATATCCACGCCTCATGTGATACACCTTCTCTCTCCTATTTATCTCCATTTTGTGACACCAAATGTTACAAGTAATAGCATTCGCAACATAACGCAAGCAAGACATCCTTTATTCATTTTCCGCACTTTTATTTAACTTTTTTCCTTAGTGCGAGAGCTTGAGGTGCCTGGTTGATAAATAAGATTGGACAAGTTAATATAAATATATAATGACTTCATACTTCGTTGTCTTTGAAGTTTTGGCCGTAGAAGATCATAATCTTGTACTTTCAAAATCAGTTAGATGAAAGTTTATAATTTTACACCAGCTCTTGATCAACACCTCTGCCACAGGGATGGATCATTAAGCTAACTTGTCATTCCTCTCTTTCAACCAACCAAAGTAAAGAAGACAAAACTGGGTTGTTTTAAACATGAAGCCTGAATACCCATCGATAGACATGCATTTACAGTTGGAAACCAGGTATCAATTACTCTAGAATTTCTAGATCAATGCTCGAACTATAAGCTCACCTCAAAAAACAAAAGGCAATAGTACTTTCAATTACCTGTTTCTCAAGGTCATCTATAACATCATCAAAGAGATCTTTTGCAGTAGACCCTGCGGTGTTTGAAGATACAGCCAGATATGCAGGAGCATCTTTAACCTAAAATCATGTCAAAGTTCAAACAGAAGACAAGAGAAAAGGATTTTGTACAAACATGCCCATAAGAAAGCAGGACAGAACCTTAATGCAATAGTCTCGCCAATGAGAGTTGGCAGTAAGAATGCCATTAGCAACATGTTCCTCCATCAGCTTCCGAAACTCATCACGATTTTTACGCTCTGCTTTCCTTAGTTCCTCCTGTTTCAATCATTGTGCATGTTTTTTCATTGGGTATGGGCAGAAGAGAGATGAGTGCAAATTGGTAGTGAAAAATTGATGACCACCATAAAGATACAAAGAGTAACTTACCATCCGCAATTTTCTCTGTTCCTCTTCTTCCGCCTCTAAATCTCGTACGTATTCCTGAAACGTGCCAGCTCAACAATAGTAACCACAAATCTGATGACATGTTTTATGCTACAGATATTTTGATTCAAAATTTTCCATTGAAATATAAAATAAGTATTACTTGGAAGATTTCCAAGCGTTCTATTTTTTCAAGGCGTGAGCATCTCTCATCAGCTTCTATGCGGTGTTGAACTTTTCGCCATTGGCTGCTTGCCTGAGTGAATAAGAAAATAAACATGCAGTATGTTATCTGTTATAACAATATTGGAAGATTCATAGAAATATAAACAAAAAAAATACCTTGATAAAATCGCAAGATTTTAAAAACTCCAAATATTCTGCTTTATTACGCTTGTGCTCCTCCAAAGCTTTTGCTTGTTCCTAATCAGGACAAACAATATGTAAGCACAAGAGTCACAGGTTCAAAGAGTTCCACTCAAAAGATATTTAAAGCCTTTTCATATATTAAAATTTAAAAGCGATCATAACAAACTGCAAAATACAATTAGAATCAAATTTATTTAAATCAAATATCTGTAGAGAATGGCAACACTAATCTGCTTCACCCATTAATTCTGGGTAATGTAAAACTTGTTTAAGTACTTAACCTCCCAAACAAGCAATTCCAGATAAAAACAGTAAAAAGGTTAACATAGAAGCCAAATGCTAATGTGCAGATGGGTACTTTCCGACTGATCAAACCCCTGTTCCCATCACTAGATTGGAATAGAAACTTATTATGATAACCCTTTGTGCTTTTTAGAAATGCAAATACTCAGAAACAGCATAAGCCAATCTTATCTCAAATTATAGAACAGTTCTCAGCTATTTCAGAGATGAAATATCAGTGACAATGAAAAGGACACTTTCAGATCGGATCAATTTAAGACTAAAAATACTCTCAAGATTTGTGTACTGCCCAGTTGGGCCTCATTTAGTATAAAATAAAGTACATTCAAACAAAAACGCCCCAAAAATCAGGAAAGATGAGTAAAAATCCAAACCAGAACATAAATAAACATAAAAAACTTGAATATAACTTTAAATGTTCAATTGCAAATGATGGACACAACAGTCAAGCCCACCCTGTTGGAAATCTGGACATCCACCTCAATCTTCTTACTAGCTAAAAGGGCAGTAAAAAAGTTACCTTTTTCTTAAGATCCTCTAAATGGTCTTCGAAGAGGTCCTCGCGATCTTTATTTCGTTCAATTGCTTGAAAACGTTCGTCATTTTCAAACATAGATATAGCTTTGCTGCAACAGTAGTCCATTAAGATTAATATAAAGCAGACAACACCAAAACATAATTTCAAACGTGTCTATGTACAGCCAGTCATAAAATGACAAAGACTAACCTCCATCTTGTTGATGATGTCAGATCTTTAGATTCCTGGGCACATTAGAGGCAGGGGAATTTTGAGGAGTGAATCATAAAAATCTTTTATGTTTTCAAGATAAGTGATTAAATGTGCTTTGACATAAAAATTGGCGTACAAGTAACATTTTCTTGAAATCTTCTTTAGCTTTCTTCTGTCTAGCACGTTTCTCTTCAGCTTCCTGTTTTTTCTTCTGTCCCACAAACTGAAACACAGATACCAAACCAGTCAATAATCACATGCTGAAAGCAGAATGCAACTGTCGGCAATCATTTAACAACAGTATACAACCATTTAAACAACTTCATTCTAGTGATTATAAAATTTACCTCATTGAATGTTTGCTTTCGTTCTCCAAGAGTTCTTAGTGCACCATATCTCCGGTCATTTATTATCACTCTCATGGCCTGCTTAAATTCGTTATATATATAGATTTCCCAAGCAATCATTAGAAATTGAACAGAAGAAGCAACAGACCTGGTCCCAGTTCCAGTCAGACCCAACATTTGCAGTTTCCAGAAGAGCTTTAAATGCATTCTTTGCCTCCTAAAGCAAAAATCCAAAAACAGAAAGCGTGAGAGAGAGAGAGAGAGAGAGAGAGAGAAAGCTTGCAATTATTTTGAATTAAATAAATGATAAGTAAGCAACTTTCTTGATGGTCTTTGCCTTATTCAATTTGATTTCTTGAGCAAAATTCGTAGAAATAATTATGACACTGGAATATGGTCAATCAGCTATACCTCTTTACTCTCATATACTAAAGGTCCATGCTCTACTTTTTTCCCTTCTGGTGCATTATTGCCTCCGCTTCCAGAAATTTCTGCACTTGTATTGGCTTCCTGCAGATGAATGATGAATTTAATTCACACTATCCTAAATGCCTGTCATCAAAAACATCTCTTCTACTATAGAAAAGAAGAAAAAAGGTAACTAGATGAGTAGAGAAGCCACATACGTACCTCTACGCTCGCTGTTATTTTTTTTACAGAAGATGGTTCAGTTTCCTGAGGTGACACATTGGAGATTCTCCTGAAACAGCATTGAATGAAATCCACAATTATGACCAATCACAAGACAGTACTCACAACATACATAAACAAAAGGGAACATGTGATACGTTGGTGTAGTTATGGGCACAGGTGTATCGGACACAGCCACTGATGTGGCAATTTCCAGTGGAGTGTGCAGTCCAGTTGCATCTGGTTTTAAATTAGCAACCTCCTCTTGTACGCTTTCTGGATTAACGACAGGTGTCACTGAAACTGGGCTTGACACAATTTCTTGGGTTGACGAAGATAAATTATTTGCATTAGGAGCTGATGCTTCCATCCCAGAGGCAGAAACAGCAGCAGAAGCGTACGAATTTACATCCTTTACTGTTGGTGTTCCTTCACACAAAGTCATATTCGCTCGCTCACGAGCCAACTACACGGAAATTTATGTGCATTAAACAAAGGAAACTGCTTAGAAAAGCATGCTCATTCGTTGGTAATACTTTAACCAATTTTTTATTTGATTATTCATATTAAAGTACCTTGACTTCATCTGGAATAGCCCATTTAGATTGTTTGGTGACCTTATTAAAGTAAAACCTGTTGAAAATCTAAATTAGTCAGCATAAAATTCATAATAACGAACTTGATATGTGATCATTTGAACTGCAAGAGAAGAAAGTTAAATACACAGGAAGACCATTAGTATAAACACCTTCTTCCCTCAGGAGTAGTGAATTCTTTCCAGTCAGTAGATGCATCGGCCCTCTGTGGACATAAAAGCTAAATTAGTGCAACTACAGGAAAAGGAATGTGGCACTTCCAGGTATCAGGTGCCTAGGGAAGTAAGAATGATGAACCAAGACCAGATCAAAAGAAAGTTGGCAAATGAAGTGATCACAAGATTTTCACACAAAGCACTCCCCGGTCATGCTATATTCTCTCCAATACAAGATCAAATTAAAAGAACAACGAGCAAAACTGTATTGAAAACAAGTCAATGACAAATTGCAAATTTGCATTATAAAGAGGTACATGAGCACTTTCATGCAGGGAAAATATATAATGATGTTGAAGAATTTTCACAGCAATGTAATCAACCGCGTAAAAAGTAATATCATTCAGTAAATTGCAAAAGGCAGAGTCATCAAAATCATGAAATTCTTTCTTTTGTGTGCTCAAAGTTCCAAAAAAGTCAACCTTGTAAAGGGCTAAGGCTTCATTAAGTGGAGTGATGGGAAGTCAAAACAATGATCTAGAGTAAGTTCAATAGTGAACATTTGATATCTAGCAGGAAAATGCAACAATTGTGATGCATTAAAATAAACGACTTTAAAAATCAAAATTCTTCCAAAGCATCATAATCAGAACTAAACGAGACAGCACACTCTTTTCGACATACAAGGACTGCCTGAACTTTTGAGCCCCCTTTATAAGCTTGCCCAAACACAGTAATATAACCCAACAGTAAAACAGATGCCAGAAAAACCTAACTGCATACTACAGGCCTTAAGTAATGAGGATTAAAGCAGAAACAAGTACGACTTTGATGATATATTTCCAAAATAATAAAAATAAATATATGATGATGCATTTAACAATATATGCAAATGTAAAAAGGAGGAAAGAGGGTTAAACTCTAAATTTGTTATAATAGCCTGTTTCATATAATCTGGAACCCATTAAGTGATTAGATACCACCCTTAAATCATGCAAACCTAACCACCCATGTTTATAATGGATTGGTGGAAGGGAAATTTCAGACTTACCTAAATACTTCCCCGACAATTATTATAGTATTAACTATTTGGAGGAAGCAGTTGCAAGCATAAAGGTACTTAACAGAGAATAAGATTATAAGGGGGCTCTATCCAACAAACAATCATAGAGTTGGAGCTAAGGAGATCAATATTGACAATTAAATAAAGCATGAAGATCCAACTTCAAGGTTAAGTTGAGTAGGTGAATTGATAATCAGGTGCGCTCCACAGAACGTCAGCCTGAAATAATGCTGTGGACATACTGTTTTAAGTACCAATATTTAATGGTGTAGCAGCAATTTGAAATATTCATCAATGTTCTCTACTTTTTCTTGTTACAAATGTGCAAGAGATAAGAGAGCTAGAACCAAGTATCGGGTATCTCGTAAAAGTGACCTAATTATAAATGAACACAGTTTCAAATATGATTGCACATCAAAGTCACAAGTACGAAAACTTTGAATGCTCAAGACACAACATAAGAAAGATAATGACCCAAGTTGAAGGTATTTTCCTTAACCCAAGCTACATGAAGTGTTCATATCCATTATTTCATGTTTTATTTTCACTAAGACATTTGAATCGAAGAAAATGTAGTCAACATCACCCTTATACCAGCACCTGAACAATAAAGAAAAATGCATAAGAGAGGTATGGTATCTAAAGCACTGATCAACTTGTGACCCACCTCAGTCGCCGTCATCAATTCGAAAGGCTTCTCCCACGAAGAAACCCTTGTCTTTCTGTTGTAATAATATCTGCATTTTAAATGTGTTGTATTTTAACAACTGTAATGATATATACACAAATTATGACAGGAATATAAAATAGGAAGTCGATCATTTTTTCCAAATAAACACGTGTATATTTTTTTTTTTTTTTTTGGGTAAAGATACTGCACCAGCTTTCTTGTGTAGTTTTCTTCAGTTACAACTTTATTGTACTCTTCCAGAGTAATGAAACAATTACCCCTCATCACACCATATTTCTTCCTCGTTAGAGAATATTAAATTGCAATAAATCAATGGAAAATAACCCAACATGTCGCATGCATATATGGAAAATAGGAATCAATGCATATTTAGCATTTACCAAGTCCATTGATTCTCTTCGACAAGGCTACAAAATTAAACTAAGCTAGCTCAGCGGGACACTCTCTAGCACTCTTTGTTACATCATATATATATAGGGGGGGGGCTCTAAAATATACTTTTCATTGCAGCATGTTTCTGAGACTCTCATCTTTTGAAGTTAAACTTAAAAAGAATATAATAATTATATTTCAGAGAAGTTTCACTTTGAAGTCTTCAAGAAAGGACATTACAGTTTTCTAGTAAAGCATATCCAAATCACCGCAGACCACAACCAACCATACACATGTAAGAAATGAAAATATGAAGCATCGTGTCTGGATATTCGTGGTGTAAATGTAATTTGTTAGACCAACTTGGTTGTTTCATGATAGAACTAAAATTCAAACAATTCTTAGAGGTAATTTCTTCTTCTCATAACAGTATTAGAGTGCCGTCATAGTCAAGTTTAAAGTAATAATTTTATACATAAACGGAGTTGCTGTCTGGCTCAACACAACCATATTACAGTATATTAGAGACAGAGAGCAATCACATACTTTTTCCCATCACGAGATGTGTGCTCTCTCCAATCTGCTGAAGCCTTTTTGGCTTGGTCAGGTGAAGTATTCTTCCCCTGAAATCAAAAGAAAAATCTAGGATCTTATTTCTGGCCTGGAATGAGGTATTGTAGCAGAACAAAATAATTATTATACGAAAATAAATTAAAAAAATCAGTAAACTCTCACTGGACTGACCACGCCAACAATTTTTTCCTCAGTCTGCTGAGACGCACCAGATTGCACATTCTGATTCCCATTCGGAAGCCACTGTTGTGCACCACCATTTTGCTCCCCATTTTGCTGCAAAGGGGTCACAGGCTTTATGTTCTGGGTCCCACTTGATAACCATGTTTGTTCTCCACCAGTTTGTTCCATAGCTTGTTGCATAGGCATAACCGTCTGCATGTTCTGATTCCCAGTAGAAAACCAAGGTTGTCCTCCAGCAGAAAAATTGGTAGCATCTGCCTGGGGCATAGGCAGTTGCTGGGCAGTCGAGACCACATTCATTTGTTGTTGGCCACCAGATGACGATGATAACTTTAAAAAAAAAAAGAAAAAATGAGGTATAAGTAGTGATGGATAATAATATCACTAGTGACACCAACTTAACAACTAATAAATCCCCCCAAAAAAATTACATTGTACGATAAATGAGAAATTCTGGGACCGCCAAAACTAGGCACGAAATTATTAGACATTTGAGGTTGTGCGATAGCAGACATCACAGGCGGTGGTCCTTGAGGCAGACCATGTCCTGAAAGACCAGGTCTTTGAGGTGGTGGTTGTGATGGCTGAAGTGGCACTGCTTGAGGATACTGGATTGGTGGAGGATGAGGTGGCATTCCCATATTCGAATATCCACCTGGCTGAAATTGCTGAGGGCCCACCGGAACAAATGGCGGTTGCAGTGGTGGTGGAACTACAGGTCGAAACTAAAGCAAAAAAATGATTAGAATTATTGATAATACAATATTACTGTAACAACTTTCAAAGACCCATATGGCCATATGAAAACTTGATTCGACATAGGAAAACTTACTTGCATCGACATAGGAGGAGGAAGAGGATTTGGAGGAGGACCCACATGACCAATTATAGGAGGCTGAACAGGCTTTTCCCGATATCCATGTAAACAGAGAAATATAAGAAGCAAGGAAGAATAAAAACAGAAAAAGGTACAATCAGAGACAGATTACATACGAGAAAACTGAACAAAAAACTAGAGCAAGCTATTAAACATGCCATAATACTAAAAACGGAAGATATGATCGGGGGAGTAGTTCAAAGATAAAGAAAAAGGTAAACACTGCCATATACTCCTATTGTCCACTGCAAATTACTTGAAGCATTAAATGTACAGCCTGTCCCTTTAAACATGTTAGAGAATTATGAAAACAAATTTAAGATTCTTATTATATGGTTGAAAAGTACAAAAAGATGAACAAGTTAAATTATTATTAAATGAAATTATGAAGCAAAGAGACTTGCATCAAAGTAAGATATTGGTCAGAAACCATTTCCAAACACTTTGGAAGCATGTCCCACAAATCTCCAACTGTCTGTGGCCCTTATATGACCATAATCTTTTCACTATTTATATGTACAAATGTCAACCCCTTTACAAGACTTCACACGTTGATGACCAAGTGAAAGTAATGCATGATAAAATGGAAACAGGTGTATGAACATCTGCACGCTCATGCCTAAGATGTAGGCATACATGTCCCACATTACTTCATCAACATCTTTGACTATGGGTAATTATACGTAAAATACACGTGGCTAGATAACTATATTAATGTAAAAGGATAAATACATTTACTCCCAAGCATTAATCTAATAATAGTTGTACAATAGACTACTTCACCTATAACAAAACATAATACACTAATATGTGCACCGAATATCTTCACGAATATGCATTTCAGTATGTCTAGTTGTTTATACATGAGCAGCCACATAAAATGCTCACACACATTATAATTTGGCATGTCAGCACGCCCACATCCATTTAATTTGATTGCAATCACAATGCATCCATACCATGTACTTACCAAAAACATGTTAACCCACTTTTCCTGGTAAGGATACAAATCTAAATTAAAGCTAAATGCAAAGTATAAGGAGTAAAGTAGAACAAGAAACATTCAACACTTATTCTATGAGTAGTACAAATTACGTAAAAAGGTTTGATCGCTTAAATTATACCGTAGAGTACTAACACATAAAAAACATAGTGCCAATTTGTTTTCATTTTCGAATCCATTTTCATATTTCCAAAATATTTCACTAAGTTTCCGTGTAAAAAATAAAATATGTTTGGATAAGTTATGTTTCTACATAGACTATATAGGTTTGGAAATTAAAATGCAATTGTTTTATTGATTTTCTCGCATGCGAAAGACGTGAAATGTCTTTGAAAATGAGTATGGAAAGTGTATGAAAAGACGTGAAACATTAGTGGGTTTAAAAATAAATTTTGAATATGAAACTAAATGATATTTCTAATGGAAATCCATAAAACAAATGTATGTTCTCATTTCATAGTAAAATATAGAAAAATTCTTCTGAAAATTAAAACAAACAACCCCTTCGTCGTTGAGGAAACAAATCACAAAGCACACTTAAAACCAAAAAAACATACTCAAGTTCCCCAAAGCTTGTCCAGGAATCTTTATTCTTTATTACTAATCAATGCATGAATGTCTCATGGCACCACAAGAACTCAAACCTCACATAACTCGACATATATGCCATACACGTGGTTCTCTTCCATTTTCATGTTACCTTTTCCTATTCTTAATGTGGAACACTAACAGAACCAAAAAAACACACACTAACAAGGGCATTTTTTAATTTTATGTGCCCAAATAAAATATAATTAAGAACGCATTTCAAATGCATTACCTGCATGCCAGCAGAAGGGGGGTTATTGGCCATTTCACGCAAATGACCAATTTCTGAAACAAACATGGAAAAATACTAAATATTAGTGAATAAGTTTGAAAGAGCTAAAAAGTCATTAAATCATACGTAAAAACAAAAGAGCACGCTAATAGTCACAAAAACCCAGACTAATAGCAAACAAACAAAATGACAGAATATAAGGAAAACAGCACATAGAGCAATGATAAACCAAGATTAAGTTACACCATCATTTAGCATTTAACGAACACATTAATTACTGCCATTCATTACGGGACCGTTAATTTAGTTCTACCATCGACCATAACATATTTTCCTCATGACTAATTCCAAAAACATACAAACAGATGCATGATATCCGTGTATGTTCCAAGATTATAATTTAGATCAATGCCGACAAAACAGATTGGAAACAAATGATTTATTCATAACTTGTCAACCAAGAAAGAGATTATGAGACCATGATAACAATTAATTACCGCATGCTTTTTATTTATCATCTAAGAGCTTTTCTTTTCCTGGTTCTCCATAGAAAACTCCAGGACTAATGCATATACCTATCTTGGAATGGTTGTAACCTAAAAACCCAGAAAGACAGACACCCTACAGGATTGCCACTTTTCATGAGAGAAGCACATCAATTCAACCAATATTTTCTTGGGATGCTTCTTTCTTATTAAAACAAAGATCTACATTTTCACTGAATTCTAAAATCCTAAAAGTTCCATAGAAATCCACAAGTGCATTAAAGAAGTTCTTGAAAAAGTTGAATTCAATCAAGACCTGACATGAGTGACCAAATTTAAGAAACCAATCAAGGATAGAAGAACCGCCATTCTTGAAGGAAAACCCTAAAGAAACAACCAAAAGACTAAACACTGAAACAAGAACTGTTGTTTTGCAGATAGCTTTTAACCCACCACCCAACCCCCACAAACCCCCAACCCAAAAAAAAAACACTAATAAAACTTGAAATCCTTGAATCCAATTCCAAAACTCGATTCCAAAAAAGACCAACTTCAATCAAGAAACCAAGAAACCATTAATTCAACTACGATTACAATGATAAAACCAAAAACCCAGTTTCCATATATCCAAAAAAGGAAAAATCAAACACGTTTTTTTTATCATTTTTACTCTAACTTTCTTTCATTAGACAAAAATTCAGAAAACTGAAATTGGCTACGAGTGTTGAATTGATTTACATTGAAATAGAATAGAAGAGCCCCCGTTTTGCGAATGCAGACGCAGGCCGCTGTATATATTATACAACACAGAACAGCAGAATAATTAATGAAACAGATGGGAAAAAAAATTGGGACGGGAAAAAGGGGTGGAGTGATGGTGAATGATTCTGAGGGTATTATATATAACATAGGACAGAGAGTTTTGGGTGGGTTTTAGGAGGGGATGAGACGAAACTGAAATCCGCTCCAACGTATTTATGTATGCCCTGACAAAAAATCCACGTGAAATTTCAACAATCTCTGGTTTTCGCCTTTCACCATTGCTTCGGCAGATTTTCTGCCTTTTTGGTGCTACTCTGAGTACAAAGCCTTCATCTTGCACTCTTCTTCTTCTTCTCTCTGTTTTTTTTTTTTTTTCTATTTTTTTTCCTCTTTGTTTTTCTTTTTTTTTCCGTTTCTCTTCATTGGCGGGGGGCTATTTGAGGAGCACAAGGAATAATTCCATACATTTACAAGGTTTTCTTTTGAAAGGTGGGAATTCCGGTCATTAGTTCGGGTTCATGTTTAATTTTGTGTTGATTTTGGGTTATGCTTAAAATACATCAGAAATTATTTAAAATCTAAACTAACTATATTTTAGATAAATTGGTAATATCGTATCACATTCGTGTCAGTGTTCAGGTTTCTTGTGTTCGAGTTCAGATTTCTCTAAGGGTTTGGGTTCGTATCGGACAATCTGATCGTGCTAGAGATTGTTACCCCTAATTTTTTTCTTGTATTTTGTTCCTTAAAGTTGGGCTTTCTTTGTCAAAATAACAAAAAAGATTTGCGTTGGCTTCGTTTCTTAGCCATTATTATGGAAGAATACATTTCATAATAACATTTAAAAAAAAATTATGTAGAATAAAAATGTATAACATGTTTTATTGCGCAAAATGGCATTCCTAATTTTAAAGATATTTTTTAGTTAAAATATGTTGTCAATATTAATTATTATGGTTATTAATATTTTCGATTGTTCGACTTATCTTGTTATAATTATTTATAAGAGAAAATCATAAAATGTGTCAAAAAAAATCATAAGAGAAAAATCCTGTTTTCATTTCCCGAGAAGAAAATTGTAAGAATGAAAATAAAACAAGATATATCAGCATAGATAGTTAGTAGTATCATTTTGCGGTTATGACCAATCTCTTTTTTTTTTTTTTTGGGCTCCAAGATTTTTGTTTTCTTCAACATTTTTTCCACTTGTTAATGTCAATGATAATGGATATTTGATCCCCCGATCCATACGGGTCCACCTTTTTTATATATAAAAAAAAAATATATCAAGTACCATTTTTTTGTCTTAAGTACTGAAGGTGTTTATTTTACATCATGTACAAGAATAGGGCGTACTCAAAAAAATGTAGAAGTACAAGGCACACTCTTTATCAGGTATTGAAGCACAAAAGACCTACATGAAGAAAAAAAGGAAAATGGACACAGATTGGATTAATCAGTAGAATATGATATTTTGAATTGCAATAAAGATTACAAGGCCATTTCCCTTCAAAGAAAGAAAAAAAAAAAAAGAGATTACAAGGCTCATATTCTGGTAATCTCTCCATAAATTCCAATATGTAATCTGATTAAAGCCCCCCATGTATTTTTATAATTAGGCTAAACTCGTGGGTAGTTTTTGTAATTATCCCTAAATTATAATAGGCACTCAATCTATATTTCAATCAACTCAACTATACATGTACATACATTAAAATGCCCATTAACTTACTATTTGCAAATCGTCTCCAGTGTAATCCATCCTTTGCATAGATCTTCTCTCCAACCTGGAATAAAGTCAAGAACAGAAGCCATGCCAGACAAAGTGAAACTTTCTTTTAAACCACCAACTCCTAGCAGGAACGAAGAAGATAACAAACTAGAAGAGCTTAGTCCAAACATAGCCTAACACAATGCGAACTCCGTTTGAATCGTCCACGTGGGAGCAAGTTCGAATAGGTCACAGACATGCCAAAACAGCAAAAAGTTAGACAACAACAAAAACAACAAACTAAGCCTTAATCCCACTACGTGGGGTCGGCTATACGGATCACATTGCGCCATCGTTTACGGTCATAAGCCATATCTGCATAAATGATATATTACTGGCAGTGCTGTGATTGGCAAGGGTGTTGGCTCCAGAACCCACACACGTGCCTCAAAAGAGTTCTCTAGCATTTGTCGTCAGTTTGAACAAGACAAACTAACGGGTTGATAACGGTAAGTTAGGGAGAACGAAAGGATACATGTGTTCACTAATTACGTGGAAGATTCCTTTGGCTCCTTAATTACAAGATTAGGAAATTCTTGGAATTCTATTAAACGTCCATTTCATTGCTCCAATCAAATTAAATAATGACACCTGATTGTTTCATTCACTGATTAACATAATAAACATTTTCAGCAGCAACACGAGATAATTATATTCGAAGCTTACAAACTGAAAACAAAACTCCATGCCCGTTGATTATTTTCTCTAGGAAGCAATCAACAAGTACGAATGATATTAATTATGGGAGAATGGAGAAGGCAGAAAAGCTCATCAAAAGAAAAGGAAAAGCATAAAGAAACGAGAATATACTGCCATGCAGCCAAGTCAGGGTTTAATCCTTCCATGAACTTGGAGTTATGAATACCGACACAAATAAAAGAAACAAAGGTTTATTTAAGATCTCAGATCAAAATGAAGAAAAATCAATTACAAAGGACAAATAGGACGATTTCGCTGAGAGACTCACCTAAAAGTCCAGCAAAAGCTAGACGTAGTCCACACAGACTCCTACATCGTCATATGACAGCACATTCCCAAGATTATGCGTATGCCCCCAATCACATATTTGATAATGGAAAGAAAAGGATTGTCGTAAAAGAGCTGTGGCCTTATGCACCTGCAAACATGGATATGTCAAACGGAGGTGCAAAGAAAACGACAGATAAACACCACATAACACTTACACCCAGTGGGGGAACCAAAATGCACCAGTATCTACTACACGAAGGGGCGGAAAGGGAAAAAAAAACAAGGAAATTACCAAGTTATAAGTCCTGACTCATCACTGCTCGAGTCATCTAATTAATTTGATGGCATGATTTTGGCATGTATCAACTGTCCACCAAAGAGAGGTGCAATTTCACCCAGGCAATCAATAATGGTTGCATCGGGGTGGACGAACCAGCCACTTGTTAAAGAAAACTTGTCGGACATAATGCTGTTACACTAACATAATCCCACAGTGTACTTAGGTTGTATACTCAAACTGGAGATCTATTAGAGATTTGTGTTGAACAATACGTGTCCTAAACAACAGAAAGTCAATGATCAAGCTTCAAAACCGACAATATTAAATACATACGAAAGAAAATAAATTAGGGAACAAATAAGTAATGGGCATTGGTGAAAGGATTTCCAAACTGTAAGGCCTAAAATTAAATCGAAAGCCAATTAGTTGACTCGGACCTTCTAATCATGAAGTATCTTAAACCCAAAAACAGGGTGTTAAGATTTGTTGATCATATAATTGCTACATTTGATATCTCTGTTCTCCTAAAAGCAAATGTAATTAATGATCGGCATTTATCAACACATTCTCGTTTACACTCATAACTAGCTGACTCTAGGAGCTGACAAGATTAACAGTTACTCCTTCACGTTCAATTAAATGGCCAAAATTATCTTAAAACATGCTTCTCAATCACAATCACAATCACAATAAAAACTCCCTTCGTGTGATTTCATTAATCCTTTCCTCCATAACCCATACCATAACTTCCTCTCCAATTTAGGTATTGCTCCTTTTATCAGAAAACAGAAATTAACCATCCACATAAATTCATACACAATCATTGCTCATTACACAAAAGGTACAGACAGATAACATTAAGAAAATTCTAATAAAAATTGGAATCACTATTAAAAAAAAAAAAGTGTGATAGCCCAATTGAGGAACGAAATTTTTAATTACTACCTCCAGACTCTCTTTCTCTCTTGCAAATCGTCACGGACCTGATTGTTAAAGAAAGCGGAAATGGAATTGTCACTTCTTGCGTTCAGGCTCTCTGTGATTTTGATATAAGAAAAAGGGGGGAATTTTGTGGTAAATGAACTTCGAATGGACTTCTGGAGTTCCTGGTTTGATTCTGGTGCGAATTATCGTATCAATTTCCAGAAAAACGGAGAGAATCCAATTTGATACAAATGACCGCATTTTACAAGACTTCTCGTGAAAAACTCTCTCTCTCTCTCTTCGTTTTTTTCTATTTCCTTTTGTTGACGTGCGTTTTGGTCAACAAGCAAAAATATGTAAAAGGTTTGACACGTATAAATGTAAACGTGCGTAACGTGTGTTTATTTCTGGCTAATTCTGCCTTTTTTGTATAATGCCGAGCCGAATTATTGGGGTCGGTCTTTCTTACGGTCCTTTTTTCTCTCTTCTTTCCATATCTCTCTATCACCTTTTTATACCCTTTTCGAGTAAGTGGGTTTACAATATAGTCATCTTTTCACTAACTATTCATTAATTAGTAAAATAATTAAAGAAAGACACATGTCCTCTCTAATTGTGCATGTCGGTCAAATCTTGCCACTTGTCGACTTCTCTTTATAACTTTCGACATGTGGCGCTTTACGATATCAATAAAGTGTTAAGTATGGGCAAGTGATTACTTCGATGAATGTCGCGCATCGTTTCCCGCCGAAATTTGGGCTCGGGGCTCGGCCAGCCGTGTTGCGGTTGGGCTCGGTGATGGGCGAGCTTGGTTCGCGGACGTGTTTGTCGCGCACCATTGCGACGTCACTCGCAGTCGCTTACTCGGATGTGTGTTGGGTGATGACTTGGATTAATTTCTTCCAACCTCGCTCGGGTATCATCAAAGGCCCCCAAGTTTGATTCCGAGAGAAGAATTTCTCAAGTCGGAGTTAAACTTTAATGCTAATGATGAACATTCAATGGGAAACGGATTTCTCAAAGGTTTTGTTCTTTCCTGGCATCATCGCGTAGTGATTAATGCCTCAAACGGCGCATTAATCACGGTTGCCATAATGATGGACACGTGGCATCTTGTGGTTGGACCAATCTTGCGTAGGAACCGGGGTACGCCGCCGCTTACGTCGGGGAGTGGGGACGCGACGTTTTTACGACATGTTTGACGGCTTTTGAGTTTTTAAAAGGCGTGTCTTTTCGAATAAACGCCTCGTTTATCGAGGAACCCCATCTATAAATACCTTTGTTTCCCCATTATTCACTTTCGCAACCATTACCCTTTGAGCTAAAGTAACAAAAACCGAGCGAAATTTGGTCGGCTTCCCAAGTTCGAGACTTGAATCTTAGGTATTTTCTCGAAATACTCTCCCTTTACCTATAAATGTCTTCTTTTGAGGATAGTAGGAGTCGTAGTTATAGTGTAGAAGTTGAAATTGAAGATCCTCCCTCTGAACCTTCTCGTTTATTTCTCACCAAAGACGGCGATCTCCATCTCATAGCCCGAGCATTATTCGGATATCTTCTCCTGGATTCTCCACGAAGTGAACGTCTTTGGGCGGACTCATCTTCTTTAATCCGACGCCAATGACCGTCTTTAGAGAGGAACGGTGTATCGGCCGACCGGCACAAGAGAGTTCCGACGAAGAATCCCCGAGTGTTGATTTTAGCAAAGATCAGTTAAGAAGAAAATATGGACCCATCGGGCCGGAGCGTGATAACGTGGAGCGGGTAAACGAACCCTCCCGGTGATTCGAGGCCGGAGAGGCCACAAGGCCTATGGGTCATCGTAATGGCGACAGCGGTAGAGGCAGGAGGCCCTCGCCTTCGTGTTGAGTCTCGGTGGACGCCGAGCGATATAAACGATATCCCAAGCATCTTTGATGATCCGGAGATGGGAGAGCTCGGCCAAGGTATCGTATTCCAAGTGGTATCCATTTCTGGGTACCGGATGGCACCGAGTCCCCAAAGACACCCGCCCGTGGTTGTGTGGGTATACACACCGCCACTTTCTATTCGGATTTGCGGTTCCCGCTTAGGTTTTTCTCGCGGTGGCTTTGCAAGTGGGGTATGCATCCAACCCAAGTGCATCCCATTCGTGGGGTAGGATTATTGGCCTCTTGGTGATGTTCCACCTGAGAATTACCCTCGCCCTAAGTTCAAAGAGATGAATGAACTTTTAAATGCCTGGCGAGCAACTCCTTCATCAAAAGGTCACCGTCCTGGATGGTATTACGTACAAACCCGATTGGGGTATCCGGATAGTTTAGTAGAAGGTCTTCCGTCATCGTTGAAGGACTGGAAAGAAAAATGGCTCTGGGTGAGCGGCGAGTGGCAAGCTCGCGTGGAGAACGAAGGAAGGGAGGTTGTCCTTTATCCTCCTTCAGATTTTGTTTTTGGTTATAGTAAGTCTATATCCTGTCTATATCCTTTCTCTCTTCTCTGCTTTTGCTATTTATCGTTTCTTTTTGTGATTGACTTTTGTCTTTTTCCTTTATAGAGAACCAGCGCATCAAAAGGGCCTTTGTCGGCCACCTTCATCCGCGGTCGAAAATATCCAGGCAGAGGTGCCGAGATAAGCGACTGAGAGATCGCCATTGAGGCCAATTTAGTCACGGGCGGCTTGAGGCTGCTCCGCCTCGCCGCCGACCGAGACCGGGGCGGCTCGGGATGAGGCGGCGAGCGGAGGTGGAGGTTGAGAGAGAGCCTCAGCGATCCTCCCGTAATGAACAAATACGGACCCATTCTCCAGGGGAGCGGCGGAAGAACAGAAGCGAGCTACGCCCGTCCCTGCGACGGCTAGCCACGGGGCAGATCATCTGCGCCGTTGGGACCACGATTACTCGAGGCCGCCGAGTGCGGGGCCGTCCGAGGTAAACATTTGTGTTTTTCACATTTCCTTTTGAAACATCTTTGTTTTCTTTTGATCTTCTAACGGTGGTTGCTTTGTGCGGGCGTGGCTTGATTTGCGTGCGGATCTTCGCAGCGTGAGAACACGGCCGCAAGGCGGCGAACTCCTGGCACTTGCCGATCAACCTACGGATGTGGAGGCGGCTCGGAGAGAAGATATCCGGGCAGAACGTCCTGGCGATGGGGTGCCGAGGGCGGTGCGATCTCTCTTCAAAGGAGAAGAGAAGGAATTGTGATGGAGGAGCCTGATCGGTGAAGGGGTTGGTCGAACGGTACCCGAACATCCCGAATGTTCCCTAGAAGAGGGAGGTCCGCGAACTTTCTCGGATGACCTCGGCGGGAAGGTCACTTCATCCCTCCAAGTCAAGTGAGGGATGAATATTGCGAGGAATGATTGGACTACGCCCTCGATGGTTTGTGGAATTCGTTCGTGCCACGCCGACGAGAGGAGCAAACGAGAGTCTTACCCAGGAGGCGGTCGGGCGCGATGAGTGTCCTGGCTCGTGCACTGGACAAAAGGTATCGAGCAATTCTGCTCGGAGATCGGCCAAGAACAAATTGATGCCATGGACATGTTCGGGCGGATGATTGGGCTCTTATGGCATGCGGTTGGGGAACTCGCGAGCTAGAGAAAAAATATGCCGACTGTAAAGCGGCACGGGATCTCGCAGAGGCCTATGCTACCCTCAAGGGGGTACAAGAATCGTTCAAGACTCAGCGGATGAGGCTACGGCTCGGGCCAACTCGAGAGAGAAACTGTGAGGGCCGAGGCGGAGCGAGATCGGGCCCAGGGCAGGTGAAGAAGAGCTTAGGGCTAAGGTCGCCGAGCCGAACGTCTTTGCCACCGCCTTGGTCCGAGGAAATGGAGAGGCTGCTAGCCAATGTCTTGTGCGCAGGAGGAAATGAAGAAACGCCTCGGCAAACCGAGGAAGTTCGTAGAGAGCCGTTGAAGCTTACAAAGACTCAGGAGTATGCATTCATGTTAACTGCGCGCCATGCGACCACCTCAGAAATTCTTGATTTAGTTAAGGCGGGGGCGTCTTGTTTGCTCGGCTTGGGAAGATCCGCCCTCCCGGAGGCCGATCTCGATACCCTTCGGCCGAACTTCGCCGAGGCTCCTAATGCGCAGGCTCTCCTCCTCCGTAGGCGTGGAAGAAGTCACCTCTAGCGGTGCCGTCAAATTCCACCCCCACTCACTCGATCTTGATGCTTTCATATGTACCCATAGGTAGGTAATTTGGCTTCGTGCCTCAAGATGTAATGGGCTCCGGCCTCCCTTATGTAAATACTTTTGAAGTAGAAATGAATTGTTATTTTCCTCACCTCTGTATGTGTTTCAAGCTTTTTGTAGATGCTCGGCTCTTTTCCTTTTTGTAAGATTGTTGCCTATCTTCTTTTTCCTTTTATATTCCCAAGTACAGGGCTCGGTTCCCAGTGCTTCTGAATAAGGGGCTTTGCTCGCCTTAATTTATTCTTGTACTCGGTATATAAATCTTGGCCTTTATTTTGTATTTGAAATTTGGTGTATAAACCAAGTCTTCATTTTGCGCCTGGGGTGTACATTGAATCTTTGATTTGCGCTTGGTGCGTAACCAAATCTTTGATCTGTGCTCGGTGCGTAACCAAGTCTTGGTATTATGTCGGTGCGCAACCGAGTCTTTATTGCGCTCGGTGCGTAACCGAGTCTTTATTTTGGTGCTCGGTGCGTAACCAAGTCTTGGTATTATGTTCGGTGCGTAACCGAGTCTTTATTGCGCTCGGTGCGTAACCGAGTCTTTATTTTGGTGCTCGGTGCGTAACCAAGTCTTGGTATTATGTTCGGTGCGTAACTGAGTTTTTATTGCGCTCGGTGCGTAACCGAGTCTTTATTTTGTGCTTGGTACATGGCCAAGTCTTTACTTTGTGCTCGGTGCGTAACCAAGTCTTTATTGCGCTCGGTGCGTAACCAAGTCTTGATTTTGGTGCTCGGTGCGTAACCAAGTCTTTATTTTGTGATGTACCTGAGGTGACGTTTCGCCCTTCAGCTTAAGCCGAGGCGATTTTTTGCTGTCCTCGGCACATAGCCGAGGTGAGTAAAAACTTCGTTTTCCCTTTAGAGAGCTCACGAAATACCAGATGAAAGGATAATTCTTTGGAATCCTATCTGGATCATAGACCGAGATCTTTATTGATAATACCGTTTCAAGTATGCTACATTCCATGGATGCGTAAATTTTTCTCCACTCAAATATTCTAGCTGGTACGCCCCACCAGATAAGACGTGGCTGACCCGAAATGGGCCCTCCCAGGTTGGCTTCAATGGGCTGGGTTGAATGCCCGTTATCTTTTTCAATACAAGATCGCCGACCTGAAATCTTCTTTCCTTTACTTTCGAATTGTAGTACCTTTCACTCCTTTGTTTATACACTGCATTTTCATCTCAAGATCGCATCTTTTTCTTCGAAAGCAGGTCTAGCTCGGCTCGGAGGAGCGGCCTCATTACGCTTCTTCAAAATTTGCAATTATGAAGGTAGGGTTCCAATCTCAACAGAAATCACCGCCTCGCTCCATAAGCTAAAGAAAAAGGTGTTTCTCCAGTGGCCGCTCGATGTGTCGTTCTGTATGACCATAGTACACTGGGTAGTCCTCCGGCCAATTACCTTTAGACTCCTCCAATCTCGTCTTCAAGGTATACTTGAGTATTTTATTAACGGCCTCAACTTGTCCGTTCGACTAGGGGTGGTATGGTGTTGAGAAATAGTTTTTATGCGAAACCTTCACAAAATTTCAAACCTTCGGTTATCGAATCGCTTCCCATTATCCGTAATAATCGAATGTGGTATCCCGAATCTACAGATAATGGATTTCCATACAAAGCTCACAATCTTTTCTTCATCTATTTTTGCCAGAGGCTCCGCCTCGGCCCATTTTGTGAAATAATCCACTGCCACAATGGCATATTTGACGCCCCCTTTGCCAGTGGGGAGTGGTCCGATGAGGTCCATTCCCCATTTGGCAAACGGCCATGGGCTAAATACGGAAGTAAGTTGTTCAGGATGATATCTGACCTGTGGTGCAAATCTTTGGCACCTCTCGCATCTTTTGACGAGGTCGGTTGCGTCCTTTCTTAAGGATGGCCAGTAGTATCCTTGTCGTATTAATTTATAGGCCAATGTTTGGCCCCCAGCGTGGTTGCCGCATATTCCCTCATGAACCTCTCGAAGTGCATAATCTGCATCTGTCTCGGAAAGGCAACGTAGGAGTGGGACGGAGTATCCTCGTTTGTATAGGATGCCATCTATTAGTGTAAACCGAGCCGCTTGAGTTCGTAGTGTTCTGGCCTCAGCTTTGTTTTCAGGTTGAACTCCTCTCTCTAAATACTGAACGATTGGGGTCATCCAAGTCTGTTCGGCGGTTTCGATTGTATATATTTTCTTTGCACCAAGTGACGGGCGAGACAGGTTGTGTGACAAAGTGACATCCGTGATGGCATCCGTCCACTCGATCGAGCCGAGCCGAGCTAAGGCATCTGCTTGCATGTTCTCGGCTCGGGGCACATGTAAGACTTTTGTCTTAAAGTGTGATAATCTCTTCTTGACCAAATCCAAATATTGTGCAATTTTTTGCTCTTTCGCCAGATTCGCCGTTGAATTGATGAACGACCAACCGAGAATCGTTGTGCACCAATAGTTGTTTTAGGCCCATAGAGGCCGCCATATCTAAGCTTTGCCAGAGCGCCTCATATTCGGCCGTTGTTCGTTGGGGAACTGAAATCGTCGGCCGAGCAAAGAGCATTTTCATTTGGATCGATTATCACGATTCCGCCCCTTCTCTCGCCTGCGGTGGAAGAATCGACAATCAGCGAATAATTTCCATTCTTGGTCTTCCATAACTTCCAATCGTATGGAAGGTGTGAATTCGGCCACAAAATCGGCTAAAGCCTATCCTTTTATTGCGGTGCGTGGTTCGTATATAATGTCAAATTGACTGAGTTCGACGGCCCACTTAATCATCCGACCAGAAGTATCGGGTCGGTGTAATACTTGTTTCAGTGGGTAGTTCGTCAATACTATAATCTTGTGTTCTAGGAAATATGGACGGAGTTTCCGCGCCGCAATGATTAATGAATAAGCCAACTTTTCCATTGGCGGGTATCGGAGCTCGGCGTCATGTAACGCTTGACTGGTGTAATAGACCGGATGTTGAATAGAACCATCCAGCCTGATTAACACCGAGTTGATGGCGTATTCGGATACCGCTAAGTACAAATACAAGTCCTCCCCTTGGGTTGGTTTTTGCAATATAGGGATTGAAGAAAGGTGCTGTTTGAGGGATTCAAAGGCAATCTGTGCTTGCTTGGTCCACTCGAAATTTTTGCTTTTCTTTATAATTTCAAAGAAAGGCTTGCACTTGTCTGTGGATCGTGAAACAAATCGGTTAAGGGCGGCCAATCGGCCTGTTAGGCTTTGTACCTTTTTTACAGAGTTCGGGGGTTCTAGATCAATGATGGCTTTTATTTTATCCGGGTTGGCTTCTATTCCCTTTTGGTGACCATATACCCCAAAAATTTACCCGAGCCGACCCCAAATGTGCACTTTCTCGGGTTTAACATCATCTTGTACTCTCTCAAAACAAAGAAACATTTTATTAAGATCGTTTAGATGATCGGACATGTCTGATGATTTTACCAACATGTCATCTACATAGACTTCCATAGTGTGACCTATCATTTTCTCAAACATCTTATTTACTAACCTTTGATAGTCGCACGGCGTTCTTCAATCCAAATGGCATCATCTTGTAATGTGAATTCCTCGGCAGAGAAGAATGATGTATTTTCTTCATCTTCCGGGTGCATCCGTATTTGGTTGTAACCCGAGTATGCATCCATGAAGCTCATCACCTGTGTCTGCCGTGGCATCCACCATGTAATCAATATTTGGCAACGGATAAATCGTCCCTTAGGGCATGCTTTGTTGAGGTCGGTAAAATCCACGCACGCGCCATCGCCATTGCTTTTCTTTACCAAAACAGATTGGCGACCCATCGGGGATAGAGGGCTTCCCGGATGAATTGATTGTCTAGTAGCTTGTTAACCTCGGTCTCGAGTCTTTTTGTCTGTCGGGCCGAGTTTGCGCCTTTTTTTCGGATAATCGGGCGGAACGTTAGATCAATATTGAGGCGGTGGCACGATACTTAGGGTCAATTCCGGGCATGTCTGGTGCATGAGTCCATGCGAAGACGTCAAGATTATTTCCCAAAACTCGATCAACTCGGTTCGATATGGTTTTGGGAGATCATGACCAATACGTAGTTGGCGCTCCCGCTTGGCCTTCCGACATTGATTGTATCAACTTGTTCTCTTTTAGTTCCGCCTGTTTTCTTTTCTTGCTTTGCCCCTCCTTGATCTCGTAGGGCAATTAGTCTTCAATGACGCTCGTTCTCAATCACGGCTCGCCGCTTTCTTCCATCATTGCTCCTTCGGGGGCCGACGACCGATTATCCTCCCGAACGATCACCACTTTTCGCTCGGACTCCTCCTTGGGCACGGGATCGTCTGTGTGGGTTCCACTAGTTTGTCCTTGTTCCGCCACGTTAATCTCTACCGGTCGGAGTTTAAGAGAGCATTCTCGTGACTCCCTGATTCCCTTTATGTATAGCTTCGCCATCGGATGTTGGGAATTTTATACAAAAGTGATATATTGAAACTTTGCTTTTATATGATAAAGCAATGGCCTCCCAATGATAGCATTGTACTCGAATCGGCATTGATTATTTTGAACGTTGTCATGACGGTCCGTTTATACAAACCTTGTCCCAATTGGATGGGCAAATCAACTTCTCCGAGCGGGACTATCCTTCCTCCTCCAAACCCTAGAATGCTATCGTTGCATGGATTTGGATATAACTATCGTCCACGTTCAATCTTCGAAATGCTCGGACATATATGATCGACGAATAGCTTCCGGTGTCGATCAAAATTACGTGAACCTAATACCCAAAATCGGTGCAAGAATGACCGAGGGTCGAATGAGGATGGATGGACCACCTGGTCGGCATCCGCATCCGAGAACACAAAGTGGCCGGTGGGTTGGCCTTCCTTGATTTCCGCCACCCGAACTTGTCTTTCGGCATTGGTTGCTCTGTCTAACATCGGCTTTTCTTTTCTGTTGGAGCGTCATCCTCTCTTGTGTTAGTATTGATTCGACCGACACTCGACATCATGAGGATCTCCCTCCCCGGTTTTCACCGGGGGTGACGGGCAGAGAGCTAGATTGATTACGCGCTCCGGATTGACACCTTGAGCCAAGCATCACGGGGGCGGTAGCTCATGAACGTACCTTTTGAGACCGCCTGCGAACAACACGCATAATTTCCCTAATCGGATCTCGGCACTCATCAAGATCGTGACTGTCGATTTATGATAGGCACGTAATCGACGCGAATCTAATTTTGTCGGCTCAATTTTCAAAGGCCGAGCCGGAGGCAACAAATTCGACCAGTACTTCATTCCATATGGCCGATGGAGTGTGGGTCAAAGTACTCCTCAGTGCTGCGACTTCGGCTCTTGCCTCTTGGCCAGCCCTAAATCCGGTGGTCGGGTTTTTCGAGAATGGCCTAATCCCGACCCCGCCCAACTGCCGTTCTTTCCTTCCGTCCTTTCTTACGCCCCTTGTCGGTGCTCGGGCGGTTACTTGCCATGGCTTCTTCCGCACAAATATGGCGTTCGCGCGGACCGAAAATTCTTGGTGCGAGGTCGCCCGATTCATGGATGGAGTAATTAAACCAAGTCTCGGGGCTAGTCGGCCATGGCGCGATCAAAATAAGCGTCATCCGACACCTTCCATCTCTCAAACTTGTTTATTGAACCAAGAAATATAAATTTTTAGGGGCTCGTCCTTCCCTTGTTTGATGTTTACGAGGAAGTCCTTAGGTGCGGCTCGGACTTTGGACGTTAAGAAATGCATCGTAAAGGCGGAGGCCAGATCCCCCCATGCCTGAATGGATCCCCGTGGTAGGGTCCTAAACCAACGGCGGTAGGCTCGGCCGCCCAAAGTCGGAGGGAAGGCCTGCAGGAGGATGGTATCACTTGGACCGTCATGCGGTTCCATCCATGCTAAGTACTTGTGAACGTGAGTGGTCGGGTCGGTTTTCCCATTGTAGAGACCGACCTGGGGATTTTCAACTTTGGCGGTAATGGGGTCGCCAGAATTCCCGGGAAAATGGCGACGACAATTTGGGGCCGGTTCATTACTTGGGGCGGTCTTGAGACTGCTCGCCATCCGGACCGCCTTCCAATTCGTTTAGACGACGACGCAGCGGTGTATTTCTACATCCCGTTCTGCCATAAGCTAGGGCCTTGGACCCGATTGACCTCGAGCCGCTTCCCGCTCATCCGGAAACTGAGCCGAACTTATCGATCGAGTCCGCGAAAAGGATCAACTCGGTCGTCCGGCGAACACCGAGTGGGCATGACGATGTCGCGTTGCTCCGATAATGACTCTCTATACGACTTTGCTCCTCCTCATTTTCCCACGCCGCATTCTCATCACACGACGGACATGTTGTTCATTACCCGAATCGGCTTCTTGGGCTTCGTGATGAGGAAGCCCGAATTTGAGGATTAATGTTAACATTTAGTTGTGGGTTGAGTGGGTTAGTATTTGCAAGGAGTGGAGGAGGTGCTTGAGAGTTTGTGGTAGCGAGTTTTGTGATATAAGTTGGTTCATTTCTTTGTACAAAAGTTGGGTTGGCAATTAGTGAGCAAAAGGAAATAAAGTAGTGTTCCTCATACATTTGGAACATATTTTGGCCATTCGTAGTCCGGCGGTTTTGGTTGTTTAAATGTTGCTCTTGATCGAGATGGGCATTTCTCGGATTGACTCATTTTTGTCTATTATGAAAAGGTTAAGCGTTAAACTTTACCTGGTTTTTACTTGACTTGCTTTTAACTGGAACTCGAACTGGACCAATATGGGCCCTCCTTCTAGCGCCAATTTGTTGACGTGCGTTTTGGTCAACAAGCAAAAATATGTAAAAGGTTTGACACGTATAAATGTAAACGTGCGTAACGTGTGTTTATTTCTGGCTAATTCTGCCTTTTTTGTATAATGCCGAGCCGGATTATTGGGGTCGGTCTTTCTTATGGTCCTTTTTTCTCTCTTCTTTCCATATCTCTCTATCAGCCTTTTTATACCCCTTCGAGTAAGTGGGTTTACAATAGTCATCTTTTCACTAACTATTCATTAATTAGTAAAATAATTAAAGAAAGACACATGTCCCTCTCTAATTGTGCATGTCACTCAAATCTTGCCACTTGTCGACTTCTCTTTATAACTTTCTGACATGTGGCGCTTTATATCAATAAAGTGTTAAGTATGGGCAAGTGATTACTTGATGAATAATCGCGCATGCGTTTCCCGCCAAATTTGGGCTCGGGGCTCGGCGGCCGTGTTGCGGTTGGGCTCGGTGATGGGCGAGCCTAGTTCGTGACGTGTTTGTCGCGCACCATTCTTGACGCCACTCGCAGTCGCTTACTCGGATGTGTGTTGGGTGATGACTTGGATTAATTTCTTCCAGCTCGGCTCGGGTATCATCACCTTTTATTTTTTACATTTCTTTTTCTTCTTTGGTTTGGTGTTGGCGGGTGATAACTGATAGTAATTCCATAACCGATATGTCATTCCACTCCTTTTTACACGATATAGTATATTCAAAACTCAAACTAAAATTATGCCAACGGACAAAGGTGTCACTTTGATGAGATATATATATCAAGACAAAATAACTAAGCACTTCGACTAGTAGTTTGATGAAATATATATATATAGGTATAAGATCAATGGCAGGGGGTTTACCATGTGGCAGTGTGGATCAATATAAGCCATTGGTCTGACAAATCTAAAGGCCCAGTTTTCTTCGAATTTTTTTAAAAACAAATTTGATTTCGCCCAATTAAGGGCACAAAAGTCATTTTGTACACAAATTAATTCGGTTAGTTTTGGTAACCCCCATAATCCCATATTTTTTGGGATTTCAATTACTCTCATTTCCTTAACGAGACCTAGCAGATGACGGATGAGAATGGGCACTCTACTATGCAACAAACCCTTTACTCACCTCTGTGAATAGGAACTCTCTGCTTTTCTTCAAGGCCTCTTCTCGTTGAAACATGTCTGAGTTCTTGACTTGAAGGCCCAGTTCCAATGTCAGCATTTCATTAGCAGGGTGTTACTGATTCTTCCAATAGTTGATAAAGGTAAGTGTTTTTGTTTCATTTTATTTAAGTTTTTGGATCGAAATTTTGCTAGTAAAGGATTTTACTTTACATGTGTTTTTCATTTTTTGTTGAACCATTCAACTGTTGATTTTGGATATTTGAAGTAATATGTAGTAAGAGGAGTAGGCATTCATGTTTGTTTTTTTTATTTTTGAAGTGTCTAGGATTTTGATTTTCGATTTGTCCAGACGATTTCATGGGTTATCTTTTTTTGTTTAGGGAATATTTTTGTGCGAGTTAGGGAATATCTCATTGGGGATTTTTTGGTATAAAAGTTGGTAAAAACGATGTATTTTTAGTTATTGAATGGTGTAATGTTTTTATGTTATAGATATAGGATGGTGTATGTAGTTTGTTTTGCAGAATTATTGATTTTTTATGTTTTTTGAAAATTGGGTTTTTGTGAAATGTGTCAGTATACCTTGATCGTTTTTCGTGATTTCTTCTTTGTGTTTATGATGTACAATTTATTTAAGAATGATGAACTTTTAGTTATTTTTGATGTATAGTTAAATCTAGTGTGGTGTTAGTTTAACCCCTGAAATAAAAAAAAAAAATGAAAGAGCCATGTATATATGTATTGATGCATATTTAGTATTGTTATTGCGTAATGAATATGTGTTTTGGTGCATTGATAAGTTTGGTCATGTGTATATATAGTCCATGAAATGCATCATCACACATGGTGTTTAAATAGTTTTATTCTAGTATACAAATAAGGTTCATACAGTGCACATATAGTTTTTTATTTGTGTATTTTTATTTGATACTTGATGCTTGAGTTATGCCTTAATATTGTTAATGTTGTCAATACCAGGTTGATAACTTTTAATGGCAAGAGGAAACAGGAAAAGACCGGCATCTCCAGGGCCGAACGAGGGTGCACTTAATGTTAATAAGAGGTCCCAGACTGCCAAATCTGCCTTGAAATTTGCGATGCCCAAGTTGAGGACAAGATCCGTGCCAACAACTCTATCGGACAATGTTTACAACGTTGAGGGCCTTTAAATCATTTGAGCAAGCTATTTTCTGTTGTATAGTTAGTGAATAAATGGTGCACAGTTAATAGTATTTTGGTACATGTTTACGTTTTGGTATATACATGTTATCCTCAAGCTTTTTGTATTATTTACAGGTGTTAATGAATATTTTTAGTGCATATTTTATAAACACTATGTGCACTGTTAATACTAATATTATGTTTGTTTTTGGAATACAATGCAATCATTTTAAAAATTGAAATTCAATATATTTTGAGCGTACAATTAACGATGAAGTGGTAAACATTTAATAGTAATTTGGCACACATATAGTGTTGAATTGAGAGTTGTATAAAAGAACAAAAAATTAAAGATAAAATAAGCTGGCACATAATTAGTGATGAAATTGTGTATACTTAATAGTAACTAAGCACACATATATCATTTATATTTCGAAGCATTTATGGTTTTTGCCCAGCTATTTTTTATTTACTTTTACGGACATAAAAATGATGCACATTTAGCATGGAAATGATATACAATTAGATAATAAATGGCATACAATTAACATAAGACAATTTTTTTCCTTGTTGTATTGCATCAATGCAGAGTGAAGAGGGTGAATCCATTTTTTTTGCCATGATTTAGGCGTGTCTGTTATGGAAAGATGATATTGATTATATCCCTTGATTTTAGGTAAGTAAATATGGTATTATTTTTACACCATTTTGATAGTGATTGATTTGCTCTTTTTACGCATAAAATAATTAGAAAATGGTGTTTTTTAGGCATAATCTGAACCATTGATTGAATATGATGGATGGATGAGATTCATCCACACTGCCACATGGTAAGAGGATGCCACATGAGATCTCATCCCTATATATATATATATATATATATATATATATCAAGACAAAATAACTAAGCACTTCGACGGGATACTTAACCACCCCCATAAAGAGGACTTGGCACTTCTCAAGGAACGCCAACAATTGGACCAATTCGGGCACGAGCTACTTCACTCACTGCAAGACAGAAATTACTGACATGCCTAAGAGTTTCATAAATTAACGGGAAAACAAAGACTCCAACAAAAAACAAGAAAATTACAATAAAATGAAAACTAAAAAACAAAAAAAATGCACTCCCCCATCCAGATCTATTGTCGCAACCATCGCCTCCACCGGGCTCCAACCACCCTCCATGTGGCTTCGACTCGCCTCCACGAAGTAATTCCAAAGTCCAAATCTAACTCGTTAAAGAAAACATCGCAAGTAAGGAATCCAACTAGTGACCGAAGCATGGAGGGGAGGGGAGGCTGAGAAATGGGGAATGGAGGGGAAGTGAGTTTGTGTTTTGTGTGTTAGGGTTTTAGAGAGAAGGGAGAGAAAAGAGAGTTTAGAGAGAGAGTGGACAAAAGGCTGTGGGTTTGTGTTTTGTTCCTTCATGCAGTCTCCAAAATCATTTTTCACTTGTAGGGGTGACCAAATGTAACCGAAATTGGGTTCCAAATCGATACTGAAACTGTGGTATCGAATCCCGATTCCAATCGAAACCGCAGAATGGTGGTGGAATCGGTAGTCTCAAGGTTTAACCTAACGATTGTTATTTTTTTTTTAAAAAGTTGCTAGAAGAAATTTTAAATTTTACTATGATGTTTTATGTTCGCAACCTCTTGAGACACATATTAAATCAAATATTGCAAATGAGCTAGTGGACTTTGATTCATCTATACCCTAAGAGAACATATGAACATTTTAATATTATTATGAATATTAAGTCTAATTCCTTTTCTATTTTTCATTTTCCCTTTTTTTATAACTGAAATTGATATATCATATTTTCAAAAAAATTCAAAAGAAAAAATGGTTCCCATTAAATCGGAACCAGAACCGTGCAGGAACCAAAACCGTTGTTTTCTATTTTGAAATCGGAACCGTAAGTCTCAGGTTCACAATTCCGATTAGGGATGGTCAAATAGAACCGAAACCATGTTCCAAATTGGAACCGAAACCAAGTTCCAAAATTGGAACCGGAACCATGTAGGCTGTTATGGTTCCTTGGTCTAGAAAGCTACGGAACTGTCGGTGAAACCATGATAAAATCGAAGGTTAAAACTGCCAATTTAAGGTTAAAACCAAAGAGTTTTATTTTTCTCGGGTAAAAATATGATAGAAGAAATGTTAAATATTTATTATGATGTTTTATATTCGCAACCGCACGAGATACATATTAAACTATATGTTGTAAGCGAGCCACATGAATTTTGATTCATCTATATCTTAATAAGATACATAAGCAACTTTATATTATTATTACTAGTGTATCACTCGTGCGATGCACGAAATGTGATATAATGAACTATTATATAGTTTTGACATTAACAAATTGATATATTATATGAATTGTAATGAGGTGAGACATGGACGGTTATCTCAAGACTCAGACCTGACTCGTCCTTTGAACGAAGAAAGGAGTATAGTCGTGTAGGTTGACACGTTTTGACCCGAATAAAATATTTTATGATTTATTAAATAATAGTTATCACAACAACTTAATACATTCTTAAATAAATTCGTGTTAAATATCCAACTATAAATTAAAATTTAGAAAAATGAGGAAAGAAAAAAAACAAATTGATTACATAATTTAGCTAAAACTTTAAAAATTATATGTTCAGTCAATAACTTTCCACAACTAAATTAAATTAGATCAGTAGAGACAATTGAAATTTATATCAACAAATACAATACATGTTAACTTTAGTAAGTGCCATTTAATTTATCAATAACAATATCAGTCTACCGATCAAAAAAAAAAAAACAATATCAGTCTACTTAAATAATGATTATATAAAAAAAACTATTTAAAAGAAATGAATAAACAATATTTTTGTTGTTATTTGACATTCATAAATAAATATATCCAAAATAATAAAACAAATTAATAGAATTGTTTCTATATAATCAGTATTTAATTATTTTATATCCAAAAACTATATACAACATTTGTTTCTATAAAACCATACACATCTATATCTTTTTTATTTCCAAAATCATTGTATAATACTAACTTGAATATATATAAATCTCATTTATCAAATATTTAAATTTGAATATATTTTTATTGATTTTTTTATTATATATTATATTTATTTATGCCTTTTCAAGTCGATTTTAAAATTCAAATTTTATTTTCTATATTTGTATTGTATTATTAGGACCGTATAGTACACTATTTGATTTTTTTTCATTATTTGATAATTGCCTGATATTTGGTTATACTTATCCAACAAGAGTTATGATTTCGTAAGAAATTTAAAAAATATACTTATTTTTGTGGGGAAAAATAGTAACTATTCAATTCAGATTCACATTATGGCTAAAATCCTACCAATTGTAAATTTGTGAAAATCTATAAAAACTCTATTTAATCAAAAACAAATTTTAGTTATTTAAATTAAGAAAGTATAAAAGCCACATAATTTTTTTACCTTAATCATTAGAATTTACCTAAATTATGTTACTGTGGAAAAAAGCATTTACTGAAAATAGTGATCTATAATTTCTAGGGCAAAATACAATAACACCCTCTAAACTTGGTTTTATGCCTCATTTACCTCCTAAACTTGCAAATGTAATACTTATCTCCCTCAATCAAATTAAAATATAATGTATGGACAAAAGTAGGGTAATTTAACAGTCTGTGGCATTTGCCACAAACATTTACAAAATCAAAGTGGGTTGTGGGCATTTTGTTCGCCAAAAATTATTTGGATCTCTATACTTTAAGTGTGTACAAAGTGTAGTTTTATAAGATAATGACAAGCAAAGTCGTATTCCTCAGGGATTGACTACGAAACATTTAGGCTATAATAACATCGCAATTTTATTGAAACAACCGAATATCACAAGTTTTATAAAATCGAAAAATAAAAAGAAAAAAAATAAATTTGCGAACCCCACAAGTATTTTCAACAAATATAGAAGCAACCCTAGGCACATAATCTCAACATGCTTCTCCAATATTAAATCTAATTAATGTTTCAAAACCAATTCATGTGTTTCTCTGGGTTCAATTCCTAAACTAGTTTATTCCCTCTCCCGGATGACGCATAAATAGTAGATTAGTCATAATTGATGTCTCCCGATCCATCACAACTATTATTAACTCCCAACATATCTTTGAATTGAAATACTCCCCACAAACAGAAGTAGTCTCCCGACATATTACCCTGTTTATGTCTGAATTCAATTTTCGTCTTGCTATAACTCACCTCCCGGATTATAGACTAACAAGTATGGCATGCAAATTATTGGCCAAATAATCAACAATTAAGAATAAGCACTCGAATTCATAAAATAGAACACATGAATCACTTAAGAATACAATTAATCAAGATTTAATATGAATCCACAATTTTGATTATGCCCTAGGATCTGAAAGATTAGTCAAATATTGATAAGAATTTCATAGACAAACCTGAAATCAACATTGTGACATCGTATAAGTACAAACAAGAGATCTAAACTAAGAAAGAAAACCCTTTCTTGTCAGGATGGATCTTCCTTCCAAGCCTTCAAAGCTCTTGTGCTTCCGTAGATGTGAAAGGCCTTATGGTATTCTTCGTAACCTGACCTTTCTTTCTTAGAAGACCTTTGATCTTGTGTTCCTGTATATTTTGATGTGTTGTATGGTGTATGAATGAATGAATTTTCGTCCAGCCCTTCGGTCCTTTATATAGGTGCTTAGAGAGATCACTTGTAGAGTTTGAGTGGGAGAAGGACACAAAAATCCACCATAGTCAGTCGCACGGCCCGTGAGGCTTTCACACAGTCACTCCACACGGTCGTGCGGCTTGGTTTGGTCCATATTTTCTCCCGAACACTTCACACGGATATGCATCTTCACACAGGCAGGTCACACAGCCATGTGGTCCCACACGGTCCGACTGTGTGATTGGTTTTGTCCGGTTTCTTTGTCTTTTTGATCTTTTCTTTACACTCGTCAATCTTATTTGGGCCTTCTAACTAATATCTTCTCGATTAAGCTCTGTTTCCTATAAAAAGTTACAAGAATACGCAGTATCATTCCTTTCTAAGAAAACCAAGTAAAACACACTAAATATACATGCAAATGTACCAATTATAAACCATTTAGCCCCTAAATGCACGTATATTTTACATGTATCAAAATCCCCCAAACTTGAACTATTGCTCGTCCTCGAGCAAATTAAGAAAAATAATATCAAGAGGTACAAAGAACACACAAGAACATTATAAACATTTAATCTGGTTTGACTCCATATTTAAGTAAACCACGTAATTCGTTATCAAGAAGTCATCATTCATAAATTTGGCATAATTAATGCTCTCTCGGGTACTTGACATCGCGACTCATAAGTAGGCAGTGTATCACTCAACTCTCAAAGTGTATGGTAAGTGTTTACGCTCAAAATCAATTCAATGAATGTAGAACTACCATAGGCTTACAAATCATTTAACATCTCTACTACTTTTGTGTGCACAGTTTAATAATCAAAAAAGACTTTCATTTGGTTGTAATGTAGGCTCTTTGGTAAGGGTAGAGAAAATTTAGATTAAGTAACTTGACTTGAGCAAATAGAATTTAAATACATATACTTGCAATTTACCAATCCAATTTCATCTAAAAATTATTTTTTCAAGATATTTTATTTTCTTTTTTCAACTCAACTCCACCATTTTTCTCTTTTTTCATTCTTAGGTTTGTTTGCCTTTATTTTTTTTCTGTTTTTTTAGCCTCAAGCTCTCAATTTTTTATAATTTCCAGAATTTTTCTTTTCTTTTCTCTCTGTTGCTCGATTTTCTCTCTTTCATTTTCAGAGATTTTTCTTTCTTTTTCGAGCTTCATTCTTTTTTCATTCACCTAAACACTGCTCATCTCTCATTCTTTTGTCAACTTTCTCTTTTTTCATACTTTTTACCACATCTCACCCAAACTTGTTCATTTTCTATAAGCTCAAGAAATTTTAGGGATAAAATTATTTTTCAATTTCTAAAGATCAAAATATGGTCAACAATAAAAGTTACAGTTCACAGTGGCTAACTAGAGAATCATGAGTTTATAGGTAGGCTTTTTAGACTAAGTAGGCTAAAACAAAAATGGCCTAAAATCATTTTTAAAAATTGCACACACACATAGCTTCAATGAAGATACCAAAATAAGTTCTAGAGTTCTAGCAATCATGAATGACACACTCAAGAAAAAAATAAGACTGCATAATATAAAGCAGTTAAAGGCACAAAAGCTCACAGGCTTATTTTTCGCAACATTCTCAAATACCCAATTTTCTTAACTATTGCCAAACAAATAAATGGCATATCTTCAACTACTCATCGCATTATTCACAAAAATATGACATCTCATAAAATGAAATGCTCATAGTAAAAATCATATGGAAGGTATGTACTTTTTCAATAATCTTGATTAAAAACACACACAAAAACAATTAAACGTGCTAAAAATAAAAATAAGATAAAAATCAAAAAAATAATAAAAAAATCAAAAAAAAATTTAATGTAAATTTTTATGCTCTACATGCAATCCTAAATGCAATGTAAAATGCAACAGTACTAAATTATGCATTCTTGACAACCCTCCAAATTTAGAATATGCTTCGTCCCGAACATATGAGGAAATTATCAAAAGTAAAGAGAAATGCGTAATAAGTACTTACTTGGATCACTGTGGGCGTGGAGGTAGAGAGTAGTGGCCTTATGAAATATACCACTGATCTATACAAGACATCATCTCGTACATGTACTGCTGCTGAGTGATAGTTTTGAACCGTTGTAAGTACTCAGTGTGGTACCCATCAACTGTAGTCGATAATTGATATGTATCATATACCAACTTGCCCACATCGACTTTCACCCTTTCTAGCCTATCACTCATGCTACATGGCCGGTTACCCCCTTGTCTAGAGGATTCCAGTGCATCCCTCATAGGTTCATCTTGCTTTTCTTGAGCAACAGCCCCCTGTTCACCTCTCATTAACCAATTACCCTTATTTCTTATAGGCGTAGCTTCTGGGTTAGGGAGCCTAACTCTTGTTCTATCTGCCTGATTTAACCAGTAATTACGCCCATCAAATTGAATCATTTTCATAGCAGAAAAAACAGTCAAATCAATTAGTTTTGGCCCACCGGCCTCCGCATAACCCTCAAACCTAACATTAAAATATTCGGCAATAGGAGTAACCATCCCGCCCATAAAAATTTCTCCCCTATCAGATTTTCTCTCTCTATCAAATTGTCGAGCTATCATAGCCCCGACATTAGGCACAACTTCCGTCTCCCATGCCATACACCAAATAATTAATAACTCATCTACTCGCAAGGCCCTTTTGCTTTCCTCCCTTGCAAAAATCATTTCCGCTAATGTTATGTGTACATAGCGAAATATGGGGTTTTGAATCTTAGATGCCTTCGAAGTACCTGGCGTATGTATTCGTTTACCAGTTATCTCCCTCCAAAATCTATCCATATCAAAATCCTCATGCTCCTCTACCCCATAAGTCGGAGTTCTATATATTGCATTTAAATCATCAATTGACAACTCTCTCGGCTCATTCGTTACCCGACACCGAATCCCCATCAAATTTCTTTTTTGAACTACTAATTCAAAACTACATAAGAACTCAAGCATATAAATTGAATAAGTAACCCAATGCCCGTTTAATAATTTATGTCAATCTACCAGACCACACACCGTTCATCGTGTATTCTAGTATGTAGTTGGCATTGCACCCACAATGTTTTGATACTCTGGTTCGTTGTTTTGTGTGTGAACTGCTTCCCTCGACACCGCACACACACGACGTTTGTTTGTAGCCTTTCCCTGTTACAAACAATGTATTGCACACGGATCTCTTTGTTCTTAAATTTTCTTGACGTGCTTATTCTATGTCAAAGCCGCATAGTTTACCATATTCCCTATAAAACTCCACACCCTTGTCAAAACTGACAAAGTGCATGCCCACTCGTGGTATTCTATCTTGTTCTACTTCAGGTATCCAATATTTGGTAGAGCCGGGTGATATTACCAGGCGCTATCATACTTCGACGCGTTGGATACTTTCATCACTAGCATCTGCAAAGTTTGTATACCGAATAAGTGAAATGTATACACAAAATATTTTTAAAAATATACAATATTTTAAACATTAGCATACAATATTGTAAATTAAACCTCTAACAATGCACTACTGTAGGCTTATTTTATCACCAAATTTTGGTCAAGTGTATACCAAAATATGACTTCAGGGTACTGTAATGGAATTATTTGTGCGCCATAGTTTTATGTTAATAAAACACCAAAGTATGTACATATATACACCAAAATATGTTTGTAATGTACAAGTTTATCGATATGTTTATACCAAGCTAAGTATCAATATTTAGTCTCAAATAAACATCCAAACATGCCATATTCCATGTTAAATTACCACGAAAAATTGCTTCCTAGCCACAATATTATAAACATGGGTTCACGACATTATGCATAAAAGGCTCACCATCAACCGTGCATTCCACCACAACATATTGAATGCTCATATGTGCACAATAGTATACATATGCATACACCAACATCACATTTACTGTGTACAATCATTTTCAAGTTTTTACACCAAAATAAACATAATTTACGATGTCAATTTTTCTCATATAATGATAAGGGTCTTTGTATGCATGTTTTATGTGTATATTTGAGAAGAATTCGAGTTATTTTATTGTTAGTTTTGTAAATTTTTGGTTATACATAGTTCATATTACTCCAATGTGCTTTTATTGATGTAGATTGACCATTTGGGGCTAATTTTGGTGAATTTCGGACCATGGATTCATGTAAAAACATACCGGGGAGTTTAAGGATGCGAAAATGCTCGAAATCCCAAGCCAAACGCGTCATTTCGGGGCCTTTTTGGTCCAGCACGGTCAGGGGGTGTCGGGCAACACAACCATGTTAAAACAGGGCAAAAAATCATAATTTTTGGGCTTGGACAGCCTCTAACACGGCCAGGCCGTGTTGTGCAACACGACCATGTCAGACTGAAGAAGAAACAACATGGCCAGGGTGTGTTCTGCGACATGGCCATGTCAGGGACATCTTTTTGCAACTTTTCCATGGTAAATTTATGGAAAACTCACCAACCAAGCTTTTTGACCACTTTTGTAAACCTTTAACACCCAACTTTGCTACATCATGTCCCTATATTCCCTCAATTATCATATGAAAACAATAATTCAATAACCCAACAATGAAAGTGGAGCATTTGTTTAACAAAAGATAGCATTATTGATGTGTTCTTTCACAAAAATGATGTCTATAAAAGCCAAGAGTTTGAGTTGGGAAGGACATTGAATTCATTAGATTCATAGATTCATTTATTAAATTCATTAGACATTGGAGATCAATAGGTCTTGGAGGAGTAAGCTTGGAGCAACATTGGAGAAGAAGGCTTGGAGCAACATCATCAATCAAGAAATAAGTTAATTGAGATTTTGAGAAAGATAAGTACACCATGTCTACAATACTTAAATCTTCTTATGTAATTTATTCTTTGGTCAAAATCATGTGTAGCTAAACTCCTAGTGTTTGAATGTAATGAACTCTAGAATGGATTTGTGATTAAGGTGTGTATATTTTTAATGAAATCTTCATGTTTTGTGTGATTCGCTTATATTATGCTTTATTCATTCGAATTGATATATGCGCAATATTGATTTGAAGTTTATTTTTCATCCGGGAAATCGAGAGATTCATGGTGAAATAGAACCTATATAAGTGAAAAGAGTTGCATGCAATCCTAGATATAGGACGACATAAATCTTCTGGATTAGGGTCAAACCTAATATGGGAATTCACAAATCGTTATAATGATGTCTTGGGGGTTTTAACTAGAAAGAGATTGAGATTAGGAGTTTTTCACCTTGAGAAAGGGTTTAACTTAAATTGGGAATTTCTACGGTCCATGAAACATGAGATTTTATTAAAAGAGGATGATTTTTGCTAAAGGGTTTTTGGTTGTATCTTTATCTTGTTAAATCACAAAAACATTCTAGAGGGATTTACATTCAAACAAATTTCTAGCTCTTGATTTCTTATTCTACAATCTACTTTTATTTGATCTACTGTAATTTATGGTACCTTTAATGTAGACACACTTGTCGCATTTATTGATCTTGAAAACATTTGACTTCATAGTTGAGTCAAACTTTTCATGCCATTGCTTAGGTGCTTGTTTTAGTCCATAAAGTGACTTAACAAGTTTACACACCTTTCGCTCTTGACCGAGTGCAACGTACCCCTCGGGTTGTTCCATATAGATCTCCTCTTCAAGCTCACCATTCAAGAAGGCAGTCTTAACGTCCATTTGATGTATCTCAAGGTTATGCAAAGCTGTAATAGCTATGAGAACACGAATGGACGTAATCCTCGTGACAGGAGAATATGTATCGAAGAAGTCATATCCCTACTTTTGTCTAAACCCTTTAGCTACCAAACGGACTTTATATTTGTCAATAGATCCATCTACTTTATACTTCCTTTTATGGATCCACTTGCATCCCAAAGGTTTGCAACCCGGTGGGAGATCAACTAACTCCCAAGTGTGATTTTGTATGATGGAATCTATCTCATTATTGATACCTTCTTTCCAGAAAGGAGCTTATGGACTAGACAATGCTTCTTGAATAATTTTGGGTTCATTTTCTAACATATAAGTTAGAAAATAAGGACCAAAAGACTTAGCTACTTTTGTCCTTTTACTGCGTCTTGGTTCCTCTTCATCATCACTTTGAGGTAACCTTGCAGTTTGATAAGTTCGTTTACTTGAACTTTCTTCTTTCCGTTCTTTGTTCGGAAAGATATTCTCGAAGAATACAACATTCCTTGAATCAATGATCATACCTTCATTTATATCAGGAATTGCTGATTTGTGTACTAAAAAGCGATATGCACTACTATTGTTAGCAATCCAATGAAAGCACAATTGATCGTCTTCGGACCGATTCTAACTTGTTTTGGCTTTGGTACTTCAACTTTAGCCAAACACCTCCACACTTTGAGGTATTTATATGATGGTTTACGTCCCTTCCATAACTCATATGGAGTTTCATTTTTACCTTTGTGTGGGATCTTATTAAGAATATAGTTTGCAGAAAGTATGGCTTCCGCCCACAAGCTTTGGGGTAAGCCAGAACTTAACAACATCGCATTCATCATCTCCTTAAGAGTACAATTTTTGCGTTCTGCAACTCCATTTGATTGAGGTGGGTAGGGAGCAGTTGTTTGATGATTATACCCGCTTCCGAGCAAAATCCCTCAAACGGAGCAACATAATATCCGCCTCTTGGGTGATTATATTGTTAGAGAATCTTAAATCTATTTTATCAACAAATAACTCGATTTAGTTAAATGAAACTGAATACAAATAATTAAATTAAAATTGAACGTGAATATTTCTCAAAATATTAAAATTAAATTAACTTTTGACGTAATAAATTTTATGGGAAACTAAGTAATTTGATGTTTATTTATCTTTTATTTATTGAATTATAAGATAAATGACCTTTTATATTCAACACTTCAAAGATATTTCTTCTTTCTATTGTAAATCTTAAAATATTTTGATTTTCAAATTATATTAGTGTCATACTGAACTATATTTCAAGTCTGAAGCATGTACAAGAGAAAATTTCAACCTTTTAAATTGAAAAATAGAGGTAAATGAATAATTCTCCAAATCTTCACATATGGAATCAAAATTCTCCCTCAACTAATAATATGTATTTTTAACATTAATTTTATTGATGGTAGTTAAAGAAATGATGTAGAAACAAGATAAACTTATTTTATTTTTACTGTACTTTCATGCATATTTTATTTTAACAACCTTATCGATGGAAAATACGTAGATAATAAAAAGAATAAGAATAAGATGAAAAAAGAGAATATGAAAAAGTTTATTGCAGGACGAAAATATAACCTTTTAAATTTTCTATAACTATGTGGGAATATGATTTTTACAAAACTTTCTATAACTAACATTATAAGTTTTAGTTTCTGATTTACTCTTTTGTAGAATGTGTTATGATTTCAATCTCTCAATTTTTCTCTTACTTACATGAAGATATATTGTTAGAAGTCTTAAACCTATGTTATTAATACATTAATTTAATTTAGTAAAAATAAAAATATGGATATAAATTAAAATAAGAATTAAGTGTAAAAAAAATATAGAGTTAAAAATAGTATATATGTCATTGTAAAACATTGTTCACCAAAAATATTTTGATTCATACAACTGCAGGTGTACAGTGTAGTTTATAGGATAATGGCAAGCAAGGTCGTATTCCTCAAGGATTGAATCTCGAAACACTTAGGCTATAATAACATCGTATTTCAATTTTATTGAAGCGACCGAAAATCAAGTATTTTATATCTAAGAAAATCGAAAAAATAAGAAAAATAAAAGGAAATAAATTTGTGACCCACAAGTATTTTCAACATCTTTAGGAGCAACCTTAGGCACATAATCTCAACATGCTTCTTCAATATTAAATTCGAATAATATTTTAAAAATCAATTTGTCACGCCCCAAACGGAACGCGACGACGATCCACAACTTAAATACAATAACCAACTTGCAATTATTCCAAATTCTTTATTTTTCATTTTTAAACCAACAAAAACTCTGAAAATTGCTAGATTAGATAACAAAAAGACGGTAATTACTAGTACTTATAATTCTCGTGGGAATGACACTTGGTACTCAAAAATCTATACTATAAAATGATAGGTGCACTTGGTTTTAAAGGTAGCTTTTGAGCCATCAAGTTTTTGACGCCGTTGCCGGGGATTGTAATATTAATAACGCTTTATTTTTGTTAATTTAATCACTTTTTTATTTTATTTTACCATTATCTTTCTTTTTATCTATCTTTGTAAGTCTTGGATTATACTTATCCTCTTTATTTACCACAATACATGCCTACTCATTGCCGAATTTGGAAACGCGACACCGCCGGTAGCAATACAGAGAAAAGTACTAATACAGACCGCGAAGAGGATACTAACGAAAACAAAGATTTTGTCATGGCTGATGAACAAAGAACTATGTACGACTACGCCAAACCATCCATGGACGGCACATCATCTAGTATCGTGAGGCCCGCTATTGCAGCCAATAATTTTGAAATCAAACCAAATGTCATTCAGATGGTGCAACAGTTTGTTCAATTTGCGATACCTTCAAAATCAATGGGGTCTCTGACGATGTCATCCGTTTGCGCCTATTCCCATTTACTCTTCGGGGACGGGCTAAACAATGGCTAAATACTTTGCCAAAGGGAACAATCACAACATGGAGCATCATGGCCGAAAAGTTCCTTTTGAAGTATTTTCCACCGGCCAAAACTGCACGATTGAGGAATGAAATCTCTTCATTCACTCAAGAAGACAACGAGACCTTGTACGACACTTGGGAGAGATTTAAAGAATTGTTGCGGAAATGCCCACATCATGGTCTTCCTATTTGGATGCAAGTCCAAACATTTTACAATGGGCTACTCTCGTCAACAAGGCAATGATTGATCGGCGGGGGGAACTTTGAACAATAAAACACCGGAAAATTGCGAGAGATCGATAGAGGAATGGCCATGAATGGCTATCATGGCAATCCGTCGAGGTAAACCTAATGTAACAGCGGTGGGTGTTTATAATGCGGATCAAAGGTTACACTAGCTTTGCACAAGTCGAAGCTTTGACCCAATAGATCGACGATCTAGCGGCTCCTAAACCACCACCACCACATGTTTTATCTTGTGAAACTTGGGAGGATTGCATAATCATCGGGGCCTCCGCCCACACACATACCTCACGCTGAATAGGCTAATTACGTTGGGAATCAAGGCAAAAATTACCCAAGTAATCCTTACAACAACACATACAATCCTGGGTGGCGACAACATCCTAATTTCGGTTGGGGAAACCAAGGCCAACCACGACCTAATCCCAATCCTGATCTACACACATCTCCCTGGTTTGACCAAATCAAGGTAAGCCTAACTTGGAAGATCTTATAACAAATTTTGTGCAATCAACAGATACCCTATTCCAGGCGGTGGAAACATTCTTGAGAAATCAAGAGGCATCTATCCATAATCTGGAAAACCAAATAGGCGATTGCGAAGATGATTTACGAAAGGCCACAAGGTAGTTTCTTTGGGTATCTTGAGCCAAACCCAAAGGAGCACGTAAAGGCAATCACCATCAGTTTTCCACATGAGCATGATTATGCCAATGCTGCCATGCAGAAATACGTGGACGATGACATGCCCAAAGAAAAGCTCATGAAAAAAGAGGTTGCAGGATACAAGCCCAAGATCCCTTACCGGAGTCTAACCGAAGAAGATAGAAGGGATGACAAATTTTGTAAGTACCTTGATTCTTTCAAACAATTACATGCCAATATTCCATTTGTTAACCGAAGAAGATAGAAGGGATGACAAATTTTGTAACCTTTTCTATAACGTACACCGTACACTTGCGTTGAGCTAAAAATAAAGGGTAGCAAGGTCGTATCCACGGAGACTAATAAATTTATGTACTAAGTATTGAACTAAGATAGCTTTATATTTATTTAGACGATCGTAATTTGATGATTGTTGTTGTGAGATTAAGACAAGTTAGACTACTAAAACACAAGATTAAGATAATACAAATGATAGAAGTATCAAGATGATGAAATGGATTTCCGAGTTAAGGATTCGATTAACATCCCTCTTGTTATCCGATTTAATCCAAGTCAAGTTATTATCAATATTCCTATAAGACGATCACAAAGATATTTTATCCTCCCTCTCGAGATGCATATAAAACGTAGATTGAAATACTTATGCTAGCATCTCTACTCAACATGAAGTACTCAACTCCCAAAAGTGCAAAAGATCAAATGTCCTCACAAATATTTACAAACCTCTCGATTCATGCAAATATTTGTGTCGAGTACTCAAGATCTAATATTGAAACTCATCTCTCGAATTAAGAATCAATATATCAAACAAGTTAAATCATTGATCAAGTGATAAAACAAGAATAAGCTCAAAGTACTCAAATAGGCTTCAAGATAATAACTTCAACTAAGATTAAAACATCCAACAAGAGTTCATTAATCTACTTCCAAAACCCGGTTTTTTTAAGAGTTTTGCTACACATGTTTTCTAAACAACTCATAGGTAAATTGTTCAAAGCCTGACAAACTAAAATGAAAGATTAAAACTACAAGAGAAGCAAGAAAAACTTAGGAAAGTCGACAATCTCTCGATATATCTCCGTTCCTTAAGCTCCGATGCAACCCGATTGTCTCCTTGATGTCTTCTTCCAAGAATAGACCTTTGTCTTGTGTTGTAGATCCCAAAATGTCAGAATATCCCCTGGTGTGCGCCCCAAAAAGTGCTTATATACCTCCTCAAAAGTCTAGGTCATTTCTTTGTCATAATCTCGGCGATGCAAAGAGGGACGCACGGGTCGTGCGTGGACGCACGGTTACCCGTGCGTCATCTCAGAAAGTAATTCCTCTTTTCACCAACCAGCGCACAGGTCATGCGTGGGATGCACGGGTGACCCGTGCGCATTTCCGTAGGAGACTTCCAATTCTTAAGTGGCACACGGGTGGTGCGTGTACGCACGGGCTACCCGTGCGCATTGTCGTACCTTCAGTTCTTCTTTCCCAGGGGCGCACGGGTGGTGCTCAGGCGCTCGCCCTACCCGTGCGTCTTCTATTTTTCATCATTTGTGGTATTTCTTCTCCGCAATGCTCGTATTTGTCTCCAAATTACTTCAAATATCATTAAATTCCTACAAAACGAGCAAAGCATAATATCTTTCCCACAAAGAGCGAATATGAACCATTTCATATGAGTTCATGCACGTTTAATCGCCATTTTAGCCATAAATACGCCCCAAAATACATGCAAAACTCACACCTATCAAAATCCCCCAAACTTAAACTGTTGACCGTCCTGATCAACAATTTTGAGAACAAGATAAACACACAACAGGGAGATAAGAATGATAGCGCACACAAAGAGACCAAAAAGAAATTCATATTGTTCATCATGAATGTCAAGCAACAAACCAATCAAGCCTCAAATATATACTCAAAGAGCACGCATCAAACAAAACATGGTGAAATTCTCTGAATTACAACCCTCAAAGTTAAGTGTATACTCTCATCTCACGAGGATATAGGACGTGTTTACGCTCAAATCAATTCGATGTTGCAAAATTACTAAAGGCTTGCAATTCGTCACATATCTCCGCCACTAGAATGTATGCAATTTGTGAATCAAAAAGGACTTTCTCATTTGGTAGAAATGAAGGCTCTTTGGTTCGGGTAGGAAATTTTGGATAAAGTGACTCAAACTCGAGCACATAGACCTATGAGCATATCAATCATCTACATTACAATCCCATATGCTACTCCAATCAACCCTTATTTTCATCAACTTAACTCATCTCCATCTCCTTCATTTCTATTGAGAATTGCCTCAAATTACAATCCTTAGCCCCCCAAGTTCGTTTAGATGAAAATTCACATTATACGTCGATTTTTCTTTCGATTCTTTTGTGAATTTTCAACACTTCTTTTCAACTCCTTTTCTTTTGTAGGTCCCAAGGGGTGTAAGTGTAAGGTTTAGAAGGGGGGGTTGAATAAACCTTACCAAATTTTCGATTTAGTCCTTTTAAATATACTGAGTTGATACTACACACCGTGTGTCCTTGATGGACGATCGGTTTAGTCACTCGGAGAGTTAATCTCTCAACGACTCAACTGTCTTTGTTGATGGAATAACTTCGATTGTTGGCTCTAACTTAACTCAATTGTGGTTTTGTTTTCAGCGGAAGACTTAACACCCTTAAGTTTGATTAAGCAAGAATTTAGTTCTTGGTTTAGTACTTATAAATTATCAAGTGGATAGCAAATTTATCGTGAGATATAAACAGTTAAGATGCGAGGAATTAAAGTCTTTGAAATGTAAATGACACAATAAATTTTTATAGAGGTTCGAAGATGGGGTAATTCTTCTACTCCTCTCTTCTCCAACTCCCGGAGGAATCCACTAGGTAATGATCGAGTATACAAAGTGGTAATATCCCGGATACAAGTCTTGATCACACAACGACGACTTGATCCTTTGGGACTCATTCGAGAGACGCCTTGATCACTCAAATGGCTTCTCGTGCGACTCGGCTTCTTCACAGGGGCGTTGCCTTGCTACTACACTCACTTGCTCAAGCTCTTTGGATTTGATCACGAAGCCCTCCAAAAGCTTAAGACTTGGTTCGACCTTGAACCTTCCTACAATCCTTCGTGGAATGTAGACCCCTTGATTTTTCAAGATTTTCCTCTTCAACCGATTGAAGTTATCTTTCCTTCACAGGTGAGTGTTGGATTGATGTTCTTCGTAGTGTAGGCTTGAGGATTGAGAATGTTTGATTTTCTAATAATTGCTTGAACGTTTTTAGTTCGGTCGTAATTTGTGTCACTCGTATGTCTCCCACATTCTCAAATAAACTCCTCGGCCTTTTATAGTGATCTTTCAAAAATTTGCCCGTTGAAGAGATAGGCTTATTTTTGAAAGTCACTTGCGTCGTTGGCTTGTCTTGTTGCGATCCTTGGAATTGCCATTTCCTCGTATGAATTGTTCTTTCACCTTTTCGAGTTCGACACGGTGTAGTGTTTCCCATTGGTTCATTCCTTTTGCACGCTTAAGGGACCGAGCACTCCGAGAAAGGTGATATGGAGATATTACTTGTTTAAGTAATTCTCTTGATTTACGTACAACGGATCTTTTCTGATTATCTCGACTTGGCTGCATTTCTCTGCTTTCCCCCGGTGACTTAGAGTCGACTTCCAATCATGGATGACTCTTCCGTCACTTCAACTTGAGACTTGGCTTTTCTCGAGTTGACTTGATCGATACTCCACTCACCGTTGCATCTCACCGCTTCTTTCTTGATAGAGTTCCCGTCTACTCTTCTTTGCCATACTCACTCGGGTTGTCTCGCAATGAGTCTTCCTTCTAGTCTTGATTGTCTTCTTGCATGTTGGGCGTGGGCGACTTAACTCGGCTTGCCACTCTATTTATTACAATGCATTTTACAACAAGAATTGGGGTGCCAACTTTCTATTCTAAGTTTTACATGGCATTCATCAAAATCTAAACAATAAATTTCCTAACATCTTCCTCTTTTTGTTCCAATTAACCAAATATGCCCAATTATCCCACTTTTCAATTCCCACTCATTCAACCTCATTCATTCCCTTTACTCAACGCTATACACTCGAGTTTATGGTGATGGATATATCAACTTCAAGGTTTAAATTTTGTGGTTATCAAAGAAATAGGCAATAGGCTCAACTTGGATAACTAGGAATTTCAACATCTTTAGGTAAGCAAAAGGCTTGAAAGGCTAGCAAAGATGGCATTTAATCACATTCACAATTCGCATACAACATATGGCCTTGACAGAGATACCCGAGCAAGTTCTAGAATTCTAACAACATGAATGATACACTCAAATCACAACAAGATTGCAAAAGATATAAGCAGTAAAGGCTCAAAAGCTCACATGCTTGTAAATACGTAATTCAAAGCATCAAACCAAGTTTTCCATATCAACATGCTCAATGTTATCTATTCAAGGCTCAATCAACTCATAACCAACATCCAATCCCAACAATACAAACTTTTCAATCAACACACAAACAACAAGTTGCATCAAGCCCGGTCAACTCACTCTCTAACATCTATAAACACAATAAACGTGCTAAAGCCATAAACGTGCTTCTAATGCAATGCAACCTAGAATGCTCTATATGCAACTATATGAAAACACACAAAAACACACAAAAATGCAAGAAATTGTCTTTTTTTTTCTATCCACACTTTTCATACATTAAAATACTACCTTTCCCCCCCAAACTTGAATGAAATTATATTGTCCTAAAGGGGAAAAATAGAATTTCAATAACGAAAAGTGGGAATATACCTGAATCACTGTGGAGGCTGTGGCGGGAAGTGGCCTTGTGATATGTGCCACATTTGTATCTGCTGGATTACTTGCCACGTCTCCATCTCCCTTCGGTCTTGGGCCGCTTGCCTTTGCTCCTGGGCCACTTGCCATTGCGCCTGGGCCGCATATCGTTCCTCCTGAACCACATACCTCTGTTCTTGGACCAAATATCATTGTTCGAGCTCCACGGACCTCCAATCATAGTCCTCCCGGAATGCGAGGAAATCAGCCCGATGCCGCCTCAAATCCTCCTACTGTTGCCTCAACTCGTCTCCTTGACGACGCAAGTCCTCCCCAAACACATATAGCATATCCTGAAAGTCATTGCCGCGTTGGGGCTCGCCACCATGAGAGGTACCGGGATGATCCCCGCTATGTGAGCATCGGGGGTAATCGCCTCCATGTGAGGACTCGGGAATGTCATATCCAAGTTGAGGGTGATGAGGTTCCACCCCCATTTCTCTTCTATGTAGCTCATCTTCCTCCGCTACCATATCCTCCACATCTGGGAAACCGTGAACTCGGTGCCTCTTCCTTGCACCTATAGCGTCCGTAATTCTGTTATGTACTTCCGAGTTCATTAGGAAGTTTGTTGTGTCTGCCAGAGTATCGACAGTGGTGTACGTAGGGTTAGGCAATGGAAAGGAGACACCTTTCTTCTGTAGAAGAACCAGCATATTGTCTTCATTGGCGATAAACCTCATGTGGTGCGCAGATGCCAAATTAACCCGAGTGCTGCCCGGTATAGGCTCCAGGCCTCTAAACTCGATGTTGAAATGTCGGGCAATAGGGGTAATCAGACCCCCTATAGAAATAGCACCATCGCCCCGCTTTTCCAGATGATCTACTTGCTCAATGAAGTACGCGGCCGTGTTGTAGGGTGTACTCGTCAACATACACCACAACAAATACAATTCTCTAACCGTCATTCATCCAATATTTTCCCTCGCGAATACCGAGGCTGACATAACCAGCTTTGTATATACCGAACAGGATTCGGATCCAAGAAGATTTTGCAGTGCGGGCTTCGTATTGCATAGGCCCCGTTTCTGGCGTTTGGACTAGGAGGCGCCAAAAATCGACTTGGTCATATCGGTATGCTGGTCGGAAAGGTGCGTTTGTGGGGACTTCAAATATGGCGTTCAACTCTGCTTTGTGGATAATTGTCGCTCCACATCCCCCAACCGAAAAGTTACCCCATGACCTCGCCCCTATATCTTTAATCATCTTCACTGTGCTCAAAAATTCGAGCGTGAATTTCTTGTAACTTGGCCATCTTCTCCTCATAAAAGTTGTCCAACTGACCCTTTCGAATAATCGCCACACATCCTCGTGTATCCCAAGAAATTGGGTGCAATCATCATCGGCATATTTTGAGGGCCCCATCGATCGGACAACGAGCTTATTCCAACACTCTAAAGCATCCGCATTCGTCAATACTACTCCAAAGGCCACCGAGCTATTAGGTTGGATTTCCTGTGGTGGTTCTGCCCGGGGTCGTCGTCTCCGTCCTTGCGGGTTTTGTCGATTCGCCATCACTTGTGAATAAGTACCTAGAATAACATGTATTAGAAACCTAAAACAAACCAAATACAATCACAAGGAGGATGAATGTAGGCAAACAAGTCACATAGGTCATAACGGTTCTCATATGTCAATTTAACCAATCAATTTTGCTCCAAGCAATCAACTAATATTGCAAATATAGAGAATCATTATCTAAAAGCCCTAATAATCAAAGCTCATGCCTAATTCATCATCAATTCCTCCAAATATGTCTCAATTCACATGCTCACAAGGTGTTTGATAATTTGCCTTAAAGAAGAATTCATCCAAAACATAGCAAAAATACCAATACAAGCACCCAATATAATCCCTAACATGTAATTCGCAAGAAATTCACAAGAAAGAACGGAATTCTTACCGAAATTCTTGAAATTTCACAAAAGGGGAAAAATTGGAACCCTAGGTGCTTTTCTCCCAATTCTTCAATTCAAACACGAATTTGATGCAAATTGCGAATGAATTATGATAGGAATATGATTATGTGAACGAATTTTTGAAGGAAATCAGTAGTTTGAAACAATGTGGGAAAGGGGCGATTTTTTTACGTTTGAAGGAGGAGGAGTGTTTTGAAAAAAATAGAGTCTGCCAGACTCTTTAAACTCTCATCGGGGCGACGCACGGGTTACCCGTGCGTCATGCCGTAGGGGCAATTTTTTTTTCTCCAGGGACGTACGGGCCATGCGTCAACGCACGGGTTGCCCGTGCGTATTGCCGTAGCATCATTTGTCCCCCTCCCTAGGGGCGCATGGGTGGTGTGCATAGGCATGGGTTACCCGTGCATCCCTGGGTAGCAGTACTCAGGTATTATCCTTGTTTTTCTCTCCCTTTTTTTCACACAAAACACACAAAATTGAAACAAAACACACACAAAAAAATGAAATTCACACGAAAAACCGTTGGGTTGCCTCCCAACAAGCGCTATATTTAACGTCTTTAGCTTGACGCCTGTGTTCGTTCAGTCACAGGTCTCGCAAGGTGATGGATGTCACCTCCTCTTGGTTACCTTGGTGGAAGTAATGCTTAATCCTTTGGCCATTTACCATGAAAGTCTCACCGTCTTTTGTTAACAATTCCACAATTCCGGGAGGATTCAATACTTTCTTTATCACGAATGGCCCCAACCACCTAGACTTAAGTTTTCCAGGGAAAAATTTAAGGCGTGAATTGTACAAGAGGACTGGTTCCCCTGGTAAGAACTCTCTTTTCTTGATCATTTTATCATGCCACCTCTTGGTTCTTTCTTTATAAATTTGGGAGTTTTCGTAAGCTTCATCCCAGAAACTCTCCCATCTGATTTAAGTGGAGCAACCTCTCTTCACCGGCCTTTTGAAAATCCAGATTTAGCTTCTTGACCGCCCAAAATGCTTTGTGTTCCAACTCCACCGGCAAGTGACACGATTTCCCAAAAACAAGTTGGTAAGGGGATGTGCCCAACGGTGTCTTATATGCAGTCCGATATGCCCATAGAGCGTCATCTAATTTTAACGCCCAATCCTTTCGGTTGATGTTCACCGTCTTCTCAAGGATTTGTTTGATCTCCCGGTTGGCCACTTCTGCTTGCCCATTGGCTTGTGGATGATATGCCAATACAACTTTATGTTTCACCCCATATTTTGCCAGCAAGTTGCTCATAAATTTATTTAAAAATGCGACCCTCCATCACTAATTAAAGCTCTTGGAGTGCCGAATCGAGTAAATATATTTTTCTTAAGGAACCGCAGCACAACTTGAGCATCATTTGTTTTGGAAGGAATCGCCTCTACCCAACGGGATACATACTCCACTGCGAGTAGAATATATTGATAACCCGAAGATGATGGAAACGGGCCCATAAAATCAATTCCCCACACATCGAACAATTCAACTTTGATTACATTTGTCATTGGCATCTCGTGTCTCCTTGAAATGTTGCCCATCCACTGACACCTGTCACATTGTTGCACAAACAAATAACAATCGTTAAATAAAGTGGGCCAATATAACCCACTTTGCAATACCTTCGCCGCGGTGCGAGTTGGCCCAAAATGTCCTCCAAAGGGTGCGAAATGACACTGTTGTAAGACTCCCTCCCATTCTTCTTGAGGTATGCATCTTCTTATGATTTTGTCTGCGCACCTCTTAAAGAGTAGGGGGTCGTCCCACATGTAGAACTTTACGTCATGTAAGAACTTCTTCTTTTGATATGGCGATAGATCCGGAGGCAAAACTCCTGCAGCCAAATAGTTGACAAAGTCCGCATACCACGAAAATTTTGCCTCAAGCATGAGTAATCGTTCATCAGGAAATTTCTCTTTTATCAATTTCGTGCTTCTTTGCGCTCCCTCTTGATTTTCAATTCAAGACAAGTGGTCTGCCACCATATTCTCACATCCCTTCCGATCCTTGATTTCCACATCAAACTCTTGCAATAATAAGATCCACCGAATCAACCTTGGTTTCGCATCCTTCTTATCAAAAAGATTTATGATGGCCGCATGGTCGGTGTGTACAATCGTTTTCGTCCCAATCAAGTATGATCGAAATTTATCAAATGCGAAAAAAATCGCCAACATCTCCTTCTCGGTAGTGGTGTAATTCTGTTGAGCACTGTCCAACGTTCTACTAGCATAGTAGATGGATCTGAACAATTTTTCCCTCTTTTGACCGAGAACAGCCCCTACCGCAAAATCGCTCGCATCACACATCAATTCAAATGGTTGACTCCAATCTGGGGGGACAAGTATAGGTGCGGTCACCAATGCCTTCTTCAAAGTTTCAAACGCCTGCAAACAATCATTGGAAAAATTGAAAGCAGCATCTTTTTCTAGCAATTGGCTCAAATGCTCAGAAATTTTAGAAAAGCCACGGATAAACCCTCTATAGAATCCGGCATGGCCCAAGAAGCTCCGAATGGCTTTTTCATTTGTAGGAGGTGGTAATTTCTCGATTGCTACAATCTTTGCCCGATCTACTTCCAAACCTGCAGAAGAGACTCGATGACCAAGTACAATACCATCACGTACCATAAAATGACACTTTTCCCAATTGAGTACAAGATTGGTCTCTTCACACCGCTGTAAGACTAAGGAAAGATTGTGAAGACAATTATCAAAAGAATCACCAAACACAGAGAAATCATCCATAAACACCTCCATAACTTTTTCAATAAGATCGTTAAATATAGCCATCATACAACGTTGGAAAGTGGCAGGCGCATTACATAAACCAAATGGCATGCGACGAAATGCAAATGTGCCATAAGGACATGTAAATGTTGTTTTTTCCTGGTCTTCCGGCGCAATCATGATTTGATTGTACCTGGAATAACCATCTAAAAAGCAATAATAATCATAACCTACAAGACGATCCAACATCATATCTATAAAGGGGAGGGGAAAATGATCTTTTCGAGTGGCATCATTTAGTTTTCTATAATCAATGCATATTCGCCACTCGATAACAATTCTAGTAGCAATCAGTTCTTCATTCTCATTTTTCACGACTGTTACCCCCCTTTTTTTTGGCACCACTTGTACCGGATTTACCCATGAACTATCAGATATAGCATAAATGATCCCAGCATCTAACCATTTCAACACTTCCTTCCTAACCACATCTTGCATGATAGGGTTTAGTCGTCTTTGATTTTGCACTGATGGTTTATAAACATCTTCCATCCGAATTTTATGCATTACAATGGATGGACTTATGCCTTATATATAGAAAATAACTATATCCAAAAAAATTACAATTCTCCACCGTATCATGAAATTTCATTGCCTTATATATAGAAAATAAAACGTGCTCATCATTAACACGTAACATGAGCTCTTCTTTTTGTACATCTATTAAGGCTTTACCAGTAGCAAGGAATGGACATCCAAGTATCAGTGGAATGTCACGATATTTTTCCATATCAAGAACCAAGAAATCCACAGGGAATATAAATTTATCAATTTTTACCAGCACGTCTTCTATAATTCCCTTTAGATAAGTAAGTGGTTGGTCCGCAAGTTGCAATGTCAACTTGGTTGGCTTCACTTCGCCTAGTCCAAGCTTTCTGAAAATGGACAAAGGCATCAAATTAATACTTGCCCCCAAATCACACAACGCTTTATTAAAGAAGTTACCACCAATGGCACAAGGGATAGTAAAACTCCCCGGATCTTTCAGTTTTTGTGGCAGCTTCCTTTGAATGATCGCGCTACATTCTTCCGCCAAATTCACCGTTTCAAAGCTTGTCATCTTCCTCTTCTTCGACATAATATCCTTAAGAAATTTCGCGTAATTTGGCATTTGCTCTAGTGCGTCTGCAAAAGGAATGTTAATGTGCAATTTCTTAAATATATCGAGGAATTTTGCAAATTGATCATCAAGCTTTTTCTTTTGAAATCTTTGGGGAAAGGGAAGAGATATAGGTAATTTAGATATATTAGAGTTAGACGATGATTTTAGCTTCTCAGTCCCTGTTTGTTCCGCCTCTTGTCTCTCTTTTTTCCCATCTTCTTCAACACCATCTTTCATCACCGATTCAACCTCTCCCGGCTTGATGCTTCCTCTGAAATTTTTAGATTTCCAGATTTTTCTTTAGGCCCCTCATATTCCGTGTACCGCTCCGTAATCGAATAGCCTTGCATTGTTCCTTAGGATTAACCTCCGTATTACTCGGAAATTGACCCTTTTGATGTTGACCACCCACAATTGTAGCCAATTAGCCCACTTGAGTTTCAAGATTCTTTATCGAACTTGTCATTTGGGTCATTTGTAGCTCCACCTTATCCATCCTAGAATCTTGCCTAGCGAAGCGAATCTTCGTGTCACTCATGAATGCATTTGATTGATTTATGAATGAGGTGAGTGCATCTTCCAAAGATGATTTGCCTTCCATATTTCCACCTCCATTTGAAGCATTAAATCCCGGCGGTGGTTGCAACACATTCTTTATATTGGCATAGGATAAAATTTCATGGTTTCTCAACCCTGGATAGTAGTGTGTTGGGTTTGAATTGTTCCGAAAATTGTTGAAATTCCGGTTATTCACATAATTGACCTCCTCCATCGGATATAGAAGAGCGTCACTACCCGTGCTCGTGCTTGCTTCTGGCCCTTTCATCAAAACACTCAATTGAGTTGTCAAAGCCGCCACTTGTGCAGTCAACGCTTTAATCGGGTCTGAATCCGAGATTTCGGCTACTCATTGTACATTGGATCTTTCAGATGGCCACTGGTAACTATTCATAGCCATTTCTTCAAGAAGATTCAAGGCGTCTTGTGGAAATCTTGCCAACAATGCTCCTCCCGCTGCGGCATCAACAAAGGCTCTCGTTTGCCCCATTAAACCATTGTAGAAGAAGCATAACTGTTGATCCTCCGGGAACCCATGTTGTGGACATCTTCGTAACAAATCCCAAAATCTTTCCCAAGCCTCATACAAAGGCTCGGAGTCGAACTGTCGGAATTGTGTAATCTCGTTTTTGAGCTGCAAAGTTTTGCTCGGTGGAAAGAATTTAAACAAGAACTTTTGGCACAGTTCGTCCCATGTTCTCACATTTCCTTGCGTCAAAGTACCCAACCAATTCCTGGCCTTATCCCTCAAATAAAACGGGAATAGACGCAATCTTATGGCGTCATCCGAGACTCCATTCATTTTGATCGTGTTGCATATTTGGATAAAATGTGCAAGGTGAGAATTAGGATCTTCAGTTGCGAACCCCCCAAACTGGTTCTGTTGTACCATATTTATCAGTGCCGGTTTGAGCTCAAAGTTGTTGGCATTTATCGGAATATGAGCAATACCACCATAATTACGATTCGTTTGTGGTCGAAAGTAATCACGAATGGCTTGTTGTTGAACCGGTATCGGTAACTCATTTACTCCGTTGTTACCCGGTATGGGTAACTCATTGATCCTGTTGATCCCATTGTTACCCCTGTGTTCTTCATCCAAATCCCCCATTATCGGATTTTGTTGTCTTTCAGCCCGTCTAGTAGTAGCACTGATTCTCCTCGCGAAAGCCTCAACTTCCGGTATGAGCGGTATTAAGTCCCCTCGCCTAGAGCGCGTGTTCATGCACTACCTGGACCAAACTAAAAGAAACAAGTCAAATAATATAGAATTAAAGTCAAACCAAAATAGAAAAAAATAAAAATGTCTAAATTAAGAATAATTATATCTACCGCAATATTAGCACCAAAAATTATATTAGTCCCCGGCAACGGCGCCAAAAACTTGTTCGCCTTTATTTTTAGCTCACCGCAAGTGTACGGTGTACGTTATAGAAAAGGGTAGCAAGGTCGTATCCACGGAGACTAATAAATTTATGTACTAAGTATTAAACTAAGATAGCTTTATTTTTATTTAGACGATCATAATTTGATGATTGTTGTTGTGAGATTAAGACAAGTAGACTACTAAAACACAAGATTAAGATAATACAAATGATAGAAGTATCAAGATGATGAAATGGATTTACGAGTTAAGGTTTCGATTAACATCCCTCTTGTTGTCCGATTTAATCCAAGCCAAGTTATTATCAATATTCCTATAAGATGATCACAAAGATATTTTATCCTCCCTCTCGAGATGCATATAAAACGTAGATTGAAATACTTATGCTAGCATCTCTACTCAACATGAAGTACTCAACTCCCAAAAGTGCAAAAGATCAAATGTCCTCACAAATATTTACAAACCTCTCGATTCATGCAAGTATTTGTGTCGAGTACTCAAGATCTAATATTGAAACTCATCTCTCGAATTAAGAATCAATATATCAAACAAGTTAAATCATTGATCAAGTGATAAAACAAGAATAAGCTCAAAGTACTCAAATAGGCTTCAAGATAATAACTTCAACTAAGATTAAAACATCCAACAAGAGTTCATTAATCTACTTCCAAAACCCGGTTTTTTTAAGAGTTTTGCTACACATGTTTTCTAAACAACTCATAGGTAAATTGTTCAAAGCCATGACAAACTAAAATGAAAGATTAAAACTACAAGAGAAGCAAGAAAAACTTAGGAAAGTCGACAATCTCTCGATATATCTCCGTTCCTTAAGCTCCGATGCAACCCGATTGTCTCCTTGATGTCTTCTTCCAAGAATAGACCTTTGTCTTGTGTTGTAGATCCCAAAATGTCAGAATATCCCCTGGTGTGCGCCCCAAAAAGTGCTTATATACCTCCTCAAAAGTCTAGGTCATTTGCTGTCATAATACTGCAGTACAGCAGGGACGCACGGGTCGTGCGTGGACGCACGGGTTACCCGTGCGTCATACTGTAGGCAATTCCTCTTTTCACCAACCAGCGCACAGGTCATGCGTGGGATGCACGGGTGACCCGTGCGCATTTCCGTAGGAGACTTCCAATTCTTAAGTGGCACACGGGTGGTGCGTGTACGCACGGGCTACCCGTGCGCATTGCCGTACCTTCAGTTCTTCTTTCCCAGGGGCGCACGGGTGGTGCTCAGGCGCTCGCCCTACCCGTGCGTCTTCTATTTTTCATCATTTGTGGTATTTCTTCTCCGCAATGCTCGTATTTGTCTCCAAATTGCTTCAAATATCATTAAATTCCTACAAAACGAGCAAAGCATAATATCTTTCCCACAAAGAGCGAATATGAACCATTTCATATGAGTTCATGCACGTTTAATCGCCATTTTAGCCATAAATACGCCCCAAAATACATGCAAAACTCACACCTATCAAAATCCCCGAAACTTAAATTGTTGACCGTCCTGATCAACAATTTTGAGAACAAGATAAAACACAACAGGGAGATAAGAATGATAGCGCACACAAAGAGACCAAAAAGAAATTCATATTGTTCATCATGAATGTCAAGCAACAAACCAATCAAGCCTCAAATATATACTCAAAGAGCACGCATCAAACAAAACATGGTGAAATTCTCTGAAGAGCGAATATGAACCATTTCATATGAGTTTATATACGTTTAATCATTTTAGCCATAAATACGCCCCAAAATACATGCAAAACTCACACCTATCAGACAGTCCTCTGACACGGCCAGGCCGTGTTGTGCAACACGGCCATGTCAGACTGAAGAAGAAACAACATGGCCAGGGTGTGTTCTGCGACATGGCCATGTCAGGGACATCTTTTTGCAACTTTTCCATGCTAAAATTATGGAAAACTCACCAACCAAGCTTTTTGACCACTTTTGTAAACCTTTAACACCCAACTTTGCTACATCATGTCCCTATATTCCCTCAATTATCATATGAAAACAATAATTCAATAACCCAACAATGAAAGTGGAGCATTTGTTTAACAAAAGATAGCATTATTGATGTGTTCTTTCACAAAAATGATGTCTATAAAAGCCAAGAGTTTGAGTTGGGAAGGACATTGAATTCATTAGATTCATAGATTCATTTATTAAATTCATTAGACATTGGAGATCAAGAGGTCTTGGAGGAGTAAGCTTGGAGCAACATTGGAGAAGAAGGCTTGGGAATTTTTCACCTTGAGAAAGGGTTTAATTTAAATTGGGAATTTCTACGGTCAATGAAACATGAGATTTTATTAAAAGAGGATGATTTTTGCTAAAGGGTTTTCGGTTGTATCTTTATCTTGTTAAATCACAAAAACATTCTAGAGGGATTTACATTCAAACAAATTTCTAGCTCTTGATTTCTTATTCTACAATCTACTTTTATTTGATCTACTGTAAGTTGCAATTATTCCAAATTCTTTATTTTTCATTTTTAAACCAACAAAAACTCTGAAAATTGCTAGATTAGATAACAAAAAGACGGTAATTACTAGTACTTATAATTCTCGTGGGAATGACACTCGGTACTCAAAAATCTATACTATAAAATGATAGGTGCACTTGGTTTTAAAGGTAGCTTTTGAGCCATCAAGTTTTTGGCGCTGTTGTCGGGGATTGTAATATTAAGAACGCTTTATTTTTGTTAATTTAATCATTTTTTTATTTTATTTTACCATTATCTTTCTTTTTATCTATCTTTGTAAGTCTTGGATTATACTTATCCTCTTTATTTACCACAGTGCATGCCTACTCGTCGCCGAATTTGGAAGCGGGACACCGCCGGTAGTAATACAGAGAAAAGTACTAATACAAACTACGAAGAGGATACTAACGAAAACAAAGATTTTGTCATGGAGGATGAACAAAGAACTATGTACGACTACGCCAAACCATCCAAGGACGGCACGTCGTCTAGTATCGTGAGACCCGCTGTTGCAGCCAATAATTTTGAAATCAAACCAAATGTCATTCAGATGGTGCAACAGTTTGTTCAATTTGCGATACCTTCAAAATCAATTGGGTCTGTGACCATGTCATCCGTTTGCGCCTATTCCCATTTACTCTTCGGGGACGGGCTAAACAATGGCCAAATACTTTGCCAAAGGGAACAATCACATCATGGATCATTATGGCCGAAAAGTTCCTTTTGAAGTATTTTCCACCGGCCAAAACTGCACGATTGAGGAATGAAATCTCTTCATTCACTCAAGAAGACGATGAGACCTTGTACGACACTTGGGAGAGATTTAAAGAATTGTTGCGGAAATGCCCACATCATGGTCTTCCTATTTGGATGCAAGTCCAAACATTTTACAATGGGCTACTCTCGTCAACAAGGCAAATGATTGATGCGGCGGCATGGGGAACTTTGAACAATAAAACACCGTCGCCTCGAGATATGATAGAGGGAATGGCCATGAATGGCTATCATGGCAATCCGTCATTTGGTAAACCTAACATAACAAATGGGTGTTTATAATGCGGATCACGTGGTTACACTAAATTTGCACAAGTCGAAGCTTTGACCCAAAAGATCGACGATCTAGCGGCTCCTAAACCACCACCACTGCATGTTTTATCTTGTAAAACTTGCGGAGGATTGCATAATCATCAGGACTTCCCACACATAATACCTCACGAAACATGCTAATTACGTTGGGAATCAAGGCAGAAATTACCCAAGTAATCCTTACAACAACACATACAATCCTGGGTGGCGACAACATCCTAATTTCGGTTGGGGAAACCAAGGCCAACCACGACCTAATCCCAATCCTGATCTACACACGTCTCCCAGATTTCAGCCAAATCAAGGTAAGCCTAACTTGGAAGATCTTATAACAAATTTTGTGCAATCAATAGATACCCGATTCCAGGCGGTGGAAACATCCTTGAGAAATCAAGAGGCATCTATCCATAATCTGGAAAACCAAATAGGCCAGATTGCGAAGATGATTTCTAAAAGGCCACAAGGTAGTTTGTCGGGTAATACTGAGCCAAACCCAAAGGAGCACGTAAAGGCAATCACCATCAGTTTTCCACATGAGCATGATTATGCCAATGCTGCCATGCAGAAATACGTAGACGATGGCATGCCCAAAGAAAATCTCATGAAAAAGGAGGTTGCGTATCAATACAAGCCCAAGATCCCTTACCGAGTCTAACAAGAAGAAGATAGAAGGGAGGACAAATTTGGTAAGTACCTTGATTCTTTCAAACAATTACATTCCAATATTCCATTTGTTGACCCTCCTTCAAAGCATGTTAGGGATCTTAATGACATCATTCCTAGTGAAAATAAGCTTAACAAGTTATTAGATGTGCAATTGAATGGTAAATGTCCTTCCAATGAACTACCACAAAAATTTAATGATCCAGGAAGCTTTATTATCCCTTGCACAATTGATGATTTATCTGTTGACACTAGCCGACTTGGGAACTAGTATCAACGTGATGTCTTATGAAACATTCAAGCATGCGGGATTAAGTGAACTTAAACCTATTAGGATGGGCATTCAATTAGCCGATAAATTGATTAAACATCCTAGAGGTATTATTCATGATGTGTTAGTCAAGATAGATAAATTCGTGTTTCCAGTCGATTTCGTTATTCTTGACATGCATGATAATATAGAAGTTCCCTTAATTCTAGGGCGTCCCTTTTTGGCTATTGCAAAATCTCTCATTGATGTGCATGATGGAAAATTTATTTTGAGAGTATGGAGTGAACAAGTTATCTTTAAAATTCCCTTGAAAAATCACATAGATGATACTTGTTTTCCTATAAACTTGATTGGGAAAAATGATCATTTGCTTGATACACCATCTAATAAACTCTTGAAAGCATGTGGTGTTCAGTACGTAGAAGTGCCCACAGAAAAGTTCATATTTAAAGATGTCGTGCAGAAAAATGGGACCGTCAAGGTAAGTTGTTCGAAATTTGACTTAGGTGGCGATGTTAAGGATTTTCATAAGTTCAAGGCTCCGCCCGATTAAATCTTCACATTTAGGTGACATAGTCCAACTATACGACGTTAAAGAAGCTCTACTAGGGAGACAACCCGATGTTTGTGTGCAATTATTTTCATTTATTTTTATTTATTTTATTTTATTTTCTTTCAAAATAATCACAAGTCATTAGAGTCATTTTCAAATCAAAAAAAATCTTTTGAACATTTTCTTGGTTGTCCTCATTGGGAATATTTGAGATTTCACGGTATTCGAGTTGTGTGTTGCTTACCTTTGATTAGGTATGAAGATGACGTTGAAGGTCCGGTACCAAAACAACCCAATGATCGCTCAACACCGATTCCACTATTGTAGTAAGGTCGTATTTTTCTTTTTCCACCTCTTTTATATCATTCTAATTTCTTTGCTTTTTGAGTGTTTTGTGTGTGTTTGTTCATTTCTTTCTTTCACATTGAGGACAATGTGATCTTAAAAGTTGGAGGTGGGTACAATAACATTTTCGGAATGCTTGTATGCTTGTTTGTGAGAGATGTGATTTTTTTTTTAACAAATTGAATGTTTGCTAGTCAATAACTTGGCCCAATTATATTAACTTGTTAATTTGTGTTTTCAATGTGAAGTAATTGATTGTCTAGGATAGATTGACATGGATGCAGGCTAAATTTTGACGAGATTTCCAACACCATAAATACTTGATGTGTTAAGGCATATATGACGATACTTAGTGCTATGAACGTCCAAGAACTCATGATTTAGTAGTGGTTAACTAGTTGTTAAACCAAGCTTGAAAAAAAAAAGAAAGCGAAAAAAAATATATGTGTGTATTGTTATAAAAAAGGGACAAATCGAGGTTATACTCATCTGTTTGTTGTTGCTTAGTAACTAGGAGCATTCATGAGCCCCATGTTTGTCTTTTACGTAAAACGGCGGCACAAATATGAGTATGGGACACCACCCTAGGAGTTTTTGGAAAGACATTCAAAATTTAAACCTAGTGAAAGTTTGCCTAAAAAATGTCCTGATTTTACAATTATACGCACCAACAAAAAAAAAGAGAATGTACTCATTGACTTCTCATAAAGTTCAAGAAGCTTGGTTATATGACTAGTAGGCTAACTACAAAGATCTATTTAGTTATTGTATTTTCATAGCATTATTGAATTGAAGTTGTTCATAATTATCAGCATTTGGGAGTGATGATTTCAAGTCTGAATAATGCCTGTTGATATTACGGTCTTTCTTGACAATCGATCGCTTTGCAAAACTATGTTTTTATTGAATGGTTAATTCGGGTTGAGAAGGCTAAGAACTTGACTGCTTGTGTTCAATGTGTTGAAAAAAAAAATTCATTGTGTGTTGTGATTTATTGAATCCCTCTTTTTGATATAATGTTTTGCTTGAGGACAAGCAAAGTTCAAAGTTGGAGGTGGTTTGATAAGGGTCTTTGTATGCATTTTTTATGTGTATATTTGAGTAGAATTCGAGTTATTTTATTGTTAGTTTTGTAAATTTTTGGTTATACATAGTTCATATTACTCCAATGTGCTTTTATTGATTGACCATTTGGGGCTAATTTTGGTGCATTTTGGACCACGGATTCATGTCAAAACATACCGGGGAGTTTAAGGATGCGAAAATGCTCGAAATCCCAAGACAAACGCGTCATTTTGGGACCTTTTTGGTCCAACACGGCCAGGAGTGTCGGGCAATACGGCCATGTTAAAACAGGGCGAAAAATCACAATTTTTGGGATTGGGACCCTCGACCTCGACACGGCCAGGTCGTGTTGTGCAATACGCCATGTCGATCGGTGAAGAAGAAACAGATGGCCAGGTGTGTTCGTGACATGGCCATGTCAGGGACATCTTTTTGCAACGTTTCCATGCTAAAATTATGGAAAACTCATCAACCAAGCTTTTTGACCACTTTTGTAAACCTTTAACACCCAACTTTGATACATCATGTCCCTATATTCCCTCAATTATCATATGAAAACAATAATTCAATAACCCAACAATGAAAGTGGAGCATTTTTTTAACAAAAGATAGCATTATTGATGTGTTCTTTCACAAAAATGATGTATGTAAAAGCCAAGAGTTTGAGTTGGGAAGGACATTGAATTCATTAGATTCATAGATTCATTTATTAAATTCATTAGACATTGGAGATCAAGAGGTCTTGGAGGAGTAAGCTTGGAGCAACATTGGAGAAGAAGGCTTGGAGCAACATCATCAATCAAGAAAGAAGTCAATTGAGATTTTGAGAAAGATAAGTACACCATGTCTACAATACTTAAATCTTCTTGTGTAATTTATTCTTTGGTCAAAATCATGTGTAGCTAAACTCCTAGTGTTTGAATGTAATGAACTCTAGAATGGATTTGTGATTAAGGTGTGTATGTTTTTAATGAAATCTTCATGTTTTGTGTGATTCACTTATATTATACTTTATTCATTCGAATTGATATATGCGCAATATTAATTTGAAGTTTATTTTTCATCCGGGAAATCGAGAGATTCATGGTGAAATAGAACCTATATAAGTGAAAAGAGTTGCATGCAATCCTAGATATAGGACGACATAAATCTTCTGGATTACGGTCAAACCTAATATGGGAATTCATAAATAGTTATAATGTTGTCTTGGGGATTTTAACTAGAAAGAGATTTCGGTTGATCAACTTGAGATTAGGAGTTTTTCACCTTGAGAAAGGGTTTAACTTAAATTGGGAATTTCTACGGTCCATGAAACATGAGATTTTATTAAAAGATGATAATTTTTGCTAAAGGGTTTTTGGTTGTATCTTTATCTTGTTAAATCACAAAAACATTCTAGAGGGATTTACATTCACACACATTTCTAGCTCTTGATTTCTTATTCTACAATCTACTTTTATTTGATCTACTATAAGTTGCAATTATTCCAAATTCTTTATTTTTCATTTTTAAACCAACAAAAACTCTGAAAATTGCTAGATTAGATAACAAAAAGACGGTAATTACTAGTACTTATAATCCTCGTGGGAATGACACTCGGTACTCAAAAATCTATACTATAAAATGATAGGTGCACTTGCCTAAGGTTTTAAAGGTAGCTTTTGAGCCATCATATAACGTGGACAAAGTTGATCAAAGATAATGCAGATTTTTCGGAAAAAAACACACATACCAGGAAAAAACGCCCCTGAAACCCAACTTTCATCAGAATTGTTCACCAACATTTCTCTTTGGTGTGATTCAGTGTACTCATCGCCCATGTCGAACGTAATCTTTCTTGCTGTTTAAAAATGACAGATAGGATGTTTTTCTAGGTATTTTTATGCGATTCTCTTTTTTCCTGTTGTTTTTCGTTAATGGAGAGGGAAGAAGAAGAAAGATTACGTTTTTTTTGCTCCTAATTCAACGTTCTCTGTTATGGAAAGATGATAATCAATATATCCCTTGATTCTAGCTAAATAATTATGGTATTTTTTTACTCAATTTTGTAGTTACCGTTCTGCCCTTTTGGCATATAAAATAAATGTAAAATGGTGTATTTTATGCCTAATCTGAACCATTGATTGATTAGGATGGATGGATGGGATCTGTCCACACGGCCACATGGTAAGAGGCTGCCACATGAGATCTCATTCATATATATATATATATATATTACCCGTGCGATGCACGGGGTGTACATCTGGTAGGCATATGTTTTGTATTGTTACATGTATATTTTTCTAATAGTTCTATCAATTTTATACCCTACATTTAGGGATAACAACATCCCCAATGGAACCATCCCCGTTGGTAACCGAATAGAATGGGATGGAGAATCCTCAATTAATTCAGGGAAGAGGATTCTCCGATTATCTAGAATCAGGGATAGGACAGTGACAAATTAATTCTAAAAATTAAACCCATGAATCTTTACAATTTTACTTGTCTCCATTCTTTATTTTACAAATTATGGATTTATGTTATCTACGTTGAAAAACAAAAGTGAATGTAAAAAGTTTAAAATTTCAAAAAATAATTAAAAATATAAAGATAATAATTTGATTATAAATCATACGATTAAACAATATAAAAATAAATTATGATAAACTATAAAAGATCTTTTTAATACGGAATATTTGGTTGTGTGAATATATATATTGTATCTATTTATAGAAAATGTTAATTTATCTATAAGAAAGTAAAAAATTAAAAAATATTTTAACTGCCCAATGTTGAGTTTTTTCACTACACCAATGCTAAATCAATAAATTATATTTTCAATACAATCGATAATAAAGTTATTTCAAATTCTAATTTTATTTTTCCGGATTTACAAAGTTGAACAATTGTCAATATTATTAAAGAAATTAAACAGAAACCATGTTTTATATTTGCAACACAATTGCAACACTATTTTTATTTTTTATATACACATATATAAAAAAATTATAAAACAACAAATTCATATCTAATTCTAAATGTACAACTTTGAAACTTGAATATCAAAATACGTTGATAAATATAAACAATAATTTCTATTTATATGAAAAGTATGTTAATATATTAAAAATAGTTTTCTGTATAAAAATACTATAATAAATATAATTTCATATTACATAAATCTTAATTTTTTTCTTGTATAAATATATATAATTCTATGTATGGATACATGCGATATATAAAATTTGGATACATATTTTGAGATATTTTCTTCCATTAAAATAAGTATTTTTTTAATTGAATTTAATCAATTTAAATATCATTCAATATAATTATTAAGAAATGGCTAAGGCTAAATAACAACTATACATATATCACAAATATTGAATATACAAATTGTTGTCCAATAGTCCCGAATGCATAATTTTTAATGCCCATTATAAAATAACAAAATAAAATTAATACATATTTTTTATATATTTTTATTTATTATTATTTTTATTTTATATATGCAATATGGGTGTCAAATTGAATATCGTAAAAATAATTAATTTGATATATTACACGGCTAAAACGGATCAAAAATAAAAAGTTATTAATATGTTTTTTTTAAATAATACAATAATTAATGCAGTACACAAACAAAGTTGGAAAGCTAGTTCTACATAATTCTATTTTTTATATCATTTTGAAATTAATTATTTAAAGAAAGTTGACTACCAAAAACAATGAAATGCCAAATATCATCACTTCTTATTTTTACACATATTTTTATTGCTTTTTACAGTAAATGCAAAAGAGCAGGAGAAATTCAACATACTATTTTCAACGACCTCTCTCTCTCTCTCTCTCTCTCTCTCTCTCTCTATATATATATATATATATATATATAAAAGTCTAAAATTTAATATTATTATGAATATTAAGTCTAAATCCTCTTAATATTATTATTTATAATAAGTGCAAAATCTAATATTATTATGGATATTATGTTTAATTCCTTTTCTATCTTTTGTTTTTCCTTTTATTTTATAGCTAAATTTGATAAATTATTTATAAAAATAAAAAAGAAACGGTTCCGGTTAAAACTGGAACCGGAACTATGGAGGAACGAGTTCTGGTTTTGGAATCGGAACTCCGGCTCTGGTTCTGGTTCCTCATTTTGGAGGAACAAAAATGGCTACCCCCTAATTCGATTCTTCATTTTGGAAAAATCGAACCAGTTGTTTTGAATCGAATCGCTGGCGGTTCCGGAACCGTGACCATTCCTACCTAGTTGGTTGGATGAATAATACATGTAAGACACTCAAACAATTAACAATTCATGTTTTATCACTGACGTGCTATTCATTTGGCCTAATGGAACAAAACCGGAATGAAAAAAATGGAATAGAAAATTTGTTCCCATCCCAAATAATATTCCTAATGTCGTAGCAAAATTTACACATTTGCCCCTTCAAATATTGGTGCAAGCTCTAATTATAGCAATTTGTTTTACAATAATGAATTTTGAATGTGATTGGTTGTAAGATAAAAGTGTGGTAGTGATAGTTGTGGTGAAAAAAAATTTATCTTTCTCAAATAGTGATTTCAAAAAATAAGAGTGAATGAATAATGTATATCTAGACAACAAAGTAATTGGATGTCATCATTGAGTTTTAATGGGAAAAAAAGATATTTTTTATGCTCTTGGGTTTTCTCCCGACTTCTTTACGCTTCCTCTTTTTTTTGGGGACATTTTTATGCTCTCGCCAAATTTTTCATCTTTTTTATGTTGTTGTTCCATGATTGTTTCAATCATGTTTTATTTATCAAAATTTAAGTGAAAAAATAATTTTGTCTCCCATTAAATAATCAAATTTATACTCGAAATCTTAACAATAAAAAACTATACATATAAAACGACACATGTGGAAAAAAATATTGAAAATAATATAGAAATACCACATGAATAGAACAACACAATTCAATTTTTGTTCTCGTGTATTGAAAACATCGAAAATATGGAAACAACTAAGAAACAATAGAACAACATTGAAATTATATCAAAACAACCTAGAGACAATGTAACAAAAATAGCTAAAAAACCTGCATTGAAACATCAAAATCCACATTGAAATAACAAAGAAACACCAGAACAACATTAAAAACAGTATAGAAACAACTCAAAAACAACATAAACATACAATGTAGAAAACATCGCATCAATAAAAAAAGTTTAAAAATAGGTAAAAAAAACTTCATTAAGACATTACAAACTATATGAAAACAATAAAAAAACATCAGAACAACATCAAAAAACATTATAGAAATCAACCCAAAACAAATAGAAATAATATATAAAAAAGGCATGAACAGAAAAGAGTATGAAAAATAAGTAAAAGTTGTATTGAAACATTGAAACAACAACGAAACAACATAAAAACAATCAAGAAATAGATATAAACAATATTGAACCAACAAAAATAACATATAAAACAATACATGAACAAAAAAACGAAAAAACATAAAAATAACTGAAAAACATGCAGGAGCGTAAAAAAATCACCCAAAAGAATACGAAAGTGATGTAAGCGTAAACAATGTCTTTTTTTCCAAAAGGAGAGGTATTTCCGGCAATTTATCTTTTAATTTGGCATTTCTAGACCGATATTGCTTGGATTTGGGGGGGGGGGGGTTCACACTTAAACTTGATTACTCGATTTGATTTAGCTTACCAGTTTGATTTAGGCCCGGCCAAAGAGTCGGGTTCGACTCGGACTCAGACATGAAACCAGTACTTGGTCAACGATAAACAAGTTGTCGACCTGGATTGTTAATTGGCCCTATTTGTACATAAGGGTCAGGCTTGGAACCAGCAATTACAACAAATTAGTTCCCCAACAGTTTTTTTTTTTTTTAAATAATATAATTTTCCTAAATCTCCTTAGTTTAGGATATTACCTTTAATTTCTTTTCTCATTTTGTAATCATGTATCTTGACTAACTTTGGGCTATGTACATTATCAATATGACAATATATATTACAATAAAACTATATATAGCAGCAAAGGAGTCATTACATGGAGAACCCGACCCTTGGATTTATGGTTATGTAAATTTAGAGTCATCAAATAAAGGATCTTTAATACCACTAGCGTGTAGCTCAGGTGGTATTCTTTCACCCTTTATAAGGCTATTAACCAGGGTTGAACCCCCAGTATCTTTCGATTCTTTGAAATTTATCTCCTCCCCTTCAACCAATACTCTCAACTTATTAAAAAAAAATAAAGGATCTTTAATTATTTATACAGTAAATCTGAGGTGGATTTATGAAATCCATGCACAATAAATGAGCCCATATTAATGGCTTTACTCGTTATTATGGCATGCAAAGCTGTGAAATCTCTTTCAAGCCACACTTTCCTATTTTGTCCTTGTATTTTTCACTGTTACATTGCACCTGGACTAATCAAAGTAGTCAAAATTGTGAATTCACACTCAATATTAATTCCAACTCTTATGCAGCATTTTTAATTTGAAACACTTTGGCTGTTCATATATATGATCAGTACTCTTCACTTTTTTTTGCTCATCCTAGCTAATATTTCTTTGTAATACATATAAAACAGAAATATATATCTCAAAATTAGCTTGGTAATTAGGAAATAAGGAGATAAAATGATGAGGGAAACAAAATTGGGCATTGAAGAAGGACATGAATCTTCCAAGTTTGATGATGATGGCCGAGTAAAACGGACTGGTAAAATTTGTTTTTCCCCAATCTACAAGTTTTTCTTCTTACTTTTACTTCATTTTTTTCTTTAGAAATTTTCATTTCAGTTTTGATTGATTAGGAGTGTTTGCTCATATATGCAAATTTGTTGTAATTAATTTGTTTTTAATTGGATTTATTTATTTAGCATCCATACACAAATGTTTGTAATTGTTTTTTTTAAAAAAACTACATGCATTATTCAGGCGCTCTTATTTATCAATCACTATTTCACAAAAGAAAAGAAAAAAATGACATTAGCTGTTATCAATTATCATCACACTTTCATCACTTTTATCTTGCATTCAGGCACACTCAAAATTCAATATTCTAAAACAATTTTTATAACTATTATCTACCAAAAAAATTCAAAACGAAAAGTCAAAGTAACCATTCAATTTTTTTAATAGTTTCATATGGTTGTTTCCATAGTGTGATACCATAATTGTTGTATGATGGATTGATAGTTAGCTATTTGCATTTGCATTTTTTTTTCCTGATTGCATGTCCAAATGGAGTTCACTAGCTGATTTTTCAAGTCATATTCAAATAGAATTGTCAAACGGGTTGGATTGGTGCCAGCCCGATGGGATAAGAGGGAAAATTGGGTCAACCGGATCACTAATATTTAGCCCAGATCGGCCCAACCCATAAAAATGCACATAAAATATTGGCCGGCTAAGGGCTAAATATGATCGGCTCATTTCGTACCTCTAAAAATGAAGCACAGTCTGACCTTTTTACCGGGTCAATCGGACCGGACTCATTTTGACATCTCTATGTTCAAAGTTAATTCCTTGATATTCCAAATTAATTGGGTCCTATAGTAATTTTTTCAAAGTGTTTGACAATCCCAACTACAATCATTTTTTGGATTTATCCAAACAAAATAATCAACATATTACGACATTGAAAGAATCACTACATGCAGATTCATTGTCATTTAAGCTGAATCTGATATTTTCAATGTTTTATTGGATTTTCTTTTCTGTTTGTGTGGGAGATTGTTTTCATGTTGAAGAAGATGAGTATTATGTCGCAGTACTTTAAAAAAAAAAAAAAAGAATAGCTTATGACAACAACAGATTGACAAAAAAATCAATTTATGCATGCTACAATCGATTATATGCAAATTTATAAGCAATTCTCAAAAAGTAAACCAAACTCATTCCAAATGGCTTTTGAATTAATGCTTTTTGTGGTTCTTTATTATTAACTGTGATGTGATTTTTTTCTTTGCTTTTTAACTAGGAAATGTGTTGACAGCAAGTGGGCATATAATAACAGCAGTAATAGGGTCAGGTGTATTAGCTCTAGCATGGGCCGTTGCTCAATTGGGCTGGATTGCTGGAATTGGTTCACTCTTGGCCTTTTCTCTTATTACCTGGTTTACTTCCACCCTATTGGCTGATTGCTACAGGTCCAGTGATGGCAAGAGAAATTATAACTACATGGAGGTTGTCAAATCCAATCTAGGTAATTTTTAGAGTCTTCTCGGATTTTTGTCATTTTCTCTATAGTAAAAATGTATTTAAGCCATATTTTTTAAACACATATCTTTTTAATTATTCTTGAGTTCAATTGTCCATTTTATCTTTTGTTTCATTTCTGCGGACCAGTATATATCTCGGTACAAGAAACACATAACTTGGTACCAAGTTACAAAACTCGGTGCCGAGTTTTGTACTGCATCAATTTTTTGAAAAATGACGAAGTATCTTACCAGAAAATACATGAACAGTATGACCGTCAGTTTTTAGTCAAAATAGCTAAAAAACATGTTTTTGAAAATAGATGATTATTTTTCATTTCACAAAACAGAAATGGTCAATTTGGCCTATTACCATTTAGTTTTATTCTTTTTTTCCAATTAACCATTATTATATCTTTTGAAATATTTCATTGGCTTAAAAGAGTAGAGTTTTTAATTAAAATTCAGGGCTTACGTTAACATTGGAAATAAAAAAAAAAAAAAAAAAAAAAAAAATTGGACGAAAATGTATAGCGCACGATGTAATAATTATGACGTACTTAAGTTTTTGTATGGATTCATGAACAGAGGCGTAGATAGGGGGGGGGGGGGACATCCCAAATTTTTTTTGTCCGTTTTTTCAGGTGGAAAAAAATTAAAAAAAAATTTATATGTGTTTTTTAAAGAGAAAAAATAATTGAGCTAGGGGAAAATGATGGGGAAAAATTTTGAAATTTAGGGTAGTGGCCAGTAGGGCAGCACGCCCTGTTCATGAACTTTGTTAGTAATAAATTTAATATTACAATAATAATTTCATTGAGTTTGTTTTAATATATCATAACAATATATGGATTTCAAATTCTCATTTTTTTTTGTGAGCTAATTTTCAAATTACTGTGATGATTTTGAAATCCACAAACATTCCCTTTGCAGGACTAGGGTTTAGAGTTCAACTTTGTGGGCTAGCTCAACATAGCATATTTTTTGGTGCAAGTGTGGGATACTCAATCACAACCTCAATTAGCATGGTGTAAGTACACAAATTATTGTCTTAAGCTACATATCACTATCTCAAATTTATAAAATTTCAATAGAGTTTTTCAAACAGTAATAAATAATATTGTGAATTAATCAGGGCCATGAAGAGATCAATTTGCTTCCACAAAAAAGGCCATGAAGCTGGTTGTCATATGTCCAACAATCCTTCTATTTTGACTTTTGGGCTGATACAAATAGTTCTAAGCCAAATACCAAACTATGAAAAGCTTTCAGGGCTTTCTCTTGTTGCTGCTGTTATGTCATTCACATACTCCTTTATTGGGCTAGGTCTCTCCGTAGCCAAGATTGCAGGTCAGCACAAAATATAAAGGTTGCAGAAATCGTATTATTTTTTTTAATTTTAATCTACTTTTGGCCGATTTTTGGTCGTATAGGCAAGCGCCTAAGACCCTTTTTTGGCCACCTAGGTGGGAGGCTAAGCCTGATTTTTGGCCGAGACGATTTTTCTATCAATTTATACATTATTAATCGTCTCATCCTAAGGGCGCCTAGGCAGCCCCATACACCAAATTCTACAATGCTGCTATATATACTTGTACTTTAGCAAATGCTTGTATTTATCCCTACAATTTTTACTTAACTAAATATAAATAATATATATATATATATAGATATAATTGATGAGCAATATTTTGTTGATATAGAAGGAGGACATGTTGAAACTAGCCTCACAGGAATACCAATTGGAAACAATATGTCAAGTATGGACAAGATGTGGAATACCTTCAATGCCCTTGGAAATATTGCATTTGCTTATTCTTTCTCTCCTGTCCTTATAGAGATACAGGTGAGTAATTATATATTACAACATTTTATGTTTGATAGTGTTGATAATGAGTCCACCATGCTAATATTTCGGTCAATGAAACATTGTATATTTCAGTTTTAATTGCTAAATTGCTTTGTAATGAACAATTTTTATGTATCTAGAAATTGTGAAAAAATTTCTAGATTTATCTATGCCAATCACTAAATAAATGTACCCCTAGAGATAGAAAGCAAGAACTCGTATCGGTGTTAAAAAGTCTTTAGAGACACTAGTTGGTTGGTCAGACGACGCCTTAGTCCCTAGGCGGAGCCTGGGAGGTTAGGTGGGGCCTAATGGGAAGAATAACGCAGGCAGACAAGTGGGGCCTAATGTCTTGCCGGGACTAATCATGGATAGACAGGATATTTAAAACAGTGACTGGTATACTAACATACAATATAAGCACATATATATATTAATGTATGAAAATAAGACTTCATATTTTCTTAGAGTAACTTACAAAACCATGATGTTTAGCTTAATTACAAAAAAAAATCAGTTATCTTTTAAAATTACTTAACTAATACCCCTTGACATCGTAATTTGTACTTGACGAATACCCCTTGACGGTGTAATTTGTAAAAATAAAAACAAATATCAGAGGTATTTGTAATTTTAAAAGAAAGTTGGGCCTTTTGTAATTAGAACCTCAGAGTATATTTGTAACTAATCCTAAAGATGCATATATAATTTGTAGTTCATTGAAGGACATGATGTTTTTTATGTTGCAGGACACAATAAAATCAGGAGTTCCAGAGAACAAAGTGATGAAACAGGCCACTTTGATTGGAATCTCAATCTCCACAATTTTTTACATGCTATGTGGGGTTCTGGGATATGCTGCATTTGGCAACAATGCACCTGGAAATTTTCTAACTGGTTTCGGCTTCTATGAACCTTATTGGCTGGTTGCTTTTGCTAATTTGTGCATTGTAATTCATCTTGTTGGAGCTTACCAGGTAAGACATCTCCCAACTTTGCTACAATCACTTGTAACTTAAACTTAACCAAGTATGATGACATCAAAACGTTTGTGTAACTTTGAATTAGTGGCATTTTAGGACTTTTAATTTTTCAATTTGTAATTTAGGACTTTAATTTAAAAAATTCAGCACATTAAGGATAATTTTGACCGGGAAATTCAAAAATTGAACGGATTGCTGGCGTGGTTGTCATCTCACCACCCCACATTGGAGATTTTTATCAATTTTGCGAAATTGATAATTAATTATTTTTAAATTTAATAATATTAATTAATAAACACATGAAAAACATATCATATGTGTCACAGTCAATATCCAAATCAACAATTTGGTCCAAAAACTGAAAATCTCCAATTTGGGGTGGTGAGTAGGGATGACAATGTGGCGGGTCGGTGAAGATCCAGACCCACCCCGTGCGGGTCGCGAGGTGGGGCAACCCGTTTTTCCCCCATTTTAATTAAAATTAAATACAAAAAAATAAATTTTTTTATAATATATTATTTACAAAAGTTGTTATTACCAATTTATAAATATTATATATAATGTAAGAATACATAAATATTATATTATAATATATATTATATATGCAAAATATATTTTAAAAATACAAATTCTATGTGGGGCGGGTACCCGCGAGGCGAAAGTCATATCCAGAGCCATCCCGCCCCTGCCGCGGGTTAGGGAATGAGGTGACCCAAGTAGGACGGGCCAGGGCAGGTACCCGGGGATCGGGTCGAAATTGTCATCCCTAGTGGTGAGGCGGCGGCCACACCAGTAAACCGACCAATATTTGAATTTTCTGGCAAAAATTATCCTCAATGTGAAAAATTGTTTAAAGTAAAGTTCTAAATTACAAATTGAAAAGTTTTTTAAAAAAAATTACAAATTGAAAAAAAAAAGTCCCAAAGTGCCACAACTCCATATTACAATTGTAGAGCTATCAATGTCGGCCCCACTCAGTAAAAAGACCGAACTTGGCAGTATTTTTCAGGTCTCGAAAAAATCAGACCTAGTTGGCCCGGCCCATTCGGCCCAAAAAACCGACTAACACGATTTTTAGTGTATTCTCATGGAATGAACTCTAAAAATAGCGGCTCGGTTACCATTTGCCCCGGGCTGACCCAATTTTTGCTCTTGGCCCAGCAGCCCGACCAACCCATTTGACAACTCTAGTTACAAGACCAATTTGGCAATTAAGCCCATCAACTATTCCAAATTAAAAACTCAAACGCTTCTACATCACCTTAAAATGATATTCATTTCGAAAACTCGATTACAAGTGAGCTCTAACAAAGTTTTTGCAGGTATTTTGCCAACCATTATTTATATTCGTGGAGAACTGGAGTCTGAGAAAAATGGAAAGGAAGTAGATTTATTGCCGCAGAATACCCTATTGGTTTGCCATTTTATGGAAGTTTCGACTTGAATTTATTCAGACTTGTTTGGAGAACGAGTTACGTTATATGCACAACAATTTTGGCTATGCTATTCCCATTCTTCAATGACTTTGTGGGACTTATTGGAGCTGCTGCATTTTGGCCATTGACCGTCTATTTCCCAATAGAGATGTATATTGCAAGATCAAAAATCCCCAAATCATCTTTTACATGGATTTGGATGCAAATACTTAGTGGTATTTGCTTGATTATATCACTTCTTGCAATTGCTGGATCTGTGGAGGGACTCGTAAAATCAGTTAGAACCTTCAAGCCTTTTCATTCGGTATCTTAACTCATTGTTGCAAGAATCATATTATCATATGTTGTAAAAATATAATTATTATTTTTTTTTGTTCGTGTTAGAGATAGTGTCTGCAGAACAATTGTGAATTATTTTTTATATTAATAAATGCAACATTTATTTCTGAACACTTGTGCTTAATGTACGCATTATCCTCAATTTCGTGAAAATTATTAGTTTATTTAATGTAATCATAATCTTATTACTCACTCCGTCCCACTAAGATAGGAAAAGATAGATTAAGAAAATATAATAAATATAACTGGAATTATAATTTTTTCTCATATTCTTATTATTTTATCCTTGCATTAAATGAGCCTAACTATATTGAGAAAAATGAAATTTGTTAAAAACAAATTAGGGTAAATTGCAATTTTAGTCCTGTAACTTTGGGGTAGTTGCAATTTTAGTCATTTATCTTTAAAAGTTGCAGTTTTGGTCCTGGACAATTTTGCCCTTCTGGCTAAATAGCATTCTTGGTCCTTTATCTTTCTAAAGTTAGCAATTTTATAGAGTTGGCAATAGGGCGGGGCGGGTTGGCCAGGTCCCTGACCCGCCCCGTGCCTAGAACGGGGTGAAGTGGGTCGACCAGTCCTGCCCCATTTTAAATTAAATTAAATTAAAAAAATGAAAAAAATATATATTTATAAAATATTATTTACAAAATTTATTATTATCAATTTATAAATATTAAATATAATATAAGAATACATAAAAATTATATTATAATATATATTATATATGCAAAATATATATTAAAATATATTTTACAACTAAAAATTATAGGCGGGGCCGGGCGGGTACTTGAGGGGCGGAAGTGATACCCAGACAATATGATGCTTGTTTTTCGCATTGTCTCAAGGTTTAATTCTCTATCGGCTCCTGCGAGTTCTTTTTCAACATATTGATTATTCCAATATGTTATCTTGTCCTGGTGTTCTTGTGCATACATCGTCAAAATTTGACGATATCTCCTGTAGGGTATACATCTTGAACACTCGTACAAATCTTTTCTCGGAGAAAATTCTCCTCACCAATTGTTAATTATATAAAATAATAAATATAACTTAAAGTTCTTAATAAACCCGGGCTCTGATAACATTTTAGGCAAAATACTTAGTCAAATAAGTCAATTATGTGCATAAGGGTATTCTTGGTATTTTGAAAATATGAAATAACCCCAGGGGACCATTTTTGCAACAACTTGAAACTTACAGGACTGAAATTGCTTAGGTATAAAATATATAGGACCAAATTTGCAAAAACTTTCAAACTTACAAGACTAATTTTGCAAACTCAATAGATACAGGACCGAAATTGCAAACTGCTTATAGTTATAGGACCAATTTTGCATTTTACCCAACAAATTGAATAGTGGGGTATTTTAGTTTATTGTTATATACTTATACTCTAAATAAGGAAAGAAGCCTATAATTTAGTACAAACGAAAAATAAAATGTGGCATATCTTAATGGGATAGAGGAAATATATAAGTGTTATATATAAGAGGACTAAGATTTATGTATAATAAATTAGATTAAGTCTGTGATGAAATCAATTAATGTATGAGATCATTAATTAAAATATCACTAATGTTACTCAAAATATTTTGAATGTGACTGTCTTATTTGGACCATAAATGTTGAAACATCATAGTGGGAGCAATTTTATATGATTTGATTATAGTTGGGAATGGGACGGGCCGGCCAGCTCGGCCCGAGCCCATCGGGCTTTGCAAAAATTCCTACTCGGCCCAATTTTGGTCGGGCTGCCAAAATGACTAGCCCAACCCAGCCCAAATATATACTCCATGTACAAAAAAATCGGGCCGACCCAAAAAACCCGGGCTAGCCCGGACCATCGGGCCATTCGAGCCGGACCAAATAGGCCCGACTTTTTTCGGGCCTAAAAAATGTGGCCTATCCCAGCCCAAACCTCGGGCTGGCTGGGCCGGCCCGCGGACCGGGCTTGATTTTGCCACCTCTAGAATTGATCATATAGGATTTTGACCGAGATAATTTAAATTTCATACAGATTTCATTGTAGAAATGAAAATTAAATTAAATCATTAGGAAATTTAAATTTCATACAGATTCCATTATAGAAATTTCATACATATTTTTGAACGTATTAGGAAATTAAATAAATATATATTTATGATATTAATATAAGTTATTCAGTTACTAACGATATTGGATAATTATCATCAATAAGAATTAGAATTAGAGTTTGTATATGATTATAAATTCGAGATAAGATCAGAAAGTGGCTTGTCTATAAAAGAAAACCACTCCACAAATATTTCGGCATTCCATCTCAAGAATTGAAGAGGGTTTTTCGGCCCGTCCTTTATCCCAATAACTGTTTTTTCGTTTTTTCAGTTCAATTGTTAGTCTTTTTTGTTCAACACAGTTGAAAAGAAAGCATATCAAAGCGCAACCTATATTTTATTATTTTAAAAGTGTGGTTTTGTGGTTTAGTTTTAAGGCCAGTTCTACAAAACTATCACGGAGAAATCAAAGCAAGGAACATTGGAAGATCTACGAATCGAAGGATCAACGAAGAATACAAAATTGTCGAAAGAGAAGAATACCGAGGAACATTGGAAGATCTACGAATCGAAGATCAACAAAGAACACGAAACAATATATCGTCGAAAGAGGTAATTTTTGAAATCCTCTGCTTCCGCTTCTTTTTTTATTAGATCGAAGAGTTGGATATTATTTGATCCGGATTTGAATCGGGACTCAAACAATTTCCAACAGTTTGAACATATTTAATCTGCTTAAACGACCCATGACATTAGTTAATCGAAAATTTCATGATGTTTTGATTTCGTGTAATTTGATCAACGCTTGTTATATTCTGCGATAACGAAGTATGTAGTCCAGATGTGACACACGCTATGTACATAATACAGCAGCTATTTTAATAGTTTCACAATTTTTTTTAATCTTTAAATATGCATGATACCTTTGAAACGTTTTTTTGGAAAATCATTTAAATACTCAATTTATTTTATAATGGTATTTGATTATGATATATATTATCATTGATGGTTTATTTTGTTTATGATTCTATTATTATTATTATTATCGATTAAAAATTATGAATGCTAAATTTTTCGGGCAAATGAAGCTGGACTCATGCTTAAATTTATTATTTATGTTTGTGTTAATCTAGAAGAATAAAAAAATATCTTTATTTTACGCACAAAATCCGCTGATGGGATCTTCTATTCAAAATTCGTGTTTCATATCCTATTACACCACATAGATGATTGTCACGTCTATAATACTTACCGAATTAAAAGCCCACAATTGATACTTGATTTATATTTGAAAATTAATTTTGGTAAGTATTATACATGTGATAACTATCCATAGAATATATATATTTTTTAGAGAAGATATCCATAGAATAATAGATAAACAAGATAAACACAAATTTGGAATAGAAGATATTACCCTCGTAACCTGAGGGGGTGTTACGAAGTCCATGCATAATAAATGACCCTATTTTTAAGAGCCTTACTCATTATTATTGCAAAGCAGTGAAATCTAAGCCACAACTACCCCAATATTTTCTCTATATTTTTTTTGGGAGTAAAAAATTGACTTCACACTCAAGATTCTAATATCTGATTAAAACATAATGGATCAGAAAACTAGATAAGGATTCAATTAATCCCTTTGACTGTGCTTATATATAAAAGACTGTCACTTTTCTTGCTCATTCTAGTGATAAATTTCTGTTTTTTCCTAACATTTTTTTCGTGATACATATAAATAATATACATATGTATATGTCTCAAAAAAGGTAAAGAGAAGAAGATATAATGATGAGGGGAACAAATTTGGGCATTGAAGCAGGAAATCAATCTTCCAAGTTTGATGATGATGGCCGTCTCAAACGGACAGGTAAATTTCTTTATTCCCAATTAATACATGTGAAGTTTTTATTCTTTAATTAGTTCTTTTACTTCAATTTTTAGAGTAATCAATGAGTTTTTTTTAGGGAATTTTTTTTTGGCCCAAAATACACAAAAATGGGGTCGGCTGGTAAAAAACCTAAAAGAAATAGTCTAAATCCTGACTAAGATATATTTTTTTAAATATTTTCTTAATATAATTTTTTCCAAAAAAAAATAGGGGGAGGTTGGCCCCCACCCTCCACATTGATCTCATTGATTTACGTTCATGAGATGGATCCTCAAAAACATAAAAATATGGATTATTTTCATGAGTTTGAGTTATGTTTGAAATTCTATTTAAATATAGGGTTTGCCCCATAAATTATGTCATTAAATCGTCTCATACAAGTTTTTGTAACAATATAATCGAGAATTTCTGCAACAATTTAAAATAGCTTCCAATTAACAACCATTTGATATAATAATCAAATAATCCATATAATTTATTTTACGATCAAATATGTCGAAATTTAGAATTAATTTTAAAAAATTAGGCTAAACTCAATGGCTTGTGGGATGCCTTTGTTGTTAACACTGGTTTTTTTCATTTTTTTTGGCTATAATTAGGAAATATGTTGACAGCAAGTGGTCACATAATAACAGCAGTGATTGGGTCGGGTGTATTATCTCTAGCATGGGCCATTGCTCAATTGGGCTGGATTGGTGGGCTCATTGCCCTCTCGGCCTTTTCAGCGATTACCTGGTTCACGTCCATGCTACTCGCAGATTGTTACAGAGCAAGTGATGGCACCAGAAATTATAGCTACAAGAAGGTTGTTGAATCCTATCTAGGTAAATTTTGTTCAATTTTTTTTTTTTTTTTTTTCTAATGTGTAATTATGCTTTAGTAGTATAATGATAAATTCATTGAATTAGTCTCAAAAGTATTACATTACACGATATTTCAAATTCTCAAACTTCTATTTTAAGTTAAATTCTGAGTTAATACGATGGATTTGTAATTCACAAACTATCGAGCCATAAGTCAAAAATTGACAAGTACACCCTATGCAGGAGGAGTAAAATCACAACTTTGTGGCGTAGCTCAACGTAGCAATTTATTCGGTACGACCATCGGATATTCAATCACAACCTCTATTAGCATGGTGTAAGTACAAAATTTATTTTCTGTTACAAATCACTAAGTTTTAAAAAAATTCAATAGATTTTTTCAAACAGTATTAATTAATTAATATTGTGAATTAATTAGGGCCATGAAGAGATCAGTTTGCTTCCACAAAAAAGGCCATGAAGCTGGATGTCATATGTCCAATAATCCTTTTATTTTGAGTTTTGGATTGGTACAAATATTTTTAAGCCAAATACCAAACTATGAAAAGCTCACATGGATTTCTATGGTTGCTGCTGTTATGTCATTTGCTTACTCCTCTATTGGCCTTGGTCTCTCTATAGCCAAGATTGCAGGTCAGCACTAATTATTTATTACTACAATTTTACATATTTTATCATAAATTAAAATATAGGTTAGTTACAAAAATTTACCCGAGGTTTAACCTAATTACAAAAAAAACCCAGTTATCTTTTAAAATTAAACCATGACATTTGTTTTTAGTCTATAAAATAGCATCCTAGGAGGTATCAAGAAGATGTATTTGTCGGGTAAATACATTTTGAAAGAAAATTGGAATTTTTGTAATTTGGCTAAACCTCAGGGGTATTTTTGTAATTGTCCTTATATATATGTAAATATATTTGATGAGTAACCGATCAAAAAAAAATATATATTTGATGGGTAATGTTTTTTTGATACAGAGGGAGGACATGTTGAGACTAGCCTAACAGGAATACCAGTTGGGGCCAACATGTCAAGTATGGACAAGATGTGGAAAACCTTTAATGCCCTTGGAAATATTGCATTTGCTTATGCTTTCTCTTCTCTCCTAATAGAGATACAGGTTAGTCAATTTCAATATTACAACAATCTATGTTTTATATATTACAATAATAAGAGGCTTTTATATCTCTAGGATTATCCTAATGCAGTTAGTGACGGAGCTAGAAAATTAAAATTAGGGACCGAGATTAATGTTTTCTTAAAATTATTAGATGAAGTTGTATTTTATTATTTATTTTTATCATTTAATAATTTTGTATACAAAATTTATATTTAATTAAAAAATAAAGACTTGAAGATGAGGGGGCGACCACCGGTACAAGCCCCTGGCTCCGTCCCTGCTAGAGAGCTCGTCGATCTCCTAAAGATCGAAAGTGATTGTTATATATACATACATAAGGCTTGATGTTTGTTTTATTGCAGGATACAATAAAATCAGAGGTCCCAGAGAACAAAGTGATGAAATGGGCTGCATCAATTGGAATCTCAATCTCCACAATTTTTTACATGCTATGTGGGATTTTAGGATATCTTGCATTTGGCAACAATGCACCTGGAAATTTTCTAGTTGGTTTTGGATTCTATGAACCTTATTGGCTGGTTGCTTTTGCTAATTTGTGCATTGCAATTCATCTTTTTGGAGCTTACCAGGTAATACATTCTCCCAGCTTTCCTACAATCACTTGTAGATTATTGTTTCTTGAACTTTGCCTTTCTATAATTGGTAAATCCATGTTATAAGGATCAAGATTTAATTAGTCTTATTACAAGAAAAGACATATATGTCTTTCAAAATCATAAATACTCTGTACTCAAAAATAAAATCATAAACAACCTATTGATATTTGTTTTGTTTTTTTACAAATTGCAACCCTCATAGAGGTGGATATTTGGTGAGAATTGTATTTTAGATATGGATAATTACAAAAACCACCTCTGAAGTTTAGCCTAATTACAAAAAATTCAGCTATCTTTCAAACTAATAAATATCCACTTCATGTTTGTATTTATCTAACAAATGCGGTGCAATTTTGTAACGTAAAAACAAATGTCAGGAACTAGTATTTGTAATTTTAAAAGATAACTGGATTTTTTTGTAATTAGGATAAACTTCAGGAGTAGTTTTTATAATTAACCCTTTTAGATAACTGTATATTTTCCTCTAATTAGGCCAAACCAAAAGGTAGTTTTTATAATTATTCCTAGATATGACAAAATTTGCCCAACCCGATGGGCCGCCTCAATCAACCCACATATAGGGTTAGACTTCATTTTTAGTGGTCTGATTTTGTGACTTGTCCTGATGGATTCGGGTTGGGCTAGCCTGGACCAACCAATTGTCATCTCTAATCGGTGGCTAATCTTGCATCAACTATTCAAATGTCACATATTAGATCATTATACAAACAACGTTTTGCAAAGTAAGCTCTAACAAATTTACCCGCAGGTATATTCCCAACCATTATTCGTATTAAAAAACTTGGAGCAGAGAAAATGGCAAGAAAGTAGCTTCATAACAACAGAATACCCTATTCATTTCCCATTCTGTGGAAGTTTCAACTTGAATTTATTCAGACTTGTTTGGAGAACATGCTACGTTATATGCACAACGGTTTTGGCTATGCTATTCCCATTCTTCAATGACTTTGTGGGACTACTTGGGGCTATTACATTTTGGCCATTGACTGTTTATTTCCCAATAGAGATGTATATTGCAAAATCAAAGATCCCAAAGTTCTCTTTCAAGTGGATTTGGTTGCAAATACTTAGTGGTATTTGCCTGATTGTTTCGCTTCTTGCAGCCGTTGGATCTATCGAGGGACTCGTAATATCTGTTGGACGATTCAAGCCTTTCCATTCAGTGTCTTAAATAGTTTATGATCGTGTATATATACTTTGTTTTGTCCAAATATTCATTTTTTTTTTAATCTATGAACATTGTTAGTATTATACTTTTTGCTATTTGATTACCATTTGTCAATCAAACTGTTTTTTTTAATTTCATGTAAGTTGCTCTAACTAGCTATTGCTTGAATTAACTGTTGTTACTCAATGTTAGCAAACTACACGATATTACACGACAATACATGATACAAATTATCAAGTGTCCAATAAAAACATACAAAATATTATGGTGTCACTGACAAGCAAATATATCTTTATTGTGACACTAAGAGATTAACATATCGTTAGTGGGTTAACGTTCTATCTGTTATCATTTATCATGTTTATTGTGTTAACACGAACACGACTCGAAATCTCAGTATCGACACGATAAGGACACGAATACAATAAAATTGGACACTAACTCATTATTTTCGTATAATTTTTGTGTCGTGTCAAGAATTAACACCTCTAATTAAAAATACCTTCTCAATGTCATATGTATATCTTTTTTATTTTTGATTTGGATTAATTACCTAACTATGCATAATTACAAAAACTATCCTTAAGATTTAGCATAACTACGAAAAAAATCCAGTTACATTTTAATATTACAAATACCCCATTCGAGTAATTACGAATACCACATTAATTAGACCTTGTGTTTGTTTTGCCTATTGCCCACCTCAAACTCAGTAGGTTGCAATTATAAAATAGACACATATATCAAGTGAGTATTTGTAATCTAATTAAAAAAATAACTGAATTGTTTTGTAATTAAGCAAAATACAAGGTAGTTTTTGCAATTATCCCAAAAATAACATGCACACAAACAAATCACAAGAATTGATGTTACTTACGATAATTTTTAAACCATATAAATTGTAGGGAAAGATTGACCTATAGGAGTTATGCTAGTTGATTGCCAAAATTGCACTTGCTCTTACACAATTTATTGCTAAAATCAATTGCAGTCAGACATTACCTTTTTGTAAAATGAATTATTAAACAAACAAATTAATAATTACAAACCACAACTAATTAACAATATGATTCCACAATGATTTACAAATTACACACTCCAAATTTTCAGTAAGACAGCACATATAACAGCATGGTTAAATTATGTCAATTTCCACATTAAGATTTATATGACATCAAATATTCAGCATCTTCACTTGAATATAAAATCCAGTAAATCTGCTTGTAATTTAAGCAATAATTCTTAAAACATATATGATTGTGTAAATGTTAAAGTTATCAAAAGTGTCTTTATTTTAAACACCAAATCTTAGGTAGTGTTATGAAATCCATGCATAATAAATTATAACCCATTTTAAGGACCTTTTCTCATTGTAATACAAAAGGCAATGTAATCTCCTTTCTCCACTTGTTCCACCTTGTATTTTTGACTACTCAAAAATAATAAAACAATGATTTCACACTCAAATGTTCTAACTTTCTTGCAAAAAAATTATGTTTTCAAATACAAACGAGACAATGTTTAATTTAGACCAAAATGTGATTACACATCTTATATGTGTGTGTATATATATCACTTTTCTTGCTCGTCCTAATACAAATTTCTCTTTTTGTTCCTAACATTTTTTCTGATACACATCAATATATATATATATATATATATACATAGATATATATCAATTACAAAGGTAATTAAAGAAAGAAGGAAACCATAATGATGAGGGGAACAAGTTTAGGCGTTGAAGGAAATGAATTTTCCAAGTTTGATGATGATGGCCGTGCAAAACGGACTGGTAAAATTTGTTTTTTTTTTCCCAATCTATATATATGTTCATTTTATTTTAATTTTTTACTTCAATTCTGAGAGTGATGGATTATGGTTTTGTGATGGTTTCAGTTGCAATTTACAAAATCGGAATTCAGTATGTGTTTTCTCAAAACAATGTTGAGAGTTAATTCCTTAAATTCCAAATTAATCGGATATTTTCCAAGGCAAATTAAACTTGTGATTTACCAAGAAAGGGGAAAAAGTTGAAGGGTTTGGATCAGAAAATCACTTTTAGACATCTAATTAATTAAACACTATTTTGGATCTATCATGATTTACAGATATAATATTTTTATTAAAATTCTTCAAACTCGATAATCAACCTTTTGCAATAAATCAAAATATAAGGATTTTTACCAACAACAATTGGATTAATAAAAAGGAGGGTGGGGGGAGGGTCTCTCAAAATTGATTTATGCTATAGCGGGAGTGTTTGCAATCACTAAAATGCTTCTTAGTTTTTGGCTGAAATAAATATTAGGGTTCTTTCAAAATTGATTTATGCTAAAGGGGGTGTTTGCAATTTCTAAAAAAAAAAAACACTTCTTCGTTTTTGGCTGAAATAAATATTAGGGTTCTTTCAAATGATTTATGCTAAAGGGGGTGTTTGCAATTTCTGGGGAAAAAAACGCTTCTTTGTTTTTGGCTGGAAAAAAATACTTTTTAGTATTTGCAATGAAAATGTGAACTTCTCTTTCTATTTCATTTAATCAGAATCTAAAAGTAAGGACATTAGTGCTGTAGATTTCTGATTCTATTTTTGGTTTGATCTTAACAGACAAAGCACCTTTACAATTTTTTCACGGAACAATATCAACTTTTGATTGTCAACTTCTTATTCTACTTGCAATTACTACTAACTTCGGATTGTCAGTTACTTTTACATCTGCCACAATAAGGCATTTTTTTAAAAGCAGAAATTTTAGCAAACATTCCCATAATCAATTACATGAAAATTTAGAATTAGTGCTAATAAGTTTAGCCAAACTTGTCCCAAATGGATAGGCAGACTTCACTCCCATTGATTCTAACAGTTGGTGCCTATGTGATTTTTTTGTCATTAACCGTGGTATTATTATTAGGGACAATGTTGACAGCCAGTGCTCATATAATAACAGCCGTGATTGGGTCGGGTGTATTATCTCGCATGGGCCATTGCTCAATTGGGCTGGATTGCTGGGCCCATTTCCTTATTGGCCTTTTCTGTCATTACCTGGTTTACATCCATGCTATTGGCTGATTGCTATCGGTCCAGTGACGGTAAAAGAAATTACACCTACAAAGAAGTTGTAAGGTCCTATCTAGGTAAAGTTCATTAATTTTTCTAAAAAGTCTTGAAATATATTTATTTAGTCATAGCGCGTGTTATTGGCGAGCAGACCCATGTTTGAATCGAAACCCCAGAACATCCTACTTCCCTTTTCCCCCATAATAAAAAAAGAAAATATATTTAATTTTACCTTTAAAATTCTTTCACTTTGCTAAAAAAGGTAAAAGAGGGTTATTTTATTGGTTTAGTAATTAAGAGAATTTCCAAATGAATGACAGTTGTTTTACTCACACTCTATGCAGGAGGAACAAATGTTCTGTTTTGTGGAATAGCTCAATATAGCAATCTTGTTGGTATAACTATCGGATACTCGATCACAACCTCTATTAGCATGGTGTAAGTATGCAAAATTATATTTTCCTGCTCCACTCTCTTATTCTACTTAGCCGGATGAATACCACGTGTCACTAAGATAAATATCGGTTATTGTTTGTTTGAATATCTTACAAGTGTCATTCATCCAGCCAAATAAAATATAAAGTGGAATAAAAATTGGAATTGGAAATCTAAGCATGTCGTCTTGACTTATAAATATGCATCATTCTCTACAAACGTACACACACATGCACAAGGCATTAGAATTTATTTGGGGACAATTACAAAAAATACCCTTGAGGTTTGACCTAATCACATAAACTATAAATTATATTACAATACCCCCTTAAAGTATTACAAACACCTGCTTGTGTTTTACCTTTTCTCAACAAATGCCCCCAATTAAAAGTGAAGTTCGTAAAACATAAACAAATTTCAAGGGAGTATTCGTAATTTTGAAAGATGACTGAGTTTTGTTTTTTGGTAATTAGACTAAATCTTTATTTATGCATGCTTACAGAAGTAAAAAATTTGTGAACAGGGCCATTAAGAGATCAAATTGCTTCCACAAAAAAGGCCATGAAGCTGGTTGTCATACATCAAACAATCCTTTCATTATGACTTTTGGACTAATACAAGTACTTCTAAGCCAAATACCAAACTTTCACAATCTTTCTTTCCTTTCTCTTGTTGCTGCTGTTATGTCCTTTGCTTACTCTTCTATTGGCCTAGCTCTCTCTATAGCCAAGATTGCAGGTCAGCACTATATATATAAATATTTAGCAAATGCTTGTATTTAATTATCTCTACAACCTTATACATAACTAACCATAATATATAAATATATATGATGCGCAATATTTTGTTGATACAGAAGGAGGACATGTTAAGAGTAGCCTCACAGGAGTACCAATTGGAAATAAAATGTCAAGTATGGACAAGATGTGGAATACCTTCAATGCCCTCGAAACATTGCATTTGCTTATGCTTTCTCTACTGTCCTTATAGAGATACAGGTCAGTCAATTTCAATATCACAACATTCTAAGTTTATGAACTACACACTGAAGTGATAAGAGTCTAGTATTCACCGAATGCTTGTGGACATCCTAAAGATCAAGTGCCACGGTTATAGATACATACATAAACAATCGGATAATTACAAAAATTACCCTTGAGGTTTAGCCAAATAACAAAAAAAAAAAAAAAAAAAAAAAAAAAAAAAAAAAAGTGGTAATAGGCCAAATTGGCCACTTATGTTTTGTGAAAATGAAGAATAACCATGTTCCTCAAAAACATGTTTTTTAGCCATTTTGGCTAAAAACTGACAGTCATTCCTTTCGTGTATTCTCTAGTGAGGTACTTAGTCATTTTTCAAAAAATTGATGTGGTACATAACCAAGTTATGTGTCTTGGTTCACATGACGTGGTACCGAGACACATATCTCGATCGGTTCACATGATTTGGTACCGAGACGCATAACTCACAGACGAGTTAAGTGTCTCGGTACCAAGTCATGTGAACCGAGACACATAACTCGATGCCGAGTTATGTACCAACACCCAAAAATGAAAAAAAAGGGCAACTGGATATTTGGACTCAAAAATGGCTAAAAAACATGTTTTTGAAAAACATGGCTATGGAGAAAAGGCCAAAAATCCGACGGACTAGAAAATAATCTAAATTACAAATACCTCCCTTGAGGTTTATTTTGTAGCAGTATGTATATATGATAGTTGATATTTTCTTAAGTTAAAAGATGTATATAAAACGCGTACACCATTAAAGGATATGATGTTTTTATGTTGCAGGACACAATAAAATCAGGTGTTCCGGAGAACAAAGTGATGAAACAGGCTACCTTAATTGGAACCTCAATCACTACCATTTTTTACATGCTATGTGGGGTTTTAGGATATGCTGCATTTGGCAACAATGCACCTGGAAATTTTCTAACTGGTTTTGGCTTCTCACGAACCTTTTTGGCTGGTCGATATCGCTAATTTGTGCATTGTAATTCATCTTGTTGGAGCTTACCAGGTAAAATATTCTACCAATGCTACAATGACTCGTAACAATTTGTTTCTTAAACTTCCCCTTCCTATAATAAGTAAATCCACATTAAAATCTTCACATACGAAGATTTTGAAGTGGGATCTACAATACCACTTTATATTCTATATAAGGGATAATTACATAAACTACCATTGAGATTTGAGCTAATTACAAAAAATCTAGCTAACTTTGAAAATTACAAAACTACCTTTTAGGTTTACATTTGTATTACATTTTGCACCTGCCGTAGTGGAGCTAATGGAAATTACCGACATCATCCAATGTTTTAACAATTACATCCCTCTTAACTTTTCTAAATATTACAGATAACCCCAGCTTGTCTTACTTTTTATAATTACCCCCCTCGGCTTTTCTAAATATTCCAAATAGTCAGATGAAAGATTGCAGCTATTTGTAATAGTTAGAAAAAATCGAGGGGCGTAACTGACTAACTGTAAAATATTCGACGACGTCATCAAATTCCTTAAATTCTAAAATGCTCTAATCATGCATCAACTATTCTAGCTTAAAATGTGTACAACTACTTTTCTGTAGGTATTTAGCCAGCCAATATTCGGATTAGTCGAGAAATGGAGTAGAGAAAAATGGCCAGAAAGTAGATTCATTACAGGAGAATACCCTATTGGCGGTTTTAACTTGAATTTGTTCAGACTTGTTTGGAGAACATGTTACGTTATATGCACAACAATTTTGGCTATGCTATTCCCATTCTTCAATGACTTTGTGGGACTACTTGGAGCTGCTTCATTCTGGCCATTGACTGTCTATTTCCCTATAGAGATGTATATTGCAAGATCAAAGATCCCCAAATTCTCTTTTACATGGATTTGGATGCAAATACTTAGTGGTATTTGCTTGATCATATCACTTCTTGCAGCTGCTGGAGCTATTCAAGGACTCGTAAAATCACTCAAAGCCTTTAAGCCGTTCCAGTCAGTATCTTAACTGATTCGTCTCTCAAGAAATGTATTTGTAATTTTACGTACAAACACCCAACTGATATCGCAATAACTATCTGGTTTGCTGTATAAACATTGACATTTTTAATCATATGGATGTTCAATTTTTATGTAAATTGCTCTACCTGGTTTGTCCGATTGTATGCTGCATGTTACGTACATATTTTTTGCATTCTAATACCCTTCACAATATCTCATTTTTAAAAAGATTACGATTCTGGGAAAACTCAATTTGGTATACTAAATTTGTTTTAGTAATTAGTCAAAAAAATTAAAGGTATCCCTTTCCACCATGCATGGTAGCCATTCTTACCAGTTACCTAGGATCATCAATTTCTGATTTCAACTTAAGGTCTGAAACTCATCTTCATAAATTCGAAGTGAACTTATGCACGACGCAGAGCACAATTTAGGCATCAACAACACCCAAAAATAGTCCATGACAATGGGAGTGTTTGCAATCACTAAAAAAAGCACTTCTTAGTTTTTGCTTCTGATTCTGCTTCATTTAATCAGAATCTAAAAGCAGGGAGATAGGTGCTTTAGATTTTTGCTTCTGCTTCTGATTTGACTTTTACAAATAAATAAGCACTTTTCTGACTTTTTCATTAAACACTCTAAACTTATGATTCTATTTCCACACACTACCAACTTCTGATTCTCAACTACTTTTACTTCTACTACAATAAATCATTATTTTCTAAAAGCAGAAGTTTTTGCAAACACTCTCAATATTTGACAGGTGAGCTTCCCCATTTAATTAAGTTAAGCAACAAAATAACACAATTTAACTAATTTGGAGATAAACAAACAAGATAACCCAAACACAAAAAGGAAAACATAAATTTGATCCATAGGGGAAAAAGTGTTGCTTACTTGAAATGCTTAGTCCTCCAAATCAAAAAGGGAGCTGTTTTGAATATCCTCTCTTCTTCAACCAGTGCTTATGATTCAACATACTGTTCAGGGAAGGGAGGAAAATGGTTAATTCTGTTGGGAGGCAAATACCATGATGCAGCAGAAAAAAATCAGTATTGCTTAAGCTAGCTGCAAGATAAACACAAATAAATAATTGCACTCGATGAAAATCAACTAAAAAAAATTGAAGTTCCCCCAAATCGAAAAATCAAGTTACAGTTACTGACATCCTAAATGCAAAAAAGAAATTTATCTAAAATCCACAATCTAAGAAGTGGTTTCATGATAATCTCAACTAAAAATTCTGATAAACCTTCAAGAGGACGAATAACGTTCCGCTAAAATATCCTCTCGTTTACTGATTTAGACATTTAGTTCAAAAAAATTCACTCATATTCATCAAAAATTAAGAATGAACCGCAGTCAGACAAGAAACGAAAAGATTTATATGAAGACGAAAAAGCCAAAATGAAGCGAAATAAATTACCAGATATAAAGCAGAAAAAAGACGCAACAGTTACAAGAATCAATGGCCAAAACCCAGAGAAAAGTTCCTCCCAAGGATTAAACCCCGAATTAGGGGTGAAAAGGACAAATAAAGATCATAATCTATATCCCTCAAAAAAAATCATAATCTATATACAACCAATAGAACTATAAAATGGGTCGACGGGTGCTGGTCCGTCCGGCCAAGGAGAAAATTCGAGTCCAGACAGGATGAAATTGTAAGTCCAAGCGGTTACGATAATCTAGAGGGGGTGAATAGATTATCTCCATCTTCTTCGATTATGCCTCTTTTTCAAACAAATACGCCAAGACAATAATAAAGGTGCGGGAAGTAAACAACACGCGTCGATTTAAAGAGTTCAACCCACCTGGGCCTAATCTTCTACCACCCCAAAGATATCCGGGATGGATTTCAAAGAAAAAGAATTTTATTAATTACCACAATTAATACAAATTCAACTTACAACACCAAGAGCATCACACTCTTCTTCAACACCACCTTTGGAGATTACCACAATCTCCCTTTGAAGATTACCACAATCTTCCTTCAACGCACCTTTGAAGATCACACACAATCTTCAATCTTGAAGAATATCAAATTCTTCAACACCTCAAGAGCACCACACTCTTGAAACACCTATCACCTAAATCACCCAGTGTATTCTTTCCACAGAATACTCACAAGGATGTCTTGTGTTGAATGATGACAAAAATCAAGATTACAACCCAATAATTAATATTACAATTTGAGTGCAAGTGTAATCAAGAAGTAAAGCCTGCAGACCCAAGATGTGAAAGTGAAATCCTTAGCTATAAATACAACAAGAGTGTTGAATATGAAAGCTTGGAAATTTGCAGATTTCTTGTTGTGAATTTGCTTGTGTTTTTTTTTTTTTTTTTTTTTGTCTTCAATTCATCCTCTATTTATAGGAAGTCTTCACCAACATAGCTCCTTCTTCTTCACTTTTGTCTACAAAAAGAGGATCACAAGATGTAGAAATATTGTACAAAATAGAAAAGCAAATCTTCATCACAGTTACAACGGTTGGAATTTTCTTTGTCACACAAGATAGCATAGAGCGTACCGATTGCCGCTGTTGAAGATTTCGACCGTTTGAAAAAAATAGTGCGATCCGGTAGGGGTTGCGGGGGTGCGACCGGTCGGAGGGGTCGGCCGTGCCCAGTGCGACCGGTCGGCCCTCCCCCGGACCGGTCCCCCCGCTCCATTTTTCAAGTCGATAAGTTCTGCTTTCGTGTTTTCTTTTCTTCGTATAGGTCGACCATTTGGGCGACTAATTTGGTCGACCTCCAATTTGAAATGTTGTCCGATTTTTTCAAAAATAAACTTCAAGAAATACTCCAAAAATTAGTAAAAATATTTTAAATCATTTGGGAGTATTTGGACAACATTTATAAACATAGTTTTGGTGTAAAACCAATATAAACAAAATCATCAAAAGTGTTGTCCAATTTTAATCAAATTAAAAACTCTAAGAAATACTCCAAAAATTAGTAAAAACATTTTAAATTATTTAGGAGTATTTGGACAACATATAAAAACATTGTTTTGGTATAAAAACTTATTAAAACAAAATCATCAAAATCTTGATAAAAATATTTATCTAACAAACTCCCCCTTTTTGATGATTACAAACCAAAACAATTTTAGAAGGTCGATTTTAAAACAAAACAAATTTTCCGGTCTTAAAACAACAATCAATTACAAGCAAGATACATCATAAGTACAAGCACACAAGGATAGGAGCAAAGATTTTTCAAAATCATTTTTGCACAAGCTCCCTATCAATATGCATATCAAGAACAAGTATACAAGCAACAACTAAAAGCTAAAAGCTTAGCTTTTACAACTTAAGCTTGAATTCCATGAGCTTATAAGCTCCTCCTGTCACAAAACATCATTGGTCAAGCATAAAAGTCCACAATACATCAAATGGACTAAGCAATATTCACAGCTTATGGCTTTTGAGAGCCCTAGCTTATAGCTTTTCTTGCGAGCTTATTTTCGCTTCTTTGAGCGTATGAGCGTTTTTCCTGTTTCTCCCCCTTTGGAATCATCAAAAAGAATGTTAGCATGATAAAAACATCATATATTCATATCAAAGTGCGCAAATTTATCGATTTATCGAGCTTTTTGAAAATAGAAGCTTAAAATCCAAATAAAAGGGAAAAGTTGATCAATTGATTTGCAAAAGCTCATTTGATTGATAAAACATGATCTCTATAAACTTATAAGACTTTTCAAATCGAGAGAATCATGTAGGTGATGAATTTTTCATTGAAACATTTCGTCGAACACTTGGTGTGCGTCGAATAAAACTAGAAGAATATAACGCCTTTGCGATTCGTTTAAGCCAAAAAATTTCATCACTAATTGCAATACAACATTATACATTCATCATCAATCATCATAAACAACATATTAATACAAGAATTTCAACAATATATTAAGGTACAAGCACATTCTCAATGGTTCAACCCAATTGAGATTAAAGGAGTAGAATTCTTACCATTTATTCGATAAAGATGAACAATGATGATGATAATCGAGCTACATAATCCCCAAAATATGTAATTTATGCAATAAAACTCATTTGGAGTGAAATGTGTGTGCAAATGTCAAAGGGGACGAAAAGTGAGCCAAAAGAGCCAAAATGGCTGAGAAAAAGAACAGAGACGATTTTAACACAAAAATGGCTCTGGTCGACCGGTCTGGGGTGTGGGCGACCGTTCGAAGCATAGGGTGACCGGTCGGCCTCACCCCAACTGGTCACTGGATCCGTCTGTTTTGCAAAAGTCTGAGATTTGATCCAAAAATTCGATTTTTCGCCCCTAAGTTTTAAAATGTGCAAAATGCAAACGTAGACCTCATTCAATATACATTATGTCATAATCAAGCTCGAGATGAGGTGAAAGACTCGGCGGTAAACGATTAAAAAGTCCGCGAGTTATCCTTGAGACTGAATTAAACACATCTCAAGTTTTTGTTAAAAATGCAATCCCTTAGAAAAATATATCGAATCTCAATATGTTTAGTTCGATTATGACGAACCATATTTTGAGAAATTGTTAACACCGAACTTGTTATCCCTGAAAAGTAAGAACGTTCTAATACTCTGGATACAACAAGTCATAAGAAGAAGTGCCTTTTAAATATTTGAAAATTTCTTTTAACGGCACTTTAATGAGATTCGTTGGGATAGTTTTTGAAATCGAGCATATAGACATAAGGCATATAAAATGTCGAGTCTATGGGAATAATACAAAAAAAAACATACCTTGAATTTATTTGCCGGCCGATATGCCTTTCTCAACCTTTGTCAATCTTTAGCCATAGAGGTTGAGATGGTTTTTCTTTCTTCAATGCTTAATTCCTAGCATTGACTTGGAAAAATATCTTCTTCTTGAAAATACCTTCGAGCTATTAACTTCGCCTTAGTTCGACCAATGTTGCCTTGGTCATCGAGTTTGTTCCGGAATACTTTTTTTTTGTCTTCTTCATCACTATCACCACAGGGCATCCAATTGATCTAAGGTGTTCATAATAGAACATTTACATCCAAATATTTTGAGGTAACTAATATTTGGAGTACTTCATTTCTCATCTACACAACTTAACAAACTCATTAATGGCATCGCTTATATAAGCAAGAAAAAATAGCCCAAGTGTAAAAACATGCCTCAATCATCAATCACAAAATATCTTGCATAAGAGCATAGTAGAAATATATAGACCATGAAGCAAGAAACACATACTATGCATTTAGAAGATCATCAAGAGTCTACTAAATCATGCAAGTTCAAATAAGCTTAAGAAAGCTACAAAAGGTCTCTTTTGAAATTTGAAAATCCGATAGCATATAGTTGAGACCTCATTTAAAAGAAGTATTTGAACAAGAGTTGACAAAGCAAATATGTGCAATCAATTATCGAATAGTACCTTTCAAAAAATCCTCTTAATGGCACTTGTATGAAATACTATGAAAAACAAGCACATAAGCACATGGCAATACATATATCGAGTCTATAAGAGTAAGAATAACACAAGTAAACGTACCTCGATAATTAATGCCTTTCTTTACAAATAATGACGTAAATGGCCATTTGTGAAAATATGTAAATCCTACACAATTCTTAAAACAAATCTAGCACAAATCATAATGATAAAAGTGTAGACTAAGAGATATCACAAGTAAGCTCATGCCATAAAAATCCATAAGAGATGATAACACACTTTAGTCTACAAAAATGCACAAGAGTTTTTTTTAAAAACATCATATAAGGTCTTCTTTTTCAAAAATATTTTAAAAGCACAAATATATATTGAAGACCTTAATTAAAAAATAAATATTTGAAAACTCATTTGCAATTAAGACACAAATAAAAACATGCATAATAACAAAATAAAATGCATATTTAACTAGGGAGATACGGGTTACCAATTACGCCATTTCCATGGGTTGTGTCGTTCCCATTGTTGATGATATCTTCCCCTTTGAAAATCTTCATGTTGATGGTGGATTCTCCAATTACTCCATCTCCAAGGATTATATCCTTTCCTTTGTTGATAATATTTCCTTATTGGAAATTCATTTTGGTGGTATCTTCTTCTTTGATCAAATGAGATGGTCATTTGATGTCTTCTTGGCGGTATGTATTTTCCTCGATTATTATTCCACGGGTACCTAATATGACATTGTTTTGTGGTACCCTCAAGTGTTTGGGTCCTTTGGAATTAGCTTTGAGACTTTTAGGTCTCCAATAATAATTAGAGCTATTTCTAGCCCGACAAGTATTAACCGTGTAACCCGTTTTACCACAATAAAAACAAGTAGTAATTTTGGGAGCATAATGACCAACATGCATAGGGACTTGATTTCTTTTCACATAATTGACAACACTAGCCTTATGATCAAGTCCTTGTCTCAAATTATCACAACTATGAACATCAATAATATCGGTCTTTTTATCGGTACTCAAGTTGGATTTTGATAAATCATTTTTCATGCAATTAATATCCTTAACAAGAGTACTATTTTCTTTTTCAAGGTTTCTAACCTTGTCAAGTGTGGTAGTGTGATCACATGAAAGTGATTCATAAGATGAAAATAAATTGTCCTTATCAATTTTTAAAATATTGAATTCCTTTTTCAAATTTTTGTATTTAACAAGTAAATTTTGGAATTCATTTTGAAGCTCATCAAAATCATTTTGCAAATCACTATAATCATTTTGTAATTCATTATCATAAGAAGTGGAGGGTTTTGAACTTACCTCGTTTTCTTCTTCGAAGCCCATAAGACATCGTTCGTTTTCATCGACGTCGGAAGTTGTAGGAAGCTCATCCCATGTTGGGTTTGTATCCATTTGAGAAGTAAGTGCTTTTGATTGGCTCATTTCATTTGCATATACTTCTTCTAATTTTCTCCATACTTTATGTGCAGATTTAATTCCTACAATATATAACATTAAATAACAATAAATAACATTAAGAGCTTTACCATTTAAAGATATGATTTTCTTCTCTTCATTATTGGGCTCTTTGAGGCCTTTGTGTGGTGTGTCCATCATTGGAATGGATTCTTCATTTACGACCCTGTTCCAAATATCGAACCCGCAACCTTGTAGATGGCATTCCATTCTTTCTTTCCAAAATGTAAATTTTTTGGAATCGAATAGTGGTGGCTTGGTGGTGGAGGCGCCGGTAAGGTAGACTTCGTTCGTAGCCGATGATCGTTCCTCTTTACTCGCAATGTGGAACGAGCTTGCCAAAGAGTTTGGCTTTGATACCACTTGTAAGTCCAAGCGGCTACGATAATCTAGAGGGGGGGTGAATAGATTATCTCCATCTTCTTCGATTATGCCCTCTTTTTCGAAACAAATACGCCAAGACAATAATAAAGGTGCGGGAAGTAAACAACACGCGTCGATTTAAAGAGGTTCAACCCACCTAGGGCCTAATCCTCTACCACCCCAAAGATATCCGGGATGGATTTCAAAAGAAAAAGAATTTTATTAATTACCACAATTAATACAAATTCAACTTACAACACCAAGAGCACCACACTCTTCTTCAACACCACCTTTGGAGATTACCACAATCTCCCTTGGAAGATTACCACAATCTTCCTTCAACGGCACCTTTGAAGATCACCACAATCTTCAATCTTGAAGAATACCAAATTCTTCAACACATCAAGAGCACCACACTCTTGAAACACCTATCACCTAAATCACTCAAGTGTATTCTTTCCACAAGAATACTCACAAGGATGTCTTGTGTTGAATGATGACAAAAATCAAGATTACAACTCAATAATGAATATTACAATTTGAGTGCAAGTGTAATCAAGAAGTAAAGCCTAGACCTCAAGATGTGAAAGTGAAATCCTTAGGCAATAAATACAACAAGAGTGTTGAATATGAAAGCTTGGAAATTTGCGATTTCTTGTTGTGAATTTGCTTGTGTTTTTTTTTTTTTTTGTGTCTTCAATTCATCCTCTATTTATAGGAAGTCTTCACCAACATAGGCTCCCAACATAGGCTCCTTCTTCTTCACTTTTGTCTACAAAAAAGAGGATCATAAGATGTAGAAATATTGTACAAAATAGAAAAGCAAATCTTGTCATCACACGCAGATTACAACGGTTGGAATTTTGTCTTTGTCACAAAATAGCATAGGGCGACCAGTTTGCCTGTTGAAGATTTCGACCGTTTGAAAAAAATAGTGCGATCCAGGTAGGGGTTGCAGGGGGGTGCGACCGGTCCCTCCGCTCCATTGTTCAAGTCGATAAGTTGCTTTCGTGTTTTCTTTTCTTGGTCTGGTCGACCATTTGGGCGACGATCGACCTCCAATTTGAAATGTTGTCCGATTTTTTCAAAAATAAACTTCAAGAAATACTCCAAAAAATTAGTAAAAAACATTTTAAATCATTTGGGAGTATTTGGACAACATTTATAAACATAGTTTTGGTGTAAAAACCAATATAAACAAAATCATCAAAAGTGTTGTCCAATTTTAATCAAATTAAAAACTCTAAGAAATACTCCAAAAATTAGTAAAAATATTTTAAATCATTTAGGAGTATTTGGACAACATATAAAAACATTGTTTTGGTATAAAAACTTATTAAAACAAAATCATCAAAATCTTGATAAAAACATTTATCTAACAGAAATTCTGTTGAGCAGCTATTTTTTAGATCCAATCCATGAAAAATACACATGAAATGACCGGGTCAGCCAAATTTTAGGGTCACATAGGTGCAACTTTTGGGGCCTCCAAAATTACAGTCCGACCCCTCGGGCCGAGCTCATTTTGACACCTCTACTAATTAAATATTTGTATTCATATCAACCCATACTAAATAGCATGTAATGATGGTGATCAATTCCACAAAAAGTTGCATTATCAATAATGGTGGGCGTGAGATTATTTTCGTATATATAGATTTGAATATCACATAAACATTGGACACGTTAAGATATACTGACTCATTATAGATATAGAGATATTACAATACAATCAAAATATATAATTTTTAAATATAATAACTCATTAATATACTTTATAAATCAACACATTACGTATATATTTTTTCCAATTTGAAATGACATTATATTCTTTTTTCATCATTTATTATGAATAAAATATTATCAAATTGATAGTTTGAAAATAAAAGAGATAAAATTTTATAGTACAATTACGAAAATCGATCCAGTAATGCATATTCGTTTTCATATTTTTGTTTAGATCTTTTGGAATTTATTTAATACGATATTTAATACCAATAAATCATATATAATTTAGATTGTTAATGATACCAAAATTAAAATGGACAAAATTAATGATAAATTACAATAATATCGGTCAACAAATAATTTTTTTTTTATCTATTTTAAATCATTCCAAATTCATATGGATGGTATTTAATACTAATTAGACATACCTAAATCAAAATGTCAATGCATACCAAAATTAAGATAAATAAAATTAGAGATATAATTACAAATATATTGGACATATATGTTTTTTTTGTTTTCCATTAAAAGATATTTAATTTCGTTTTTAACAAGTGCAAAAACGCAGGAAAACGGATTTGGAAACAAGTTTGTTATTATATATATAGATATTTTAATTTATTATTGGATATTTAACATAATATTTTGTAAAAATATATTAAATAATAATAAAAATTATTATTTAATAAATTCAGGTCAAGACCTATCAACCTGCAACCCATTCCCCCGTTCAAATGAGCAAGTTTGAGTCTTGAGATACCCGTCCCGCCTCATTATCATTCCTATTATGTATCAATTTCTTGAAATCAAAATTATTATACAATACTTAATTATATTATACTACGTGCATCGATTTTTTTTATTAAAAAAAGTAATTACAGAGTTTCAATCACTCTAAGCAATGATTGTGGAAAGAAGGATAAGTATTGAGAAGATTGTTATTTGATTTTGGATAAAACGGCTAGTTTCCAAATCAAAGAGTGAGGGTTTTCAGAAATTATGTGGATATTTTAATCGTTCTACTAAAAGATACGGGTAAAATGAGAGGCGGCAAAAGCAGGTAAAATATTGGGGATGAGATTTTTGGAGTGATTGATTGACCTTTCATTCCATTTTTTTTTACTTTTAGAAAGAATAGTGCGGAAAAAAAATGAGAATGAATTTTGAGAGTGCAATCTATATATGTAATAAGAGACTATTTTTAGAATAGTAATTTTTACTTTTCCCGCTCTTTTTTCACTTTCTAAAAACAATAATTTTTTTGTTTTTCGGATTTAACTAATAAAATGAGATTTTATTATATATGGGGGTCAACTCTCTTTAAATAAATTATTTTTTAAATTTATATAAAAGATAGAGTTATATAAGTTTTCCAAATCTGTGTGTGTACTGCATTAATTATTATAATTATTTTTTCTTTTTATTTTAAACTTTAATATTTTTTTCGTTTTACATCCGTTTTTGACGTATACTATATCCAGTTAATCATCGTTTTACAGTCTTCAGTTTGACACATATATTGCATATATAAAATTTAAAAAATAAACATAATAAATAAAAGAAAATATTTGATACATTTACTCATTATTTTATAATGGGCTTTAAAAATTATGCATTTGTGCTACTGGACATCATTTGCATATTCATGAATTTTCTTTCGAACGATAGTATTTTATTATAACAACTCAAAAACTCAAATTACAACTACAATCGTAGCCAACGGGCTAAGAGCCGACAAGACTAACTAAGAGCCAAGCGGGGAATTGGTAAGACCAATTTAGATTCACATGGACTAAAAAAACTACCCACCCCAAACTAAAAACACTCCACGTCGGGAGACTTCAGCACTACTTAATAGAGACTGTAACACACTAAAAAAAACTGAAACCGGGCACGAGCAACCACTACATACTTTGCGAAAAAAAAACCGATCCGCTAAGAGTTCGCAAATCAACCGGGAAAAGAAATTTCAAACAAAATAAGAAAACAACTATAGCTAAAAAATGAGAGAAAAATACAAAGGAATGGAAAAAAATGCCTCTCCCTCTCCCAAATGTACTGCCGCAACCCATCGTCTACTCAGCTCCGAAACACCTCCGTGAAGCTCCAATCCACTTTCACCCTGGACCAAAAATTTCGGCCACCTTCGGACGCTCAAAGGGCCGCCATTGTTGGCCCTCCAATAGGAAGCATGGAGGGGAAGGGGTGAGAGAGAGGGGGGGCGACTGTAATGGGGAAGGGAGAGAAGAGAAATAGGGTTAGGTTTTTTTTTTTTTGTGTAGAGAGAAGGATGAGAGAAAAAAATTAGAGAGAAAAAGTGGGTGCATATTAATGTATTTTGACTGTCTATAAATATAGTTTATATTTGAGCTTATCTCATTTCTTCATAATTATATAGAATTGTATTTAAGTTGATTAAATTCAATCAAAAAATATTTATTTTAATTGAAGAAAATATCTCCAAATGTGTATCCAAATATTATTTATATATATTATATTTATCCATACATAGCGTTATCATTATACATATTCACGTAAGAAGAAATAAAATTTTTATTTAACATAATATTATATTCATAATAATGTATATAGTAAACTACTTCTTATATTTATTAACATACTTTTCATATTAATAGATTTTTTTAATATTTATTAGTGTATTTTGATATTCAACTTTTAAAATTGGCTGTTAGATATGAAGTTATTTGTTTGATATTTTTATGATATATGTACATATATAAAAATAGAATAATTTTTATTTTTTGAAATATTTTATTTTCCCCTAAAATTATGTTGTTAAATATGAAACAAGATTTTTGTTTAATTCCTTTAATAATTCTAATAATTGTTTAACTTTTTAAACCCTAAAAATATTGGAATTTGAAATTATGAATTTATTGTTGATTGTATTGAAAATATAATACATTAATATTTAACATTGAGAAATTATTTGTTTTTCAATTTTTTACTTTCTATAGATAAACATGTTTAATAAATAGATACAATTCACATTCACAAAATTTATTATCAACCAAATTTATTGTCCGTAAAGAGGGTTTTTAATATAATAATTTGTTTTTATATTTATTTAACTGTATTTATAATCAAATTAATTAAATTTATATTTTAATTATTTATTGAAATTCTGAAAATTTTGCAATCACTAAAAATTATTTTTGTACAAATACAATTCGTGCATCGCCCATCCTGAAAAATACTAAATATGAGAACTCGAACAGAACATAATAAATAGAAAATCCAAATATTACAATACAAATCTCCACAACTAAATTTCAAAAAAAAAATGAAAATTGACTTAATAACATGAATAAATAAAATACATGGTAAAGTCTGCAAAAATGAAAAATATCTCCAAAAAATAAATCTAATGAAAAAAATAATGTTGCCAAAACTATGTTTTATTGTCTACTATTTCATTAATTATTGTACTTGGTTCTCCTATTATCTTATATACACGTGTTAACTTTTTATTTATTCTATAATGAGCTTTTACAAAAACAATTTTGGAAAATATATTTTCATCCGCATTTACTACTATAATCTTGAAAAAATGTTTGACACCAATTTTCACACTTATTAAAAATCTAGACATGACTAAAATGAAATAGGCGATGTAGGTGCGCCTGTGCGGTTCTATAAAAAATCACTTTTTGATGATGAAACACAAATACACAGCCTTGAATGTATTATTTATAATTATGAAGTATGATACTTTTTTTCTTTTTTGACTTCATCAATAAAAAAATTAAATAATATTTCATGTTTATTGTTTGATGCTATATCAAAGTTAATATAATTCAAATGAAATAATTCGTAGAGGGAAATGCACACGTCATAGTACAAAATGGAGGCCTCACAAATATACACCTTCGTGCATCACACGGATAAAACACTAGTTGAATATAAGATGAAAATGTAAGTCCAAGCGGCTACGATAATCTAGAGGGGGGGCGAATAGATTATCTCCATCTTTTCGATTTCGCCCTCTTTTTCGAACCGAATGCTCAAAGACAATAATCAAGGTGCGGAATGTAAACAACACACGTCGATTTAAAGAGGTTCAACCCACCTAGGGCCTAATCCTCTACCACCCCAGTATATCCGGGATGGATTTCGAAAAGAAAAAGAATTTTATTAATTACCAAAATTAATACAAATTCAACTTACAACAACTTGAAGAGCACCACACTCTTCTTCGACACCACCTTTGGAGATTACCACAATCTCCCTTTGAAGATTACCACAATCTTCCTTCAACGGCACCTTGTGAAGATTACCACAATCTTCAACCTTGAAGAATACCAAATTCTTCAACACCTTAATGAGAAGATTACCACAATCTTCTTCACCTATCACCTAGATCATCCAAGTATGTTCTTACCACAAGAACACTCACAAGGATATCTTGTGTTTGAATGATAACCAAAAAAACAAGATTACAACTCAATAATGAATAATACAATTTGAGTGCGAAGTGTAATCAAGGAAAAGCCTAGACCTCAAAGATGTGAAAGTGATAAACTAGGCAATTTTACAACAAGAATAATAACAATGAAAGACCAAGTGTTTGCTTGAAGTGTATCTTGTTGTGTTGTGTCTCAATTCTTGTATAGGTTGCTCCAAAACTTCCTCTATTTATAGGAGATGATTGATCAAGCATAGGCTCCTCTTGGGGATTGAAAATCTACTGAGAAAAATACAATTAAAATCAAGAATATAGATGTTAGAAATCAATCCCACAATTTAAGGAAATGTGTCTGTTTGTCAAACAAACGGTCGAAATTTGTCATCAAAGATAGGGCGACGGCCGCACATAAATAGACGTTAGAAGAATACACAAAGAAAATAACACGGGCGACGGTCGACGTATACCTCGACCGGTCGACCATCACCCCAACCGGTCCCCCTCATGGATTTTGCAAAGATCAAGTGTTCTTTCGAGAGATACGCCCGGTGCCGGTCGGCCGACAGGGGTCGACCCGTCGACGGCACCGCTTGCCGTTGCCCTATATAGGCGACCTTGCCACTGACCATTTTCTCGCAAACATGAAGTTTTCTGTTTTCTCAACTTTCAGGTGCACGGGTTGCCCTATACGGCGACCGGTTGACCTCAAAACCAAAGTGTTGTCCAATTTTATATCGAAAATAAACTTCAAGAAATACTCCGAAAAATAGTGAAAACATTTTAGACTGATCGGGAGTATTAGGACAACATTTAGGGACCTGTTATAGGAGTAAAAACTCATTGATATAAAATCAATAAAAGTGTTGTCCATTATTAACAAAAATAAACTTGAGGAAATACTCCTGAAAGTATTGAAACCATTTTAAATCATTTAGGAGTATTTGGACAACCTTTAAAAACATTGTTTTGGTGATAAAATAAAATCATCAAAATTAAGATAAAAACATGTATCAAACAATCTCCCCCTTTTTGATGATTACAAACCAAAACAATTTTTACACAAACTAAGAGAGCAATTTTAGAAATGATTTTCCGGTAAAAACATTTGACCGTTTGGAAGCAACCAAAATTTCCAAAAAAAATTAAAGCAACCAAGTAGGGAGTAAATATTTTCAAAGCACAAGCTCCCCCTATCAACAAGCATATCAAGAATAATGTAAGAGCAATTATCCATAAGCTAAAAGCTTTAGCTTTTAATTTGTTCAAGAGCTTATAAGCTCCCCCTGTCACAAAAACATCATTCAACACTTTTGTAAGTCCATCAAGCAATAATTGGACTAAAAATAAATCACAACTTATGGCTTTTATGAGCCATAGCTTAAAGCTTTTATGACACGCTTTTATTAGCTTCTTTGAGCAATTGAGCCAATATCCTGTTTCTCCCCCTTTGGAATCATCAAAAAGAATGTTAGGATGGTGGAAACACCATACAATAATATCAAGGCACGCCAAAGGGACGGTTTAATAACCGTTTGAGCAATTAAAGCATAATAATCCAAGGAAAATGGGAGAATTGAAGCAAGAGATCCATAATCTCATTTGTTAGCTAAAAACATGATTTCAAAAAAGATTTTAAGACACTTTGAAGCAAGAGAATCATGTATAAGTTGAAAGTTTCATTGCAACATTTCAACAAACACTTTGTGTGTGTGAAAAATAGAAGAGGTTGCATATAGTCCTTGTAAAGGTTTCAAGCCAAAAAATTTACATATCATCAATCAACCTCATTCCAAAGCTCAATAAGATCATATGCAACATATGCAACATTTGTTCATCAAATAAGAAGCTCAAAGTGGATTCTCAAGGGTTCAACCCAATTGAGATAAGCTAAGAATGATCAAGGCATTACAAATGCCAAAAATTAGAACATATATCAAGTAATAAGTCATGCCTAAAACAATATATGTATCAAATGTCAAATGTCCCAATATATCCAACTAAGCATAATGATCAAAGCATTAAGAGAAGCACTTTTACCATCAAGTACTTCATACCAATTATCAAACAATGCTTTAGAGTATTTTTACCATCAAATACTCCATCAAAGTCAAGATCATCCACAAGTCATTATCAACTTGCAATTTTAACCCTTTTAAGAAAGACAAGCAAATATCATTAGTACAAATGAGTTTTACAAAAGTTTATCAAAATACAAAGCAACATTAATGAAAATGCTAGAAAGTAAAGGAGATGGGGATATCAATCTTCGTCCGAAGAGAAGCAAGTTCCGGGTATGAGGTCCTTGATGAATTTCTTCAATTTGCCAATTGACTTCTTCAAACTAGAATTTTCCTTTTTCACAACCCGGAGCTCTTTTCTAAGAGAGGCCACATCTCTAAATGTTTCTCTTTCCACTTTGGCCATTCTCTCTTTGAGATTTAGATCTTCAACATCCAACTCGTCTTCATCTCCTTCCTCATTTTCTTCCTCCCTAATTTCTTGTTCATTTCCCATATTTTCTTCTTCATTTTCCTCTTCATTCCCCACATCATCTCCTTGTTCGTCAAACTCACCTCTTCCAATATTTTCAACCTCATTGTCATTAAAGAAATCATCCCGAGGTTGTTGTTGATGTCGGCACGCCCCCTAGCGGCTTTGGTAGGAACCCGTGGTAAATGTAAATGTCGTCGCATTCTTACCATTTGTAGAATGTTGGCATTATCAAAATCATTGTGACGAATTTCGGTATTCATTTCATTTTCCGGGTATCCCAATAAGTATAAGAGTCGGCAAATCAAATTTCCCAAGGTATATTTCTTCTTGGTAAGCTTTCTAGATTCCAACAAGCAATATACAAAAATTGCCCCATAATTTACTCTTTCTCCTCGAACAATCTTATAGGTGAGAAAGAGTTCGAGATTACTCGGAAGTTTTATTTCCTTTCCACAAACACAATAGGAGCAAATGATAGATATAATCCGATAATTTGGCGGCATTGCCGAGTATGTCACTTCGGGATATACTCCTAAAAAGGTTTTCACATCATCTAGTGAAACACCGAAAATGTTATCATCCCAATGGGCGCAATCCACATTGACTACTCCATCATTTGGCACGTTAAAGTGATCACAAATATCGCCAATGTCCATGAAAAATGCCTACCATTAACAAATGTGTGAAGTTCCAAAGGATTATCTATCGTAGCATCAACAATCCACATATTTGCATAGAAAAGTTTTATAAGCTCGTCATCATAGTGCAAACACGGATTATCCCAAAGTGAAACCCATCCTTGAATTTCAAAATAAGCTCTAATATCCGGAAATTCATCATGAAATGCTTGAAAACGAACCATACGAGTGCATGCAATTTTCTTGTCATTCAATCCAATATTCTCATAATGTTCCTCCGCAAGTTTATTTAAAAATCGAAATCTATTAGCTCTAGAGGAGGCTCGTAGAGGAGTGATAACTTACTAGAGTCCCAATGAATGCTCGATTTTGAAACTTGACTCTTAATTCGACAATCTCCTCTTCCGTAGCCGATTTTGATGGTCTCTTTGTAGAATATCATCTTGTTGGGGATTGGAAGAAGATTCACCCCTTTGCCTCCTTCTCCTCTCTTCTCGAGGATTTCGTTGATAGAATTTCTTGGAGGTGCCATATATGTGAAGTTCTTGCAAAAGAAGTGAATTAGCAAGAAAAATTTCAAGGATTGATGAAGAATTGAAGATTGTAGAAGAAAGGGAATGAATAAGCGCTGTATTCTGGGGTTTTAGGGATTTAGCTCGTCTGCATTTTGAAAAGAGGACGAAAGTTTTTAACTAGCAAAAAGGCCTGGGCGACCGGCCGAGTATGGGGCGACCGGTCGATGTCTGCGATGCCGTGGCCCCGCTTTGACCGTCCCAGGTGATTTTTCTTTCTCCCAGAATTTTCCAAAATTCGATTTTTCACCCCAAAAGTTTTAAAACTTTGCAAAAATATAAGTTTGGACTATATCCAACAAATATGGGTTTTGGGAAAACATATAAACGATAAAATCAAGACTAAACACGTAGTGCCTTTTAAAAGAAAATATTTGCAAGATCAATTAGGGGCACTTAAGGGATCAAAATGAAATATCTTGAAAGATATGTGCATAAGCATAATATCGAGTTTCTAAGGAAAATACGAGTGAACATACCTCGATAGTTTAAGAAACTTTGATGACGAAATAGCCAATGAAGGTGAGATATATATCCTACACAATTCTTAGACAAAATTTGCACAAAAACACAAGTGTAGGCAAGTAATATCAAGAAAACAGCTTATGCTATAAATTTTCATAAGAGATAATAAGCCACATAAGTCTAATACAATGCTCAAGAGTTTTTAGAAAATCATGCAAGGTCTCTTTTAAAAGTTTTGAAACTCATAAATATATAAGAGACCTATATTAAAAATAAATACTTGAAGATTCATTTTGCAATTAAGACACAATTAAAAGTATGCATAGATTTAAAAATAAAATGCATATACAAATGGGGAGATACGGTTTACCAATTACGCCATTTCCATGGGTTGTGTCTTTCCCATTGTTGATGATATCTTCCCATTGAGAAGTCACTTTGTTGATGATGACTTCTCCATTTCCAAGATTGGTTACCTTCCCATGGTTGATGGTTTCTTCTTCTTTGAAAATCATCTTGTTGATGATGTCTTTGCCATTTCCAAGGATTGTGTTCTTCCCATTTTTGATTATACGCTCTTCTTGGAAATTGGCTTTGTTGAGAGTAGTTTCTCCTTCTTTGATCAAATGAAACGTTCATTTGATGTTTTCTTGGTGGCATGAATTTTCTCGATTTTTGCTTTGCCGGTACCTAATAGCACATTGTTTTGTGGTACCCTCATGTGTTTGGGTCCTTTAAGATTAGCTTTGAGACTTTTAGGTCTCCAACAATATTTAGAGCTATTTTTAGCCCGACAAGAATTAGCCGTATGACCCTTTTTGCCACAATAAAAACAAGTAATAATTCTAGGAGCATAATGACCAATATGCATAGTGACTTGATCCTTTTTCATATGATTAACAACATTAGGCTTATGATCAAGTCCTTTATCACAATTATGAATATCAACAATATTGGACATTTTATTGGTACTCAAGTTGGATTTTAATAAATCCTTTTTCATGCAATCAATATTCTCAACAAGAGTACTATTTTCTTTTTCAAGGTTTCTAACCTTGTCAAGTGTGGTGGTGTGAGCACATGATAGTGATTCATAAGAAGTAAATAAACTATCCTTATCATTTTTCAAAATATTGAATTCCTTTTTCAAATTTTTGTATCTAACAAGTAAGCTTTGGAATTCATTTTGAAGTTCATCATAATCATTTTGTAAATCACTATAATCATTTTGAATAACAATATCATAGGAAGTAGAGGGTTTAATACATACCTCATTTTCTTCATTGATGCCCATAAAACAATATTCAACTTCTTCATAATTGGAAGTTGTAGGAGGCTTATTCCTTAGATTTGAGCTTGTATGATCTTGAGAAGTAGATGCTTTTGTTTGACTCCTTTTATTTGCAAATACTCCATAGATGGCTTCTAATTTTTTCCATACTTCATGTGCCGACTTTATTCCTACAATATGTTCATATTCTAAATTAGTAAATGAACAATACAAAATATTTAAAGCCTTACCGTTTAAGGAGATGATTTTCTTTTCTTCATCATTGAGCTTTTTGAAGCCTTTTGAGGTGTATGGTGTATCTTTCGTGGAATGGATTCTCCATTAATGACGGTGTTCCAAATGTTGAACCCGCAACCTTGTAGATAGCATTCCATTCTTTCTTTCCAAAAATTAAAATTCTTGGAATCAAATAGTGGTGGCTTGGTGGTGGAGGTGCTGGATAGATGAGCTTCGTTCGTAGCCAGTCGATCGTTTCTCTTCACTTGCGATGTGAAACGAGCTTGCCAAAGAGTTTGGCTCGATACCACTTGTAAGTCCAAGCGGCTACGATAATCTGAGGGGGTGAATAGATTATCTCCATCTTTTCGATTTAGCCCTCTTTTTCGAACCGAATGCTCAAAGACAATAATCAAGGTGCGGAATGTAAACAACACACGCCGATTTAAAGAGGTTCAACCCACCTAGGGCCTAATCCTCTACCACCCCAAGATATATCCGGGATGGATTTCGAAAGAAAAAGAATTTTATTAATTACCAAAATTAATACAAATTCAACTTACAACAACTTGAAGAGCACCACACTCTTCTTCGACACCACCTTTGGAGATTACCACAATCTCCCTTTGAAGATTACCACAATCTTCCTTCAACGGCACCTTGTGAAGATTACCACAATCTTCAACCTTGAAGAATACCAAATTCTTCAACACCTTAATGAGAAGATTACCACAATCTTCTTCACCTATCACCTAGATCATCCAAGTATGTTCTTACCACAAGAACACTCACAAGGATATCTTGTGTTTGAATGATAACCAAAAAAACAAGATTACAACTCAATAATGAATAATACAATTTGAGTGCGAAGTGTAATCAAGAAAAAGCCTAGACCTCAAAGATGTGAAAGTGATAAGCTAGGCAATTTTACAACAAGAATAATAACAATGAAAGACCAAGTGTTTGCTTGAAGTGTATCTTGTTGTGTTGTGTCTCAATTCTTGTATAGGTTGCTCCAAAACTTCCTCTATTTATAGGAGATGATTGATCAAGCATAGGCTCCTCTTGGGGATTGAAAATCTACAGAAAAATACAATTAAAATCAAGAATATAGCTGTTAGAAATCAATCCCACAATTTAAGGAAATGTGTCTGCTGTCAAACGGTCAGAAATTTGTCATCAAAAAGATAGAATGACCGGTCGCACATAAATAGACGTTAGAAGAATACACAAAGAAAAAATACACACCGGCCGACGATACCTCGACCGTCGACCATCACCCCAACCGTCCCCCTCATGGATTTTGCAAAGATCAAGTGTTCTGCTTTGTAGATACGCCCAGTGCACGGTCGACAGGGGGGTCGACGTCGACGGCACCGGTTGCCCTATAGGGCGACCGGTTGCCCGACCATTTTCTCGCAAAACATGAAGTTTTCTGTTTTTCTCAACTTTCAGGTACGGGTTGCCCTATACGGCGACCAGTTGACCTCAAAACCAAAGTGTTGTCCAATTTTATATCAAAAATAAACTTCAAGAAATACTCCGAAAAATAGTGAAAACATTTTAGACTGGTCGGGAGTATTAGGACAACATTTAGGGACCTGTTATAGGAGTAAAAACTCATTCATATATAAAATCAATAAAAGTGTTGTCCATTATTAACAAAAATAAACTTGAGGAAATACTCCGGAAAGTATTGAAACCATTTTAAATCATTTAGGAGTATTTGGATAACCTTTAAAAACATTGTTTTGGTGATAAAATAAAATCATCAAAATTAAGATAAAAACATGTATCAAACAGAAAATGTGCATGATAGTTGATGTGGTTGTTTTTTTAGTATTATAGTGAATTGATGTGATTGGTGATTTAAAAAATTAGAGAGAGTAAATAATGTATTTGTGATATGATTGTATAATGATGATAGTTGACGTTATACTTTTTTTGTTTAAATTATAAATGGATGTGATTGACAATTTGAAAAATGAGAAAAGTGAATGGTGTATTTTTGAATTTTTTTACAAGCAATCACATATTCATACAAAATTTTGTTCTAAAAGTGGAAGGAGATGAGAAACCACTCAGACACTCACAAGCAAGCATTCCCTCATATTCCATTTTCCTCCTTCCACTCCATATTTTATATATTGGATGAAAGACACGTGCACAGTTGTGTCATCATCTTATACATATGTCATTTATCCAATGCAATGGAATAATGAGTGAAACATGGAAGTGGAACTCAATCCAAAATATCGCGCTATTGGTGGTATGTTTGTAGTTAACTGTGAGGGAAAGAAAGGAAATGTCATCTTACTTTGGACTAATCTTCTAATTTCCATCGACTCATATGATAAGGGCCATATTGATTGTATTGTTCGAGAAGGGGAAAAAATATGGCGATTCACAGGATTCTATGGTAATCCGAATGTTAGAAACATGAGGGATTCTCGGGATTTATTAAGGAGGCTGGTGAGAATTACATAATTTAAAGTTATTCTGGAGGGGACTTTAATAAGATATTACATGGTTGATAGGAGAGGATTTTAATGTGATACGCGCACAAATACAAATGGAGGAATTTTGTAATGTTATTGAGGAATGTGAATTACGAGAACTATATATGGAAGGTGATCTATATACATGGATTAATAGGAGACCGTGTGATGAGTTGATTTTAGAAAAGCTCGATAGATTCTTTAGCTCTTTTTCATGGAGGTACTTTATCTCATCTCTAATGTTACCATTTTGGAATTTTATTCTTCAAATCATCGTGCTTTACAGTTACAATTGAGAAAAACTAGAGATAATGTATGGGATAAGGTGCAACTAAATTGTTCTAAGTTTGAAATATGTTGGTGTATGGGAAAGGATTGTAAAGATATTGTTGAGAGAGGTTGGAATAAAGGAGTGGCTAAATTTTCTCTTCATGACCGTTTTAATTATGCAGTCAAGAGCTTCAGGTGTGGGCATATATTTAAATCACTATCTATACATCTTAAAAAAGATTGTGATAAATTATTTTTTTTGCAGCCGACCCAATATTGGATTAAATCTGATAGACAAGTTAGAGAGTTGAAGTTTAACATTGCAAAACTCGCATCTCAAGAGGAAATGTTCTGGCAACAACATAGCAAGATAAATTGGTTGCATATATGGGGATGGAAATACTGATTACTTCCATTCTCAAGTTTCTCAACGACGACTAAATAATTTTATTACTAGTCTAACACCCCGACATGGTGAATTTTGTAAGAATACATCCCCAGTGGTAGAGATCATTTTTGATTATCTCAATGATATCTTCACTACAAAAGATCCGATGGATGAAGCAATTAAGGAAGTAATTGAGTGTACTGAACATAATGTAAGCCCGAAAATGAATTAGCTCTTGTGCCACCTATTCACAAAAAAAGGATGTTAAAACTGCTCTTTTTGACATGTATCAAGAGAAATCCCCTGGACCCAATGGCATGCATCCTTTATTTTACCCAAAATTGTTGGTCAATCATTAGGGAGACAGTGACAAAACATGTGTTGAATATCTTCAATAATAATGGTAACTTGAGCGACCTTTTTTTTTTTTTTAAACTTTGAACGATAGGAACTTATATATAACTCGCCCCAAAGGGCACAAAATAACAGAGCATTACATAGGAGAGGCTAAATAGCCTGAGACATCCACTTGGTTACACAAAGGGATCCAAAGAGGAAAATCAGAGTACCATACCGTATAGGTTGGGCTGATAATAGCAAAAGAAGCCAACTTACAACAAAAAGGAAAATAATCTAAAGGCCTAAAATGAAAAAAAACTTCCGGAAGCAGCAGCTTAATTCGATTGATCTCCTTGGCAATTGCAGATAATTCCCCATCAAAGGAAGAATTATCGTTCAGTTTCGTAGCAATTTTCTCATCATCAAACGAAATACACACAGATGATCACTTTTGATTGAGCGCTTCCATGAGAGCATACAAGACGGCTTGAAGAATAGAATCAACTGAACTTTGAGCATAGTCCCTAGAAACAACCCAAGCTTTGATCAATTTACCATGACAATCGTAAACCACACCCCCAAAAACAGATTTTGCAAGTAAAGAGAAACAAGCACTGGTGAAAATGGAATAACACCCTACTTGATTATCCTTAGCAGATTTATCAATTAGAACAGAACGAGTAACAGACTTATCCGAAATAGAAGCAGAAGGCTGAGAAGAGGCCTGAAATTCTTTCCATTCGGCCACAACTCCGTCCACCACTTCTTTTTCAGATTTTTTATCTTGATTGAACATCCACGCATTTCGAGTCTTCCACAACCACCAAAGAATATAGGTTGTGAGTTGGATTCTCTCTTCAAAAAACTAACTTTTATCCCCTTGACAGATGTTTCTCCACCAATGAAAGAAAGGATTTTTATCGCAAATTGAATCATTCCACTGCAGAGAGGCCAATCTCCAAACAATCCGAGCTCTAACACGAAAAAAAAAAAAGATGTTCCGAGTTTCATCTTTCTCCTCACACAATTGGCGATAGTTGTAAGTCCAAGCGCTACGATAATCTAGAGGGGGGGTGAATAGATTATCTCCATCTTTTCGATTTCGCCCTCTTTTTCGAACCAAATGCTCAAACACATAAAGGTGCGGAATGTAAAAACACACGTCGATTTAAAGAGGTTCAACCCACCTAGGGCTAATCCTCTACCACCCCAAAGATATCCGGATGGATTTCAAAAAGAAAAAAATTTTATTAATTTACCAAAAATTAATACAACACCAACTTACAACAACACATTGAAGAGCACCACACTCTTCTTCAACACCACCTGTGAGATTACCACAATCTCACTTGAAGATTACCACAATCTCCAACGGCACCTTGTGAGGATTACCACAATCTTCAACCTTGAAGAATACCAAATTCTTCAACACCTCAACAAGAAGATTACCACAATCTTCTCACACCTAACACCTAGATCACCCAAGTGTGTTCTTACCACAAGAACACTCACAAGGATATCTTGTGTTGAATGATAACCCAAAAATTCAAGATTACAACTCGATAATGAATAATACAATTGAGTGCAAGTGTAATCAAGAATAGCCTAGACCTCAAGGATGTGAAAGTGAATAGCTAGGCAAATTACAACAAGAAATAAGACAATGTAAGAACAAGTGTATTCTTGAGTGTATCTTGTTGTGTTGTAGTTTTCTCTCTTATTGTGTTGCTTCAATTCTTCCTCTATTTATAGAAGATGTCTTGTACATGATAGGCTCCTCTTGGGGACATGAATTACGTAAAAAGTTGCAAGACAATTGAAGAAAAAGTCATAAAATCAATCCCACAATTTAGGAAAAGTTGTCTGTTGCACAACGGTTAGAATTTTGTTTGTCAAACTTGTGGTGACCGTCGCGAACAAATAGACGTTTGAAAATGAGAAAACACATTTACACAGGCGGCCGCACGGCCGGGGGTTCGGCCGGTCGACCCCATGCGCAGGCCGAGCGAGCAAAACCAAAAACGAGTCCGGAAGCTCTGTTTGAAAAATGCTCCCAGGCACCGGCCGACCCCTAAGGCCGACGCCCGTCGATCGGCCGACCACACCGGTCTACCACCCTGTTGACCGGTCAACCAGCCTTTTTTTCAGCAAATAGCTTATTCACTGTTTTTCACAACTTTTAGGTACGGGATGCCTTATAGGGTGACCGATTGGCCTCAAAACAAAAGTGTTGTCCAATTTTATATCGAAAATAAACTTCAAGAAATACTCCGAAAAATAGTAAAAATATTTTAGACCGATCGGGAGTATTAGGACAACATTTTAGAGACATTGTTTTGGTGTAAAAATACATTAACACAAAATCATCAAAAGTGTTGTCCAATTTATATCGAAAATAAACTTGAGGACATACTCCGGAAAATATTAAAACCATTTTAAATCATTTAGGAGTATTTGGACAACCTTTAAAAAACATTGTTTTGGTATAAAAACAAAATCATCAAAATTATGATAAAACCATTTATCAAACAATCTCCCCCTTTTTGATGATTACAAACCAAAACAATTTTAACGAGGTCGATTTTGAAAACAAAACATTTTTACCGGTTAAAAAGAGCTATCCGTTGTGAGCGACAACATTCCATGCAATGTAAACACAACGATGGGAGTAGAGATATACAAACAAAAATAGCAGCTCCCCCTATCAATATGCACAACAAGAGTAATGTAAAAGCAATCAACCACAAGCTAAAAGCTTAGCTTTTACATATTGATCTTAGGTTCAAGAGCTTATAAGCTCCCCACAACAAAACATCATTAGACAAGTATATAAGTCCATCATACATCAATTGGACTAAGTATAATGCACAACTTATGGCTTTATCAAGCCATAGCTTATAGCTTCTTTTGTTAAGCTTAACTTAGCTTTTATGAGCTAATGAGCTTATAACCTGTTTCTCCCCCTTTGGAATCATCAAAAAGAATGTTAGCACGATAAAAATATCATATAATCATATCAAAGTGCACAACTAAAAGCGGATGTATCGAGCTATTTGAACAATGAAGCTTATAAAGCCAAATGGGAGCGGAAAGTCGATCATACGACTTGTAGAAGCTTATGAAAAAATCATTTGATTTGTAAAAACATGATCTCTATAAATATATGAGACTTTTGAAATCGAGAGAATCATGTAGGTGATGAATTTTTCATTGAAACGTTTTATCGAACACTTGGCGGGCGTCAAAAGTTTAAAAAGATATATATAGCCCTTGTAAATGAAATTAAGCCAAGTTTTTCATCACCAAATGCAATTTAACAAATATCATTCATCAACAATCAATAAGCTTATCACAAAAATATATGATTTTCAAAAAAATACATATAAGCCACAAACTCAAAGGTTCAACCCAATTGAGCTAAAGAGAGTGAAATTCTTACCATTCGGTCGGTAAAGACGAGCAATGATGATGATAGTCGAGCTAGATAATCCCCAAACTATGTAATACATGCAACCAAACACATTTGAAGTGAAATGTGTGTGCAAATGACAAAGGGGACGAAATAGAGAAGAAAAAGGTCAAAATGCCAAATTCTGGAAACAGAACCATTTTTATCCAAAAATTCGTTCAGGGCGACCGGTCCAGGGCATGGGCGACCGGTCGGGCTGGTGGGCGACCGGTCGGCCCTACCGCTTTTGGCACCATCATTTTTTGGTTCTGTTTGAAAAATCCGAAGTTTGATCCAAAATCCATTTTTCACCCCTAAGTTTTAAAAGCGTGCAAAATGCAAACGTAGACCTCATTCAATATACATTATGTTATAATCAAGCTCGAAATGAGGTAAAATACTCGGGTTAAAAAAATCCATGAGTTATCCTTGAGATGGAATTAAACACATCTCAAGTTTTTGTTAAAAACGCAATCCCTTAGAAAGTTTTTCGAATCTCAATATGTTTAGTTCGATTATGACGAACTATATTTTGAATAATTTTCACCGGACTTGTTATCCCGAAAAATAATAACGCGTTTTAAAGCTTTGGATAAACAAGTCATAAGAAGAAGTGCCTTACAAATATTTGAAAATTTCTTTTAACGGCACTTTAATGAGATTCGTTGGATAGTTTTTGAAGTCGAGCATATAGACATAAGGCATATGGAATGTCGGGTCTATAGGAATAATATAAGAAAACATACCTCGAATTTGTTTGTCAACCGACATGCCTTTATCGGCCTTTTGTCAATTTCTTCATTGGTAGCCATAGAGTTTGAGATGATTCTTCCTTCTTCAATGTCTAACTCCTTCAAGAGTTCTTTTGAAATATAACCATCTACTTGGCATTGATTAACTTGAAGTCCAATGATGAAATTTGATCTCCCCATCATGTGATACCATGTTCATCTCAAGTTCACCTACATCAACTTAGGAGAATCTCTTGCACAAAATATTCATTAGTAGCACCAAAAATATTCTCATAAATATGCACAAGCAAACAATCTTGCCCTTTTTCAAAAAACAAGGAGAGTAGTATCAACTTTACCTTTTGTAAAATCATTTAGCAAAAATAGCTAAGTCTATCATACCATACATGGGGTACTTGTTTGAAACCATATAAGGCCTTTTATAAAGATCATTTGGCCTAGAAAAATTTAAACCCCGATAGACTTCTACTTGAATAAAACCATTTAGAAAATTGGATTCAACATCCATTTGGTAAAGCTTGAAATTTTCTTAAAGCAAGAATGGACAAATAAAATGCAAATAGCTGTGCTATGAGTGCAAATGTTACACCAAAATCAATTACCTTCTTCTTGAAAATACCTTCGAGCTACTAACCTCGTCTTAGTTCGACCAATGTTGCCTTGGTCATCGAGTTTGTTTCGGAATACCCTTTTTGTCTTCTTCATCACTATCATCATAGGGCATCCAATTGATCTAAGGTGTTCATAGTAGAATATTTACATCCAAATATTTGGAGTACTTCATTTCTCATCTACACAACTTAACAAACTCATTAACGGCATCGCTTATATAAGCAAAAAAAATAGCCCAAGTGTAAAAACATGCCTCAATCATCAATCACAAAATATCTTGCAAAAGAGCATAGTAGGAATAGACACTATATATATAGACCATGAAGCAAGAAACACATATTATGCATTTAGAAGATCATTAAGAGTCTAATAAATTATGCAAGTTCAAATAAGCTTAAGAAAACTATAAAAGGTCTCTTTTGAAATTTGAAAATCCGATAGCATATAGTAGAGACCTCATTTAAAAGAAGTATTTGAACAAGAGTTGACAAAGCAAATATGTGCAATCAAATATCGAATAGTGCCTAAAAAAAATCTAAAAATCCTCTTAATGGCACTTGTATGAAATACTATGAAAAACAAGCACATAGGCACATGGCAATACATATATCGAGTCTATAAGAGTAAGAATAACACAAGTAAACGTACCTCGATAATTTATGCCTTTCTTGACAAATAATGACGTAAATGGCCATTTGTGAAAATATGTAAATCCTACACAATTCTTAAAACAAATCTAACACAAATCATAATGATAAAAGTGTAGGCTAAGAGATATTGCAAGTAAGCTCATGCCATAAAAATTCATAAGAGATGATAACACACTTTAGTCTACAAAAATGCACAAGTGTTTTAAAAACATCATATAAGGTCTTCTTTTCAAAGAATTTTAAAAACACACATATATATTGAAGACCTTAATTTAAAAAAAATAATACTTGAAAACTCATGTTGTAATAAAGACACAAAAAAAGAAAAACATGCATAATAATAAAATACAATGCATATTTAACTAGGGAGATACGGGTTACCAATTACGCCATTTCCATGGGTTGTGCCGTTCCCATTGTTGATGGTATCTTCCCTTTTGAAAATGTTCTTGTTGATGATAGTTTCTCCAATTTCTCCATTTCCAAGCATTGTGGTCTTCCCATTTTTGAAAGTGTCTTTCTCTTGGAAAATCATCTTGTTGATGATGTTTTTGCCATTTCCAAGGATTGTGTTCTTCCCATTTTTGATTATATCCTCTTCTTGGAAATTGGCTTTGTTGAAAATGTTTTCTCCTTTGATCAAATGAATTGGTCATTTGATGTCTTCTTGGCGGTATGAATTTTCTCCGATTATTATTTCGTCGGGTACCTATCAGGAAATTATTTTGTGGTACCCTCAAATGTTTGGGTCCTTTGGGATTAGTCTTGAGACTTTTAGGTCTCCAACAATAATTAGAGCTATTTCTAGCCCGACAAGTATTTACCGTATGACCCTTTTTACCGCAATAAAAACATTTAATAATTCTAGGAGCATAATGACCAACGTGCTTAAAGACTTGATTCTTTTTCATGTGATTGACATCCTTAGGCTTATGATCAAGTTCTAGTTTCGAATTATCACAACAATCAACAATATTGGTCATTCTATCGGACTCGAAGTTGGATTTAGATAAATCATTTTTCAAGCAATTTATATCCTCAACAAGAGTACTATTTTCTTTCTCAAGGTTTCTAACCTTGTCAAGAGTGGTGGTGTGAGCACATGATAGTGATTCATAGGAAGTAAATAAACTATCCTTATCATTTTTCAAAACAATGAATTCCTTTTTCAAATTTTTGTATTTAATAAGTAAGTTTTGGAATTCATCTTGTAGCTCATCATAATCATTTTGTAAATCACTATATTCATTTTGCAATTCATGGTCATAAGAAGTTGAGGGTTTAGAACTTACCTCGTTTTCTTCTTCGATGCCCATGAGGCATTGTTCAACTTGTTCATCATGGGAGGTTGTAGAAGGCTTATCCCATGTTGTTGGATTTGATGTTGTATCCATTTGTGAAGTAGATGCTTTTGAGTTGCTCCTTTCATTTGCATATACTTCATAGATGGCTTCTAATTTTTTCCATACTTCATGTGCCGATCGAATACCTACAACATGATCAAATTCCAAAGTAGTAAGTGAACAATACAAAATACTAAGAGCTTTACCATTTAAGGAGATGATTCTCTTCTCTTCATCATTGAGCTCTTTGAAGCCTTTAGAGGTGTGTGGTGTATTCTTCATCTAATGGATTCTCCATTTATGACGGTGTTCCAAATATCAAACCCGCAACCTTGTAAATAGCATTCCATTCTTTCTTTCCAAAATATAAAATTTTTGGAATCAAACCGAGGTGGCTTGGTGGTGGAGGTCTTTGGAAAGATGAGCTTCGTTAAGTAGCATTTATCGTTTCTCTTCACTCGCGATGTGAAACGAGCTTGCCAAAGAGTTTGGCTCGATACCACTTGTAAGTCCAAGCGCTACGATAATCTAGAGGATGGGTGAATAGATTATCTCCATCTTTTCGATTTCGCCCTCTTTTTCGAACCAAATGCTCAAACACATAATAAAGGTGCGGAATGTAAAAACACACGTCGATTTAAAGAGGTTCAACCCACCTAAGGCCTAATCCTCTACCACCCCAAGATATCCGGATGGATTTCAAAAAGAAAAAGATTTTATTAATTTACCAAAAATTAATACAACACCAACTTACAACAACACCTTGAAGAGCACCACACTCTTCTTCAACACCACCTTTGAGATTACCACAATCTCACTTGAAGATTACCACAATCTCCAACGGCACCTTGTGAAGATTACCACAATCTTCAACCTTGAAGAATACCAAATTCTTCAACACCTCAACAAGAAGATTACCACAATCTTCTCACACCTAACACCTAGATCACCCAAGTGTGTTCTTACCACAAGAACACTCACAAGGATATCTTGTGTTGAATGATAACCCAAAAATTCAAGATTACAACTCGATAATGAATAATACAATTGAGTGCAAGTGTAATCAAGAATAGCCTAGACCTCAAGGATGTGAAAGTGAATAGCTAGGCAAATTACAACAAGAAATAAGACAATGTAAGAACAAGTGTATTCTTGAGTGTATCTTGTTGTGTTGTAGTTTTCTCTCTTATTGTGTTGCTTCAATTCTTCCTCTATTTATAGAAGATGTCTTGTACATGATAGGCTCCTCTTGGGGACATGAATTACTGTAAAAATTGCAAGACAATTGAAGAAAAGAGTCATTAGAAATCAATCCCACAATTTAGGAAAAGTTGTCTGTTGCTAACGGTTAAATTTTCTTTGTCAAACTTGGCGACCGTCGCGCACAAAATAGACGTTTGAAAATGAGAAAACACATTTACACAGGCGGCACGGTCGACGGGGGGTTCGACCAGTCGACCCCATCTTACGCGCACGGCCGAGCAAAACCAAAAACGAGTCCGGGAAGCTCTGTTTGAAAAATGCTCCCGTGCACCGGCCGACCACCACCGGCCGACGCCCGCCGACCGATCGACCACACCGGTCTACCACCCTGTTGACCGGTCAACCAACCTTTTTTCAGCAAATAGCTTATTCACATGCTTTTCACAACTTTTAAGACGGGATGCCCTATAGGGTGACCGATTGGCCTCAAAACAAAAGTGTTGTCCAATTTTATATCGAAAATAAACTTCAAGAAATACTCCAAAAATAGTAAAAATATTTTAGACCGATCGGGAGTATTAGGACAACATTTTAGAGACATTGTTTTGGTGTAAAAATACATTAACACAAAATCATCAAAAGTATTGTCCAATTTATATCGAAAATAAACTTGAGGACATACTCCGGAAAATATTAAAATCATTTTAAATCATTTAGGAGTATTTGGACAACCTTTAAAAAACATTGTTTTGGTATAAAAACAAAATCATCAAAATTATGATAAAACCATTTATCAAACAATAGTATCCAGGTGCATCCCTCTTTTCTTGAGCTGACCTTTAGTAGGAAGAAAATTGAAACAACATCTCCAGAGAAAGACTTTCATTTTTTCTTTGATTTTGATGTTCCAAATTTGTTTCCACATTTTCTCGTTGAGAGATTTGGAGGAGTCGCCTTGAAGAACTTGGACAAAAAAAGGGTTAGTCTTTTGCAAAATAGAATAAATGGCGGAATGAGCAGAGAGAATAAACCATTTTTATTGTGATGCCAAACCAAAGTATCCCTAACACTACCATGCCCTAGGAGATAGCCAAAATATTATCGATCACTTTTCTCAAAGATCGATAAATAAGATCCATATTCCAACCCTCACCATCCTTATGTAACACTCACCACCCAAAATTGAGAAGGATTGTTCAAAATGGAAGCTTTGGGTCTAAAATCATCCGCATTTGGGATCCAGGAGCCTCCTGCATTTTAATAGACTTACCATCCCCCACCTTAAATCTAATACCTTTCCTAAGGACATCTCTAGATTTTAACCATCTCCAAAGCCAAGAGGAGTAGTCAGTAATGTACATCCCGTTGTACATTTGGGAAAATATTTGGTTTTGTGAATTTTGCTCATCGGAGATTAGGTTTAGTGATGATTATCCACGCTTGTTTTGCAATCAAAACCTCATTAAAATTTCTAAGATCTTGGAATCCCAAACCCCATTCTCTTTATCCACAGTCATTTTATTCCAACTACACCAATGCATTTTATTCTCCCCATTATCTTTAGCACCCCACCAAAATTTGCGCTTTTTGATAAATAGAATTACAAATACCAACCGGGAGAAGGAAACAAGACATGACATAGGTAGGGAGGGATGCAATAACAACTTTTCTAAGGACACTTCTCCCAAAGAAAAGAAAAAAATTTATTTTTCCAACTCCCAATTCTATTATGGACTGAATCCAATACAAAATTGAAAACTTCTTTTTTAGATTTTCCAATAAACATGGGAAGACCAAGATATTTCACTTTTTTTTTTGCTCATGAATGCCATGAAGAATATGGCAGACAGAATCTTTAAGGGCTTGAGGGGAGTTTTTGCTGAAAAAAATAGACGACTTTTCCAAGTTAACTTGCTGGCCAGAAATCCCACAGAAATCATGAAGTATTTTGATGATATTTTGAGCCTGCCATGAGGTGGCTTCACAAAAAATGATAGAATCGTCAGCAAAAAGAAGGTGAGAGATTGCATGACCATTTTTGCACAGTTGAAGCCCTTTGAAAAGCTTCTTCTGACAGGCTTGTTTGATAAGAGTAGAGAAAATTTCCGAGATGATGAGAAAGAGATAGGGGGAGATTGGGTCGCCTTGTCTAATACCCCTAAAGGGATCACATAGCCACACAGTTGCCCATTAATGTTGAAAGAGAAAGAGGAGGAGGAGATGCAAGCCATAATCCAATTGATAAAAATACCAGGGAAGCCTATTTTTCTCATGACCATGTCCAAACACTTCCATTCCACTCTATCAAAAGCCTTAGAAAGATCAAGCTTAATAGCCATAAAACACTTTTTATGGGACCTTAGACTATTAAGGAAATACATACATTCGTGGGCAATGACAACATTATCTACGATTTGTCTACCCGGAATAAAAGCCGATTGATTCTCACTCACACAAAGATGAACACACAATTTTAGCCTCTCAGCAAGAATTTTTGAAATAATTTTATAGACAATGTTGCATAAACTAATAGGACGATAATGAGACATAGATGTTGGATTTTTCATCTTGGGAATCAAAGTAATAAGAGTGTGATTAATATTTTTCAATATCTTGCCACAACGAAAGAAATCTTTAATAACACAACAAATGTCACTATTAATAACAGGCCAAAAATGCTGAAAAAAAGCTGGAGACATACCATCGAGGCCCGGGGCCTTATTTGGGTTCATAGCAAAAAGAGTCTTCTTTATCTCATCTCCTTCAACAGGGGCCACCAACATCTGGCACAAATTTGCTGGGATGGAGTGTGAGATACCAGACAACATGGATTCATTAACCCTGGGTTGGAAGAAGAAAATAACTGGTGGTAGAAAGAGGTGACCGTAGATTCAATCTCAAGGGGGTTAAGGCAAGCTTGGCCGTTCTCATTTAAAAGCTTAAAGAGGCTGTTAGTTTTCTGTCTTTGGGAAGCCGAGGCATGAGAGAATTTTGAGTTTTTATCACCCTCCCTCAACCAATGAACTCTAGCCTTTTGGTGCCAATAAGTCTCTTCTAAACAGTACGCCTCAGTCAGATTTGTTTTAAGGGCTCGCCACTGATTCCAATCTCTTACCCCGGGATCTTAAAATCTCCATCTCGCTTTATACCCAAAAAATTGCGAAAGGAATGGGTGTAAATTCCCTTTGCTCCATTTCAGCAAATTCACTCTAGAGTTCTTTATTTTCTCTTGAGCTTGAAACATTGGCGTACCAACTTGCTTTTGGTTCCAGGCGTTTTCCACCACGTTGTTAATACCCTCCATCTTAATCCACCTTTTGTCAAAAAAGAATCTTTTTTTGATTTTCTGAATGGAAGGGGATGTATCGAGAATCAGAAAGTGATGGTCAGAAGAGTGTTTAAATTCGTGATGGACTCGCGAAAAGAAAACAAAGGCACCAATCAGGAGACCCAAAGAACCTATCCAGCCTTTCTTCGACATAACCCTCTTGATCCCTATTATTAGCCCAAGTGAAAATGTTACCACTACAACCCAAATCCCTCATATTTTGTAAAGCAATAAATTCATTGAAATTAAGGAAAGTCGCTTCTGACGAGTCCTACCCCTTTTGATTTTGCACGACCCAAGTAATCCCACCGCTCTCTCCCTGGTAATAAAAGCGGTGTACTAGCATAAACAAAAATTCCCCACATACAATCTCCGTAATTGTCCTTTCAAATTCCACTTCAAAGACAAAAATGGAAAAAGAATTTGGATAACTCGATCTTGGAAGACCAACACACAAACATCCCTCCACTTTTCCTGAGGATCAATACATTGCCATATGTCCTCAACCGTAAGACCTCTACACACCATTTTGATAAAATTGGATTTTTTTTGTTTCACATAAAAATAGTAAATCAGGATGGTGGAATCTATGGGATTCCTTTAATTGAGAAATTGTACAGGGCCCTCCCAGACCTCTACAGTTCCACACCCCAACCTTCATTGATCACTTTGGGGCCGCTTTAGCCGCTACCCCCCTTAGAATTTCCCTCTTCATTTTTACCTTTCTTGGAGAGATGACCAGAATCAAGTTCTTCTCCAACATCCAGCATAATAGCATTAGGAATACCTCTTTTCCTTTTTTCTCCAATACTATTTTCCTTATTCTCAGCATCAATTCGGACCCCTTTTTTCTTTAGTTGTTTAGCTCTCATAATGACAGCTTTCTTCGGGGACTTTTCTTTCATAGCATTAAAATGGATCATGTTAGAAATTTCCTTTAGGGGGCCTCTTTGAACCAAGCTAATAGGGATATTTATCAAATTATATTCAATCCTATTATCTTCCTTGGCATCACTTTGGTTCATGGGATTAATATCATGAGTAGCCAAGCTACAATCCGGGGGAATTCACAGCCATTAACGTAATCAAAATCCATCCCACATGAGGAATAATCAATTAGAACCGGGGATGATTCAATAGGAGCTTTAGCTTTGATAAGACTAGAAGAATCATGGCTTGGGTTAAGCGGGATATGGACAGGGGATTGATGGCTATAAAGAGTTAGGTTCTGTTTAGATTTTTGGGAATAATGGGAGAAAGAAGGTTGATTTGGAAGCTTTGAAGAGGATGGTGAATGGGTATCAGGGACATGGATAATATGAGGGGGAGGTATGGCTTTGGATGAATCTGGCTTTGGAATTTCTGAGGGGGATGAAAGGGTATTGAGATTAGGTGATAAGGGTTTAGGAGGATTAGGAGATGGTTGTTTCACCAGTTTGAGAGTTGAAAGGGGTTCAAATTTCAACCAGTCACCAAATTGGCCTTCGTTGAGGGTTCCCCGGCAAATATCTTCTTTACGATTCTCACAAACTCTTTCAATATGGCTGACTCTACCACAATAGAAACAGAAGTTTTGAAGTTGCTCATATTTGAAATCTGCCCAACAACTCGAGTTGCCAAGTTTGATATTAGCACCTCTTGGAAGGGGAAAATCAAGATCAATGGAGGCCAAGATCTTAATAAAGCGCCCTTTTGAGCTTCCAGAATCAAGAATTAAACATCAGACACAGATTTAAAGATTTTTCCAATTTTAATCCCAAATTCAGCACAAATCCATTGGTTGGGAAGATTCCAATTGAACCCATAACTCCACCGAATTAAAACCTTATTCATTTTCCAACAGCCCGTCGTACCATTCTCGCAGAACCAAATACTGACCATCAAAATTCCAATTTTTGCCCTGAAAAACACAGTTTTTGTCTTCGCCATTTTTGAATAGAAACTGAAAGGTGTTGCAACCCAACTCTCGGATGGTAAAGGGATCTTTTGTTGGCCAGATATCAAAGATGGTATTTTTCAACCCTGAAAAATTAACTTTTTTAATTCCGAAACTTTTTCCGAATAAGCTTCGAGAGCTTTTCTCTGCACAGAAAGCCACATCTCCATCCTCGAGAGTGATACCCACTTTCTCACTTTTGGATAAAGAAAATTTTTGGAGTTTTGTAAGGATGTCCGAATCCATAACCGCAGTATCTCACAATCCACCCACAAGCACACAAGCCAGATAAGATGGGGCCCTACAAAAGAAAGAAAAAACAGAGAAAGGGTGAGATTAAAAAATGCTAGTAAACATAGTGGGAAAACCATAATAACAGTAATAAATGAAGAGGGAGAGGAGGAGAATAACAGTAAAAAGAAAAATAAATGCAGCAAAAGAACAAAAAGACAGAGATAAGGGAATCTAACAGTACCAAAAACTCAGACGACCAAAGAACACAAAAGCAGTACGAAAAGGAAACGATTAAACTAGGAGAAATGGAGGAAACGGAGAAAGAAACATGTAAGCAATAACACAGTGGAAGAGAAACCCTAGGCAGCAAGACAAGAACATGGGAGGCGGGAAAGGGAAATTTTGAAAAAATTTGAAAAAGAGAAAAGAGAATCAAACCAAAGCCTACACACAAGCAGTAGGACAGAACCACATTCTAGAGAGAGAAAGAGAGCACTTCACTAGCGGAAGACTAAATATTGAAAATAAAAACTTGAGCGACTGGAACTCCACGATTGTAACTCTCATTCCGAAAGTTAAAATCACAACCATCGATCAAATTATTTTAACAACCCAAATTTGTTCAGTTTATAAATTATTTTTCCAAAATAATACATTACAGGGGTAAATTAGTCATCAATTTTCACCCTTACCACATTAAAAACGACAGTTAGCTAGAAATTAAACAAGATAATCATCCCATCCAAATCAATTAACAAAAATAAAGGATACCATATCAATCATCTCCAACTTCTGCAATGTTGGACCTCAAGCGCTATACCGGATTGACGACTGTCCCCACAAATCAAAACGAATTCTAGCGCGCTTTTTCCTCACTCAGTGAGCTGGAAAACTTCCCAGGGGGTCACCCATCCCATGTATACTCCAAGTCAAGCACGCTTAACCTCAGAGTTTCTATGTAATAGGCACTAGAAAAGAAGATGCATCTGTTGGTATATATAGTCCAAATCAAATCCTTTAAGCTCTCCTTTAATTGTACAATCCAACGCTCACGAGTTCGAATCACAGGCCTCGCCTCGCGCCTTTATTAAGCCCATTGCCGGAAGGATGCTGGACCAAAGCCCAACAATCCCCCTCAAAGCACCTACCAGCATCTCAGCTCCAGTGCTTGGCAACCTCCGCTGCACGCCAAACTTCCTCAGTTCTAACGCCAACTTTTTCAGTTCAAGCGTCGCGTCACGCCAGCCTCTCAGTTTCGGCCACCCAGCAACCTACACCTTCATTTTCAGTCCGTTTACCTCAGTACCGGCCACCTAGCAACCTACACTTCAGTTTTGATCCGTTTACCTCCGCTGCGCCAGCATCTCAGTTCCACCGCTCCTGGCAACCTCCATTGCAGCATGCTTCCAAGGGATTCGAACCCGTGACCTGCTTTGATACAAGTTGTTGGACCTCAAGTGCTATACTGGATTGACGAATGTCCCCGCAAATCAACACGAGTCTTTTCTAGCACGTTTTGTCCTTACTCATGCGCACCCTGGAAAACTTCTCGGGGGTCACCCATCCCATGTACTCCAGGCCAATCACGCTTAACCTCAGAGTTTTCATGTAATGGGCACCAGAAAAGAAGATGCATCTGTTGGTATAGGTAATCCAAAATAAATCCTTTAAGCTCTCCTTTAACTGTGCAATCCAGTGCTCACGAGTTCGAATCGCGGGCCGCGCCTCGCGCCACTTTTAAAGCCCATTGCAGGTAGGATGCTGGACCAAAGCCCAACATGCAACTTTCCACTTTCTCCAATAGTCTTCAAACGTTTGCAATAGTCTTCTCCATAAAAAAACACTCATCTTCTACAAAAAATCATCTATAGTGCATCAATTCTCGAAAAAACGGAAACAATGCAATTTGGTTTCCGGATAAAAGCCAGGCGTAACATCGTATTCTACATCCAAGTGTACTCTGCGACCAATATTTTCTTCATAAAAACATGCAAATAAGCGCGCCCAACCTACATATGCAACATAGTTAAACTAAATAAGCAATATAATATCTCCTCAAAAAAAAAAATAAGCAATATAATAGCATTAAACATACAATGATTACATGCAACACAATTACGCTACATAAGCAATATAATAGAAATGAGCACTAAATAGCAATGTAATTGCAAGAAACATGTAGTGTTTAATTGGCTAATGATGCACTAACTTATTCTTCAACATGCAACAATTGCATACTAAATAAACATGCACACAAAATAAAGCAATAAATTAATATTACGTATACAACATAATCTCATTAAATAAGCAACACAAATTTATATTACATAAACAACACAAAACACGTTAAATAAGCAACAAACTTATACTACACATGCAACACACTCAGTAAACAACAAACTTATACTACACATGTAACACACTCATTTAAATAAGCAACACACTCAATTTAATGTGAATACACACAACATAGCAAAAAAAAAAAAGGTACGAACCATATATAAGGAAAATCCGAAAAATTAGCAACTTACCCCTTGAATATGACAATGCTCTGGTTGACTTCAATAGGAAAAAGTTGAGTAAATTACACAAATAACATTTTGTCTTATACAATTGTAAACAAAATTACACAACTACCCTTAATAGCAGTTTAAAAAAAAATAAAAAAGTCATCTAAACCTGGACCATTAAAAGAAAGATCCCAACTATTAGGATTTGTTCTCTCATAATCACTCTAAATGAATGGACTCATATGATCCAAATCATACATATATATATATATATATATGTGTGTGTGTGTGTGTGTGTGTCTGGGTCGAAGCCTTGAATGGCAAAGCAGTAAAGCACATACTTTCATATTTTGAGGCGTGCTAAAATAATACCATGCATGCATATAATTGAGGCGCACATAGTAAAAATACTCACTTTTACTGTTAGTGTAAGTTCTACTAGTAATCTGCCCGTGCGTTGCACATATGTTTTTATATTAGTATTATTATTTATAATAAAAATGTCTAATAACATTAGCTAGTATCTATTACTTTATATTGATAAGAATATTCTTATCAGTAAAGAAAATACATATTTATCTAACCAAGTTTATATTTCAATTATAAACTTAAATATCAAATTCAGCTCATTTAGAATCGATAATTATCTCTATATTAATATTCTATATGTCCCACATTCGTAAGTTTAAGTTCATGATTCAAAATAAGATCCCACTGTCAAATATAATCAACATAAATTTGATGTTGAACTAAGTTTAATATATTGAACCCAAGACTTGAACTTGCAACTATGAAATCTTCCACAATAGTAACAATTATAAGCTTATTTAAAACATCTTATAAGCTCCTACATCTGATAAGCTGTTTTAAGAGCTTATAAGATGTTAGATCTTATTTTAAAAATAAGATGTCAGATTGTTTGGATAAAATAAGATAGTTGTGCTTATAAGTTGTTTTTATATCTTATAAAATTATTTAGTATATTTTTGTCTTTTGAATGTTTAAAATAAGGAGCTTATAAGCTCTTTCTAAAAAAGTCAGTGGAGGTACTTTTTTTTAGGAGCTTATAAGCTCTCTGACAGCTTTTTTTTAGAGCTTATAAGCTCTTTTGGAAAAAAAATTCCAAACACATTTTAAGAGCTTATAAGCTCTTAAACATCTTATAAGCTATTTTTAAGAGCTTATAAGCTCAGCCAAACACCCTCTAAGTTCAAATTCAAAAACTTGAACTCGAGCCACCCCATTCTGGATGCTCAAGAAGCGGGAAATGATTAAACCAAACAAGTATGGATGACAATTCGCCCCGCCCCGATCAAGACCCGCCCGCCCCGTGACCCGTGGTGGGCGAGGCGACTCGAGCATCACCTCCACGCGTGCGTACCCGCCTCGTGAAGTTTTTTTTATTTTTTCTATATTTTATATATATTTTACATGTATATTATATAAGATAATATAGTTTTATGTATTTAATATTATATCTAACAATATATAATAATGACAAATTTTATAAATAAACATTTATAATACAAAATATAAGATTAAAAAATTATTAATGATAAAAATATTTAAAAAATAAATAATTTCCAATACGGGGTGATCTGTCCCGCCCCGCCTCATTGCCATCACTACAGTCTACAAACAAGGTGGTAACGAACTAAACTCAAGAGTAGGATGGCAAAATGACGCACCCCGTGACCCGTGGCGGGGCGGATCTGGGTATCACCTCCGCCCCGTGGATACTCGCCCCGTGCTATTTTTTTAATATATTTAATATATATTTTACATGTATATTATATAAAATAATATAGTTTTATGTATTTAATATTATATTTTACATATATAATGACAAATTTTATAAACAATATCTATTTATAATACAAAATATAATATTAAAATAATATTAATAATATAAAATATAAGATAAAAATATTAAAAACATAAAAACTCAACACGGGGTGACCCGTCCCGCCCTGTAACTCGCGGCAACCCGTCTCGCCCACCCATGGAGGGGATGGGGCGGGTCTGAATATTGAGATACCCACGCCGTCCCATTATCATCCCTACCCAAGACGACATTGGAGGGGGCGGGGCGGGTCTGGGTATTGGGTCTGGGTATTGACTATTAGAACCCGCCCCTGGCATTCCTACAAACAAGGTGGTAACGAACTAAACTCAAGTCTCAGGACATGACAACATTGGAGGATCCGAACTCAACAATCGGAACCCGACTTTCCAACGGTTCACTCTCCCAAATCTTTAAACCCTCCGATTTTATATCTGAAAAAGATAAGCTAGTTTTTAATCCTCTCTCTTACCTCCGCCATGTCCCTCCTCCTCCGCTCCCTCCCGGCCGCCGCCATCCGCGCCAAATCCTCCCTTCCGATACACCTTCCTCTCCTTTTCCACACATTCCGCCGCCCCAAGTTATATCCAACTAAATTCCTCAAGAACCGCGCTTTTTCCTCCATTAATGCGTCCTCTTCCTCTGCTGAAACTCTCAGTGTCCCCACTCCCAAACAGCCCCTTCCTTCCTCGGCTGACGCCAATACAACCGCCCTCGAATGGGTGAGCCGAACTGCTTTCTGCGGCGAATTGTCCGAACCGGACGTCGGAAAACGGGTTCGCCTCTGCGGGTGGGTGGCCCTCCACCGTGTCCATGGCGGTCTCACTTTCCTCAGTCTTCGTGATCATACCGGAATCGTTCAGGTTCCTTTTCCTCTTCTCCCCCCCAAAAAAAAAAAAAAAAAAAAAAAAAAAAACCTTTTATCTGTTCAAATATTTCTTATCGTCTTTAATCTTGAGTTCTGTTTTTGATGAATTTTGTATTGTTTAATACTTTGTTGATGATCAGGTTACTACACTGCCAGATGATTTTCCTGAGGCTCATTCGATTGTAAATGATTTGAGGCTTGAGTATGTTATCGCAGTGGAAGGTGTGGTTAGGCTGCGGCCAATTGAGTCGATTAATAAAAAATGAAGACTGGTCTCATAGAGGTGAGAATCTTCGGTTAAACTTAATTTCCTCCGACATTCTTAGGCATATGTATTTGTGAGTGAATAAACTCGTATAGTGCGATTGGGCTTCTTGAAGAGCACTTAAAGTTGTCTTGTGCTTGTGTGACCAAGTAATCGCGCGTTGAAAAGTGAAACATATTCTTTCATTAAGTTACATAGCACTACAATAGCAAAGAGATTGTTGTATTCTCAGAGTTGGTCAAACAAGTAGAAACGGTAGGCTGTGGCTGTGATTTTCTATGTGTACAAATGGGGGCAAAAGAGAGTAAGAGGATGAGTTTATATACTTGAAAATTTAGTCCTTTGTCTCTTGTTACTTGCCAAGAGAAGAGATATTGGGAACGGTTGTAAATTGATCTACTGTGACTATGAGTTGTCTTGATTATTTTCATGCCCTGGTTTATGCACACAGGTTGCTGCGGAGAATGTCCATGTGTTGAATGCAGTGAGATCTAAGTTGCCGTTTTTGATTACTACTGCTGACGATGCAAAAGATTCTACTAAAGAGGAAATCAGATTGAGGTAATTCTTGTTACATTTTATCTCTGCCTATATGTGATTTGGAATGCTAGATTGTGGCAATGGCCACTTTCTCCCATTTGCTTCTGTGTTTAATCTTTTTTTCACGAGAACATTTTACTATGAAATATGAGGTGTTAATCAAAAATCAATTATTTGTCTATGTCCAACATCTAAATTTGTTGCTCTGCAGTTATATTTCTATTTCTGGAGTCCATAAGTTAGATTAATGAACAAATATGCCTACAGTTCTCACTATTTAAGATAACGTATGAATCTTCCATTTTGCAAACTGAAATGATCCACATGAAATTTAAATTGATATTTGACTTTTCTATCTTTCCATTTCAAAGTCTTAAATTGTTTGGAATTACTTGGAATTGTTCAACATTGAAGTCTTGTGATCTTCGTCTTATGATCTTCTGGTTGGGGACAAGTAAGTGCCAAATTTGGGCACTTTCAAAGTTGGAATCTTATTTATGAGAAATGGCGATGATTTTGTGATTGTCAATTTGAGATTTATTTTTAATTTATATAGTTGGTGCTTGATTTTATTCAATCTTATTGAACATTCTAATTACTGTAAGTTCTCTTCAATGTCTCTTATATGTCTGATTTTTTTCATAATATGTGTTCTATAGTTCTCATTGATAGGGCTGCAATTTGCAAATATTTCGAGCTTTATATTATTTCTACAAGCTAACTCAAAGTTTCACTTACATATCAGATACCGATGCCTTGATTTACGACGTCCTCATATGAATTCCAATATAATGTTGCGGCATAGAGTGGTAAAACTCATTCGACGATACCTTGAGGACATTCATGGTTTTGTAGAGGTATTAACTCTGTTTTTCAGTCTATTTGAGCTGCACGATGGATGCTAAAAAGCCTAAAATAAGCTTATAATAAAAAAATTGCACATATTAAAGTTTGCTTTCATGTTTTATAAAATTCCTTGTGTTGATCCTGACCTCTTAATGTTGTAAGGTAGATTGAGACTCCAATTCTATCTAGATCTACCCCGGAAGGTGCGAGGGATTATTTAGTGCCATCAAGAATTCAGGTATCTTCTACTAGTTTTGGATAGATTGTGAATTGCCCAGAGATTATTTTCACACTTTGTATTTCTTGCGAACTGTTGGTTAATTTGAATTGAGGCAAGGATAGGACTTTGTAAAGATTGCTGCGTTTCATTTAGTCATTGTTCTAGTCTGTTTTTACTCTTCCTCGAGTTAACTAAGAAAGGGATTTCAACCACGCTTAGTGTCACCGTGGTCCAGCCTAACTTTGTGTGTGCTAATTTTAGACTCTATTGATCTTATGGGTGCTTCAGATAGTCACTATGTGCCCATGGAACTGTGTATTGGAACTCTTTTCCCATTTTGTTGTTGTTGCAATATACTAAATGAGTTTTGGCATGCCATTATGTTATTTTATTTATTCTTTTATTTGCTCGCTTAGCAAAGATTTTGTTTTGGGGGAACACTGTATAAACGGCTACTTTATTTGTTTTTTTTTTTCTTTTCCTCTAGAAAAGTACCACTTTTTTTTTTGGTGGGGGGGGTGTAATGCTAGTATATCGAGCGGATTAAATATCAAAACTCAAAAGAATGCTTTAGTACATAGACAATGGATGTACTTTTGTCTTCGCATTTATCTATTGATTGGGTGATTTTGTTCGTGTAATGAAAATCTGATGCTTGATTCTTCTCTATGAAGCCTGGAACATTTTATGCTTTGCCTCAAAGTCCCCAGCTCTTTAAGCAGATGCTTATGGTCTCTGGATTTGACAAATACTATCAAATAGCAAGGTAATACAGTTTCAATGGGATACTTAGGCTGCGATTGGATATGAGCAAGATTTTATTTTCGTTCCGCTGGAGAATTTTTTTTGACCAAACATGCGATTGTTTATGAAAATTTTCAGAAAATATACTATTCTCCCACTTTCACTTTTTTCATTTTTTTCTTTTACCAATCACATCTACACATTTTTTCACAAAAAACTAATCATTATTACACATTCTCCCACAAATTTCACTATTCATTCACTCACACATTTCTAGCTACCAATCACATCCAATTATTATTTTACTATTTTTAAATCAAATCAACTTTCATCATTACATATCCATTCACACTCTCAAAATTTTCCAAAAACTTTCATCAGAATTTTTTTATCACTATTCTCTAGCGAAAAGAAAATTTTCAAAATGAAAGCATATCCAGTCGCACCCTTAGATCTTTTTTTCCTTTTTCTTTCTCTGCTATGATTTTGCTATATTTCTGCCTCTGAACCTGCCATGTATGCTGCTACTATAATATTTGCCTCTTATTGTAAAATCTCTATTCTAGTTCACAGTGCTTGTAATTGAGGTTTCCGAAAATTTCGATAACCATGAATTTCTTTTACTTTATCTTGGCGAAGAATACTCCACTTTCTGGAAATATGCTCGAATTGGAACAGTATTTCCGTCTGGCGGAAATATGATATGATACAGATTCATTTTTGTTTTCTTGCTTTCCAGGTGTTTCAGGGATGAGGATCTAAGAGCGGATAGGCAGCCCGAATTTACACAGCTGGACATGGAAATGGCATTCACTCCTCTGGAGGACATGCTGAAGCTCAATGAAGATTTGATTAGAAAGGTTATTCAGATTGGTCCTAGATTTGTATATAATATTTGGTCCTGATGAAAGATAAACATATAATAAAAAGTGAAAATATTTGGGGATTGTATATCGTATCTGCTCCGTTTGGTTTTAGGCTAATGAGCCCCAAAACACCTTTTTTTGCAATTCTCACCAATCACACAAGTCTTAACCAGGGAGCACAGATTCTCAACCACCATACTGGCTGATGAATGCCTTATCATGTGTACCTGTGTAAATTCAAATTCTTCAACTTAATGTTACACATGACTCTAGTGAAGGGTTTGTATATGTGGTCTCAAAGAATCTTCTAATAATTTTTTGGTTAATTTTCTGTTGGATTTTTACAGCTTCAAATGGGTAATGTAAACACAAACACTTGTTAGTACCGAAAGTAGTTTAGAGAATGTGGCCTACATGCATCTGATAATGTGTTCTTTGTACACAATTTTTCGCGGTGGTATTTTGGGTTATGATGATCCTGTCTCAACAAGGTGTTTTTTGTATTTGGTGACCAATGCTTCAAAGTTGATCTTATTTAGTAGGGTTTGAGCGTGTATGTTCCTCATCATGTGGAGATTTTAGTTATATTCATCCAGAGTTTTTTCAAATTATATGGAGTTCATCACGACCAGATAAATTATTGCAGGTTTTTCTTGAGATCAAAGGAGTTGAACTACCAAACCCTTTTCCAAGGCTAACATATGCTGAAGCTATGAGAAGATATGGTTCAGACAGACCAGATACGCGTTTTGATCTTGAACTGAAAGATGTAATTTCTTTGTTGACTTGTTTACGGTTTCGTTTTTCGTTTTCATTGGGTTGGCGAGGAAATAAACCTAACTCTGATTGTGGAATTTGACAAATTTTAAATTTTCCTCTCTGGCTGCTGGTGCGACATTGTCTTTTGAGAAATAAGTATGTTCATTGAATTGGTTGTTTTTTGTTTTACCATTTATGTATCTGTTAGTCATGTGGTACATAAGATTTATTTGTATCTATCTATCATCTCTTGTTTTAGTGATTTTCTCTATGTATTACCTTCTATATGTTCATTAGCTCTACTGAAAGTGAGTTTATTCTTTTGATTCACACGTGACAAAATCATGCCTTCCATCTTGAAAAATTTAAGTCTTGTGTATACTTTACGGTCCACTTTGCTCCAGATGTAGTGAAATGGTTTATGTGGTAATTTGACATCAGTCAGCACCAAGGTCTATTAGGGCACTCCAAGTTTTTCACCTGTTGTTAGATGATTCCGGTTTGCTGAGAGCTGTACTTCATAAGATTTTTCTTTTAAATAAATAAAATGTAGTTGGAGGGATATGATCTAAGACATCTTATGAATGTCAAATGTGACTGACAAATGGGGTGTGTAGTAGATTTATTTGTTTCATCTTGTTAGCTTTCCCTTAGAGAAGATGTGAAGGTTTTATTCGATGCTGGACGGCAATATATGGAATTTAATCTGATGTAGCCTGAATATAATAAGAATATTGATATTGCTTTTCTTGGAAAATAACCGACTTTTTTTTTTTTTTTTTTTTTCTGATTTTGATGAAATTGTGTTCTACCTGCAGGTATCCGATGTTTTCAGGAATTCTTCCTTTAAGGTTTTTGCAGATACCTTGTTGACTGGGGGTGTTATTAAAGCACTATGTGTTCCTTCAGGAGCCAAAAATTATTCAAATAGTGCTCTTAAAAAGGGCGATATTTACAATGAAGCTATTAAATCTGGAGCAAAGGGTTTGCCTTTCTTAAAGGTCTCAAATGATGGTAACAAAAGATGCAATGTGCAAATTAAATGTGCTTTACATGGTGCAAAAGTTGTCACTATTAATTTAGAGTAATGTACTATTGCAGGCGCTCTTGAAGGGATTCCTGTGTTAGTATCAAGTTTGGACACAAATGAGCAAGATTATTTGCTGAAAAAATTATCTGCTAGTTCTGGTGATCTTATATTGTTTGCAGTGGGTAACCATGCATCAGTTAATAAAACTTTAGACAGGCTGAGGCTGCATGTAGCTCATGATTTGGGCTTGATTGATCCTGTAAGTCATTGACTTGGAATGTTTCTAGCTTAAATTATATTTATCTGTACAATGTTTTTTTAGTTAGCACTTTTCTTGTCTGACCTTTATATTGTTCTTTTCTGGGGTTGTTAGTCAAGGCACTCGATCCTATGGGTTACTGATTTTCCAATGTTCGAGTGGAATGACTCCGAGGAGAGGCTTGAGGTTTGTACAATCTTTATATCATTCCAATTTTGCAAGTTTTTACGATGTTCATTTCAGGAGATGTATTGGAAAAAAATTCTTTCGACACATCCCGTGCTAGTTAGCGTGAATATAATCTTAAGTTTTAATTGTGTCCCGTGCTAGTTTGTGTACACAAAATAATATCTTGAGTTTTAACTGTGTCAGGTTGAAACAGAACTGAAATGTGGGGGTTTGGGGTACAACTTTATCACATTTCACTTGAATTTGCTCTCCTGGGATGTTTGAGCTTTATTGTGATGTTAAAGATTGGGTTTCTTTTGTATGATTACGTCTTTTATGTGTCCTTTGGATAAGTTATTATGAGTGTGAAGTTGTGGGAAACGATAATTTTTTGGAAGATTTTGAAAAACTCCTCTTCAAGCTTCAAAAAGGATTGAAAGAACTCGGGAATATGCCAACAATTATACTTAATAAGAATAATGATGATAACATAGTTCAACTCCTATTTGAATGTACAATCCTAACGTAGGTCAAACAGGACCGACTCAGAAAATAACTGAATTTGACCCAAAATATCATATTGCATGACCAAGAAAGTGGTATGATATTAGGCTCAAAAAACAAATACAGAAAAAAATTAATAATCCCCAAATGACTTGAAACAGAAAAATATCCAGATGGGGCCTGAAATAGTGGAATTTTGGGGTCCATGGGGGGCCCTAATGATCTTCAAGTTGTGAGGGGTTAGGTCCATTTCGTAGACAAGCGTGCACTGAAGAATTTCTAGATATGGCTGAAGAATTTAGTAATATATTTTCTTGTGTACTAACATGATATAATTCCTTTTTGTAGGCCTTGCATCACCCATTCACAGCTCCTAACCCTGAGGATATGAAGGACCTTGCTTCTGCCCGTGCCTTAGCTTATGACATGGTTTACAATGGCGTAGAGGTACATGAATTCTAGTTTTGCTTTAGAAGCAGCAGTTTTGAATTGGGAGTAAATAAGACGTGATTCACTGTCTATTTGTTAGATCGGTGGAGGAAGCTTAAGAATTTACAAGCGGGAGGTCCAAGAGAAGGTTTTGGAAATAGTTGGTATTTCCCCTGAACAGGTAATATATATCGGTATTTTCAAATAACTTTACAAAGAGTCAATTATTTTAGTGATCCTACTTATTTGCGTTCAAAAGTTAAAGATACGAGAACCTTCTGTCACATGCATCAAGTTTCAACCTTCTATCAAAATATGAAGTTGCAAGTGATTTGCCTCGTAAAATTGATAATGCATTGCTTAGGGAAAAAAAAAATTGATAGTGTGTCCTACTTGAGGTAGTTGGTTCTCTTTTTCTTTACCAATAATGACGATTTGGAAAGAACTGTGAAGGATTTTTAAGATGATCAGATAAAGCCTCAAGAACTTGAGGCTGTATGTTGCTTTTCATTTTTATCAACATTCTTTTATTGGATGTCAGATTATGATTAAAATGGTCCGTATGTTTTATGTGCAGGCGGAAGCGAAGTTTGGATATCTTTTGGAGGCTCTTGACATGGGTGCTCCTCCTCATGGTATTTGGATGCCTTTGTAATCTTGAAGTAAAATTGTTTTCAAATCGTAAATATACTGCTTATATCGTATGTGGTTTATTAAGATCCAATGTTTGTGCCGAAATGAATGTTGATAATAACAGTAACATAACAAAAGCTGAAGTAGCCATGGAAATGAGCTTTATAAGATTTGAAGTGGCCATCTAGGGAGTTGCATTTTGTCTAGTTTTTCGAAAATGGTCATGGCTTGGGAAAAGATATTTTATTTCGAGATTTCGGTTCATCGAACTTCTGAAAAATAGGGGTTTTATTGCTCTTGCAGAAAATCCTACTTGAAAATCTCTAAAGCATTTATTTGGTTCAAGTTGAACTCTCTGCATTGATATATTATTGACGCTGTATTGGAGGACTGGTAGGTCTTTTGTTTGACAGAAATGAAAACTTTCTTGGGCATTTATTGCCTTGATGTAAAAATCTGGTTGACATTGTGTGTTGATCTTGCCGTATTTTCTTTTCCGTAATTTCTTTTCATGATTGTAATATTTATTCATGTTAAATTTAAGGGAATAAATTACAAAAATACCCTTGAGGTCTAGTCTAATTATGAAAAGAAAAACCCAGCTGTCTTCAAATTATAAATATCCACTTGATATTTGTCTCTATTTTGCAAATTACGCCCCGAGGAAGGGGGTATTTGTCGAGTAAGTGCAACTTGAATGAAATGTTTGTAATGCTCGATGGGGTATTTGTAATTTTAAATTAAAAGACAATTGAAATTTTTTGTAATTAGGCTAAAACCTCAGCAGTAGTTTTTGTAATTATCCATTTATTTAATGGACATGTTATCATGGAACTCGTTATTCATATCTAGATATTTTACCGGTATGCTCTTGTGCAGGAGGAATCGCTTATGGGTTGGATAGACTGGCAATGCTACTGGCAGGGACTAGTTCCATTAGGGATGTAATAGCTTTCCCAAAAACGACTACGGCCCAATGTGCCCTTACTCGTGCACCATCCGATGTGGATCCCCAGCAACTAAAGGATCTATCATTTCAGACAACAATAAGTTCTTGAAGTGTTTCGATCTCACATTCATGTTTTGTTGAATCACTTTTGTCCTAACCTCTCTTGGAAAAGGAGGGTGGTGATGGTGGATAACAGTTATCATTCGATTTTGTATAGTAGTTACGTGTTTTCATTTTTTCCTCGCGACAAACGACGTTTCTATGCTTTAAGTCTCTTGAAAAATCGAGGTTTTTGTATATTTATTATGCGTGGCTTGCTCGTATATGGCGAGATGGAGTCCACAGCAATGTACACTAGCTTTTTTGATATGACTCAGAAAATAAAACCAAATTTTGTTGGAACTGATATGTATCCTCTGTTTGGGAAATAGAGGTTGCTCTAATACTGCACCTGCTAAATACAATTACACATTGTAGGATAAATATGGGGTATTTAGGATATTGCACACGGAATTACACTCTATTGGCACAATGCACCCTGAAATGGTAATTTTTGCAAATTGTACTCCAGAAATAGAATTAGTGTTGCACTTTGCACCCTCAAGCGATTTTTGCCTGCGGGTTGAACAATGCGGAAACGTTTGTATTGTGCGTAAGTAGCCACCAAAGTCTCTGAAATTTCAGTTTGCCCTATGTACTTTCGTCCATTATTATTTTAACATTATGTTTATGATACGGCCCAACAAATAGATAAAGAACTAGTGAATGTTGAAGGAAAGGCCCATCCAACAATTAACAAAGGCCCAACCCACATTAGACGTCCATCTATGTGGTTGAAGGATTAAGAGGTGGGTGACGTGGAGAATATTTTTCAGAGTTAAGTTACTAGTGGGCACTAGAGGCATATTATAGCTGAACAATCTGAGGCAAAGGAATTATGGGAATGTTTGTTTTCTACTACTTTTTCTCTATTCTATATGTAATTCCTTCTATATTTTATGTATATAATAATTTGGTTAGTCGATGTATATAAAATATTATATTTGGAAGATTGTAGGTTGGTGGGTTTAAATATATATAATTAAAAAATAGATTAACACACACCCATGTGGGATGTGTGTGTGTATGTGTTGATCTAAATTGAAAATATAGGTATAGACCCAAATGCTTGGGTAGAAACAAACAGTAATAGTGGGCTAATCTACTTTTTTCTCCCTATATTCCATTATGTACAGGAGTTTGTACTCACTCAAAGTACTACTAAAAGTATCTCGTATCCTTTCACTGAGAGGTGTGGCAATGACGAAATCCGATCTTCCTACCATGATCAAGGCTTTGCAGCTACAACAAGAGGATCAAATGGTGCTAATGCAGAAACAAATTGAGAACCAGAACAAAACTATGAGTCAAGTAATGCAGAAGTACATGGTTGTGGTGGATGCGAGGTTGGAGGAACTGAGTTCCAATTTCCAACCCAGTGCTGGAAGTTCTGCCAGAGTGACATCAAACCAAATTTTGCAGTTCGGTGGGCGTTGCAAAATACACGGGGAATTTCGATGGGCAACCGATGTTTCGTTCAATGAAAATGGATATTCCCCGCTTCGATGGGAATGACCCGGATGGATGAACTTTCAGGTTGAAGAATTTTTCGAGTTTCATGGAACACCGAGTGATTTGCGACTTCGGATCGTCTCTTTTCACATGGATGGTCGAGCTGCGGTGTGGTTTCAGTGGATGAAGAGAAATTGTCTCCTCACTACTTAGGAGGAATTCCTGGGTAATGTTCGAAATCGATTTGGGAGTTCAGCGTATGAAGATCCCCAAGGCACCCTCTCCAAACTCATTCAGGTCTCTACCGTTGCTGAGTTTCAATCTTCATTTGAGGAGTTAATGGATAAAGTTACGGGCGTGCCGGAGTCATTGTTTGTGAGTTTTTTTATCACCGGCCTCAAGCTTGAAATTAGGCGAGATATGATGGTTTCTCGTCCAACTACATTGATGGAGGCATTCTCCCTGACCGGGTTTATGAAATGAGATTTGAAGAAACTAGAGCAATTAACAGATATGGGTCCAAGTGGGGAACAATGGGCAACTTGGTCCAATATTCTATTGGGCCTACTCAATCAAAATTGCCATCCAATTACACAGAATCTTCCCGTAACCCGAATATAACCCTTAATCAAAAGGCCGACATCCTTGTACCCAAATGCAATTTTCCACCTTCACCACGGACAAACCCTAACCCAAATCGGATTCACACAGCAGCTACATCTCCTGCATACACCCAATCTGCCGATTCCCTTACTTTCACCATTGGATATCAAAGAGAACAATAGAAGAGTCTCTGCTTCACATGTGATAAAAAATATGACCCAAACCATCGGTGTCGTGGATTGAAGAGGAGGTTACTGGGGACGTTTCGAGCTTGAAATTCATTATCAGGGCAAGTGAATCTCGTTCCTATGGTTATGGGGTGAGATAAATGGGCGGGGTGCGTCTTATCGATAGTGGTAGCACACATAATTTCATAAATCCATTGAATGCGAAAAATTGGGGTTACGGATTGAAGCTATTCCGATGTTTCAGGTATTTATTGGAAATGGGGACTTATCTGACTTGCCAACACAAATCCTTGAAGATGGAAATGGAGTTCCAACATAATTCATTCTCCTTGGAATTTTTTGTGCTGCCAATTGAGGGTCCCGATTCCGTATTAGGGATTCAATGGTTGCAAGGTTTGGTAAAGGTGTGCCATGATTATATGGAAATGATTATGGAGTTTGAAGTTGATGGGAAGACTGTTCAGCTTCGAGGAGAGAACTGCTCCTCTTTGGGGTCAATCACATTTCACCACCTGCAAGCTCTAATTCATGATAAGGAAATTTATAGCATGTATGAAGCCTATTTCCTTCCCTTGCAAGGTGACGACGTGGTGGGTGCGGATAATAATATGTTGGCTAGCTTTTCCGAGGGCCTACCACCTGAAACATTGGAGGTCCTACATCATAATGTCCAAGTATTTGCTACCCCAAAAGGACTACCCTATCATACCATTGATCATCGAATCCAAAGTAAGCCGGTAATTAAGTGTGAGGCTGTATAGGTACCCTTATTTTTTGAAGTATGAAATAGAGAAATTGGTGAAAGAAATGTTGGAACAAGGCCTGATTCACAACAACCAAAGCCCTTACTCGTCGCCAGTGTTACTCATACGTAAAAATGAGGAGATATACCATTTTTGTGTGGATTATCGAGCACTTAACAACATTGCAATCAAAGTTAAATTCTCTATCCCAACAATGGATGAGTTATTAGATGAGTTGGGGCGATCCTGGTATTTTTATAAATTGGATTTACGTGTCGGGTATCGTCAAATCTGGATGCACCCCAAGAATATCACGAAGATAACTTTTCGAACAATAGATAACCACTACGTATTTGTTGTCATGCCGTTTGACCTTACTAATGCACCCTCCATGTTTCAAGCAACGATGAATAGATTGTTCGCACCATATCTAAGGAAGCATGTCATCGTTTTTTCATAATATACTAGTATATAGTTCGACGTTAGAAGCCCACAATGAGCATCTTGAGCAATCACTACAATGCTTGCGAGAGAATCATTTGTTTGTCAAGCTCGCGAAGTGCTCCTTTTGTCAAGCCACAGTCATATACTTGGGACATATAGTATTCACTGGGGTGATACATGCGGGGTATTATCCCCGCTTCATAAAGGGGTATGCCACAATCGCTGCTCCTCTCACGGAATTATTAAAAAAATATTCATTCGGCTGGAATTAATGGGTGGAGTCAACCTTTTCAACCCTCAAAACAACGATGGCAATGGCTCTGGTCTTATCTCTATCGGACTTTTCACATCCTTTTATTATCGAAACTGATCCATCTAATATTGGTGTGGGGGAAGTCTTATTATAAGAGCAACATCCCATTTCATACTTTAGCAAGAAGTTGGGTGTGAATGTGTAATATGCTTCGACATATCATAAGGAATTTTTGCTATAACTGAGGCTGCTAGAAAATGGCGTCAATATATTATAGCTGAACAATCTGAGGCAAAGAGATTATGGGATGATATTTGTTTTTTGCCACTTTCTTCTCTATTCTATCTATAAATTTCTTCTATTTTCCCTTTTAAATTCTCGTATACTGAAGTTTGTACTCACTCAAAGTAGTACTAAAAGTAATATCTCATATCAGTTTATTGCCAGTCATGTCTTTATATTAGATCTAAATTCTAAAAGTCATACCCCTTGTCAAAGAACTCTGGGTTTTATTTTTGTTCCAAAGATTTAACTAGTATATGGCTATATTAGAGTGTATTTTATTGTTGTTGCATTTTAAATTAGTTTTTTTTGTAAAAAAAATTATGTTATTTTTTATAGCACCTATGTAATCCATCTGTTTGAATTTCAATATTAACTAAAAATAATAATGGAAAAGTTATAAATAAATTAATTAAATTAAAAATACAACTTCTAAAATAGTAAATGATTTACTAAAAAAATAGTAAATAATTTTATTTAAATGAAGATATAATTAAAGATTAATGAAATAATAGTGGGCCCCCAAAAATATTTGGTGGTTGGGATATTTGATTGTGGGATGTAAGATATTAGAAGAGTGAAATACTTGGTTGATGATGTTCAATAATGGGTCCGCAAATATTTGGAACAAATATGCCAACCGTTGTGGATGCTTTTATGATTCTCAAATGCCCGGTGGTTAGTTTATGTCCGGACATTTACACATCAACAATATATTTCTTCTCACAACGGTGATGAGACATTTAATGGGGACATTGGGAGAAATATCCCTTCCAAATGTCCTCCACTGTAGATGCTCTTAGCAGTTTGCCAAATGATTTTTGGGTAAACAAATTCCATCCAAAATGGCTTGAGGGTGCAAAGTGCATTACTAATCCTCATTTCTGAAGTGCAATCAGCCAAAAATACAATTTTAGGGTGCAACGTGTCAATGGAGAGTTATCCGAGGGTGCAATATGCCAAATTGAATTTTTGGCAAATTGCGCCATTAAAATACAATTATCTTGGCACTTTGCACCTGAAACACATTTTATATTACTAGTTAGGTAATCCAAATAATTTTTTTATTTAATTAAAATTAAATTTTATAAATGTAATATTTTTATTAAATTATTTTTTATATATAGCAAATGTCACTCGTGTAATTTGATCATAAAATAAAATTTGCAAAATTAAAATTAAATTTTTAGTAGGTGAAATATGGTTAGGATATTTTGAACCCGAAACATGATACTTACATGATATTATCATTGAACAAAATACAATGAATATTAAAAAAACTAAAGAGTAATTTAAAAAAGATATTCCAAGATCTCATTTTGCATCAATTCAACTCTTGTTTTACTTTTTTAAGTGTCTCATTCTTCTTCTTATTTATTTTTTTGCAATTTCTTTTAATGCATTCTTAGCCCAAACGTGATTGATTGGCGTATGTATGTCTTCCTCTTTTATTTCATCTCCGAAATGTGTGTTATTTTCTCGACTAAACTATCATATTAAGTTTTCCATTTACCACCCGTGCCTTTGCCTTTTTGTTAAGAGTGATGAGCAAGTGAAATTTCTTTTCGTATGTTCTCATTTCCAAACACCTATTTTCAGTTTTGTACTATTCATAAAATCGAAAATATTTTTGTTTCAAGTGTTTTTACTAAAAATAACTCATTTTAAATTAATTTTCAAAGCTATTTTTTAACATATTCTCCTACCTTGTCATTCAATTACATCTATCAAATTTACATCATTATCTCTCACTTTTCACCAAAATAATTGTTTGGTCAACTCCTAACTTATCAATAAAATTATTTCAAATACATAAAAATATATTTTTATTTGTATGACGTGCTTTTGTGTAAAAAAAAAAAAGTTTTTAAAAAAATACTCAACCAAATATCAATTCATTTTTAAACCTATATTTATTCTCAAAATTTTACATTCAACTAAACATATTTTCATTTACTTACTCTCAAGGAAAATAGTGGAAATGAAAATTCTCAATTGAAATGTGGCCATGTGAGTCCTTAGCTCCATGTAATGTTTTCACTCGCATGTTGTTCCTGATTAAATTAAATATTTATATATTAGAAATGAAGATAAAAATAAACTAATCAATAAAATTGAAAATGGACAATAAATTAAAATTGAAGAAAAGTCGCATGCTCATATCATATAAATTATTAAATCATGGTCCATTTTCATACTATGCCAACTATATATTAATGAAAAAGAAAAAATAAAAATATGAAGAAAGATAAGTAATCTATAATATAATATTATTACATATTCAATCAATGTTGAATATTCACTAATTGAAGATCCATACATATAGTAACTCCCTACTCAAACATAAATGAAAGCACATTGTACTGCATTCAATTGTAATCTATATTTAAAATTCATGAAATAATGATTAGTATTTGATGGATTAATAAAATATTTAAGTACTTCAAATATTATTAATACCTTTGTGTTGTTTCAAAATCTTCCTCCTTAGATTTATTGCAAGTGGCATTTTTTTATGTATGTTTTATTTCTGCTTTGTCAATAATATTTTTGAAATAATATTACATATCCTGTAAATAGAAATTAGTTAATATACTATACAAGTTAATTATAGATTGTGAGTACATGTATAACTATGTTGATATGATTGTTAAATTTTCAACATTGTTTCAATATATAATTTATTTTTAATAAGTATACTTTTGGATGGTTGGAGACGCCTTTTTATATTAGTTTTAATATTTTTTTGCATTAGATGATTATAAATAATTAATCTTGTAATTTTACATGCTAAAATTTGATAACCCAAATTTTTGCATTAATAAAAAAATTTAAATTTGAATCATGTTAAATCGTATATTCGTTATTACAAAAAAAAAAAAAACATAGATAAAGATTAATGAATAAAGCTTGGACAATATTTATTTTTTTTCAAAATTTTAGTTATAACTTATATTTCACTAATCTTAAAACTAATTATTTTTTTTTATAGGAAATACAGATATTTCTTTGTAATTCTCAATAATCTCAAACCCCCATCTTCACGTATCTAAAAACTGTGTAATTTAATTATTTCACAATTTAGGGAGAGTGATAGATGATAAATCTATTATTTTATGGGATATTTGCAACCAAAAGTGAATTTAGAAAATATATTTTGTCATCCTATTTATTTAAATCAAATTAAATAAAATTAATCTTATTTATTTATTTTTTTTTATCTTCATTTATTTGTATATTCATACTCTTGCTTCTTTTTGTAGATGTGTTTAATTATTAAGAAAATTAAAAAAATATTATAAATGTATATTTTTACATAACACTCAACCTTTTCCCTTTTTTCTTTCTTTTTCCCTTTTTTTTCATTTTAGCCCTCTGTTTTGCATCATTTCTATTCCTTCACACTTATGATTTTTTGACTCTAAATCCAAAATCTCAGACAACTACAATATATTTTAATGACAAAGATGCCACATACCTCCAAGGTACTTAAAGATTGTTCCACTCTAATTTCAGTAAGTTTTACTGACAATTTTTCAAGTTTATGTTCAATTATTTCAATTAACTTCATACTCATAAAAAGAAAAAAAAAAACTAAAATTGAGTCTACAAAGAGAACTGAATCACAAGAAGTACTATTTCTTCTCATTGGCAGCGGCATAATCTTAATTCTTAACATGATCTTTTTTTTTTCTTTTTTTAATAAATTGGGAGCAGTGGTTGGAGGGGATGGGATAAATTTCAAAAAAATGAAAGATACAAGTTCGAACTCTGGTCAATACCCTTAAAAGAGTGAATGATACTATTTGAGCTACAAACTCGTGGTATATAATTTATATTCCATATTATGTAAAAAAAAAATATAAGACAAAAACATAACATTTTTTGACCACATCAATTAGGAAAAAACAGTGGAAATTAGGGTTGTGCACGGGACTTGGAGATCACTGGAACCGAACCGATACCCGAACCAAAAAATATCCGAACCGAAAATATCCGTTGACCTTTTGACTTTCTCCGAACCAAACCATCCCGAAAAATTTTTAAGTGCGGTTACGGAGATTTTAAAATATCCGTCATCGAGAACCATACCGTTCCGCATCGAACAAAGATCCGAAGATAGAACCGATTTTTAAGAATTTTTAATACAAACATATATATTATTTTTATCTTATTTATATTTTGATATTGTGATACCCACATTTAATTAACCTAAAAATTATCGATATGATTAATTAATTATTATATTAAGTTTCTAAGAATTTATATCATTTAACTAGTCTTTTGCCCGTGCAATGCACGGGGCGTGTTCCATCAAGGCACATAAATTGCATGTATATAAGAGTTACACTATTAATGAATATAAAAACGTAAAATACAACTTCTAACAAATCAAGTTAACTACATTTCAAAATTATAAATTTTGGAATACTTCTTTATACACAAAATTATTCGTCTGTTTGATTCTATTTTACCGTCGTCACAAACTAATATTTTCAAACTCTTACGATCGTGACTCGTGAAACAACAACATATAATTGATCATAATCGAAAATTGAGTTCTTTATAGGAGAATTAATGAAAATAATTAAGGAGATTAATTATTCTCATTATTTGCTACGTTTTAATAAAGCATGACATCAACATGTATATTAAATTTCCTTATTGTCGATACTTATATGTTATACTTTTAAAAGTTTTGTACATCTGAAATACAATAATTACACATCAATGATCCATAGTAAATTAAAAAACCATCAGCTTTAGATTTACAAAATTTTTGACATATATTATTCAATGGTTAATTTTATTTTGGTATTGACAGAATTGGATTGCAATCAATCAAATAATTAATGGTTAGTGAAGGATGTATTGATGATGTTTCACTGATGGAGTGGTGGAGCTAATGTTTCGGGGATAGAGTTATGTAAAAGTATATGTGTTATTAGAACACATGTTTTTGATATAATTCTAGTTGAGATTGTATTATTTATTATGAATTTATAATTTGTGATTGTGTTGTCCTTTATGGTTGTAGTATTTATTTTGAGATTGCACTAAAAAAAAGGAATGGACTATAATTATATGGTGATTTTTATATTCATTTTTTATTTTTTCTTATATTGTGTGTTTTACTTTTGATTAATCTCTGTTTCACCGTTCCGAACCATACCGTCCCGAACCGTCCCGTTAGAACCGAATTCCCGTACCGAACCGTCACGAGTTTTGATGCGGTTGTCTCTTTTTTTTCTACGGTTCGGTTCGAGATTGATTTTAAAATCTCGAACTTGGGCGTTACGAGATTTATGAATCTCCGAACCGTCCCGGACCGTGCACACCCCTAGTGGAAATGGCAATACTTAGAGCTTGACATTTGATAAGTATATAAATGCCCGTTCATTACTTTTGTCCCTCAATATTCCTACTGCTGACCAACAAAAACACCAAAGCTTCTTTAGTTTAGAGTTAATGTGAGAAGATGAAGGATGAATAGAGATTTTGGGATTTGATTTTAGCTCAATAGATATTTTATTGCCCTTTGTTATTATTTTATTTTTTCCGCATAAACTACCAATTTTTTTCTTTAGATAATGAAATGAAAAGACAAATATACCCCTTTGCAAATGGCTCTTATCACATTTCTTGCTTAAAATATGCATATTGCCAAATGAGAATAATTGTAGGTGCAATATGCCAATTACCCAATATATGAGTGGTTTAATTCTTTTGTTCAAAAAAAAAAAAAAATAAAGAAGGAAAGTTAGATTGCATTTTATTTCAAAAATAAAGAAAATCAGGGGAGAAATCTTTGTGCAATCTTTAATATTTGATTGCCAAATAAAACTCAAATCATAGATTCATCATTCATCTTTTGTGCATTAATTGCAGTAATTTAACATTACCAAATATGAACTCGAGGTTTTATGGAAACTAATATTTCATTACCAAATATGAATTCGAGATTTTATGGAAATTATATATTCAAGATACATTAATCAATCCCTAAACTCAATTTAACGTTCAATTTTTCTTACATTCTTCATTCAAGTTTTTGTCATTATATTTCTAAAAGCATACTTATTTACTAAACATTCAAGAAACACAGAGCATTAATAAATAAAGAAATGGTGATGTTGAGAGAAAACAACCACATGATGAAGAAAACAACCCAAGGAAGAAAAAAGATAGAAATTAAGAAAATAGAAAATCTCAGTAACCGCCAAGTCACGTTTTCCAAGCGGCGCGTGGGCCTGTTCAAAAAGGCGAGTGAGCTGTGCATCCTCAGCGGCGCCGAAATCGCGATTATCGTCCACTCGCTCGGCAAGCGCGTCTTCTCCTTCGGCCATCCCACGGCGGACGCCATCGTCGACCGATTTCTCAATGGCAATGGCGGAGCCGAGGAGGCGCGTGAGAATCACGCGGTGGTGGCGAACACGCGTGACTACAACAGGCACTATTCCGACGTCTGCAAGGAGTTGGAGGTGGAGAAGAAGAGAAAGGAGGTCATCGAGGAGGCCAAGATGGTGGACGGCGGCGCCGGCGAGGGTTTGTGGTGGGACGAGGAGGTGGACGGGCTGGAATTGGACGAGTTGGAGCAGTACGCGGCGGCGCTGGAAGAGCTTATGAAGAATGTCACGATGAGAGCGGACGATCTCATGCTTATACAGAGCTCCAACGCCTTGCCGGCGCCGCCGGCAGCCGGTGGAATGACGATGCACAACCTCAACATGGAGGCGGCGGCGGGGTGTTCAATGGGTGATGAAACGACGGCGTTAATGAATCAGAATCAAATTAGCAGTGGATTTGATTATGATAATTTCATTATTCCTAATGGGTTCGGACATGGGCAGCTGCAGCTTTAAATCGGCGAGGTTTTTTTTTTTTTTTTTATTGCACGGAACTAATTAATGTTCTCTTAATTACTATGTTAACTTTGTTTTCATTTAATTTTCTCGTTGAACTTGTTGATTTGTTTTTCTACTGAAGAAATGGTACAGTTACATGCATGATTAATCTAGGTTTTTTTTTTCCTTTAATGTTTTCTTGAAGTCATGGTTAAATTTTTTGAATAAGATAACACATCATGAATTGAGACATGGAGCACTGCTGCTGAAGAAGAAATATTTGTAATGTTTGAACGGAATTAGGGTTAGTTTTATGTTATTATTAGAGTTATTATGATTTGAAGCCACCAGCAGTACTTGGATCCTATGCATATTTATCAGCAGGATGTAATAGAAACAATATTGGTGGATATACATTTGACTCTGAAACCAAGCTATCGAGCAAACTATGTCCCATTTTCCCTACATTCACCCACATGAACACTCTGACAACATCAATATCTGCAAAAAAAAAAAAAAAGTGGCCGTTAGTTAGCTAGCCACCTAATATCTTCACTCTGCTTCAATATCTTCACTATTAGTTCCTTCAGTTTGTATCTCAGGCAGAGTATCAAGATCCATGCGAACATTTTTCTCAGAATCAGATAAATCGACATTGTCAGCCTGAGTTTCTTCAAGATTCTCGGTTACTGGAGATTCCAAGACTTCATCAGTGCCATCTATTAAATCCAATTTCTCATTCTTTTCTGTTGCAGAGTTCGTCTCGTTCCCTACTTCTACCGAACCCTCTGATTTAGCTATCTTGACCAATGCAGACGAATTAGAGAACTCCTCAAAGTTCGACTTGGATTTAGCATCACCTATCGAATTAGAGTCTAAAGTAGAATTCTTGGCCTGCTCTAAAGCAATAGTTGGAAATTCGGATCCTTGATTTAATCCAGACTCACTCCTGGTGACATTTTGCAATGATAAGTTGGGATTTCGTGTTGTGACCTCAGTTGTGCTGTTTCTCGTGTCTATATTACTATTGGACACTTCTATCAGTGTGCTATTAGGAGGTGAGCCATTCAACAAATCGTCCAAAGTACTTTCCTTGATCTCACTGGTCGTTAAATTTTTTCATCATCTGTCACGTTTGATGGATTTTCACTTTTAGCCAATTCACCACCTTCCACACTGTAAGTCTCTTTGGTTTCCTGTTCCAATGTGTTCCCAGGGCGCTCGTTAGAATTATTCACACGTTCATTTACATTTTGAATAGTCTCTATACGGGTATCATGAGTCACTGCACTAGAAGCATCATCCGCCTTGTAAAGTACCTCACGTGCCTCATCAGAATCTTTTTCTTCCGTTTCGTTCTCAACACCATCTTCTCTCTCATCATCTAAAATATCCTCTTCTCGATCAACTTCTGCATCTAAGTTCTCCACTTCTTCATGCTTATTTTCTTGAACTTCTTCTTCTGTGTTTTCGTCATCTTCTGCTTCTTCATCGTGCGGCTCATTCTTAGTCATAATTTCCTCGACTCGGGGATGGATATCTTTCCTTCCGAGTTTTATAAATCCACCATTATCTCTCTTACTAAGAGAGGCTTTTGCATCAATTTCCTCAAATTCTTTCGTCTTATCGTGAGAATGTTTGACTTGGTAAATCAACCAAAAGCAAACGGCGAGCAGAAAACAAATTTGCAGAGCATGCTTAATTTTGATTTTCTTGGATCTCTGGTTCCTACTAGAGGACTGTCTGTACATTATAATGATTTCCTCAAGAAGCTTTCTTTGCTTGTTATCTTTTCTCACTGGTAAGTGTCATAAAACATGCCACAAAATAAAAGACCATTCAGTAAAAGAAATAAAAAATCTAACATCATCATGAAATGATATATTCATGGACCTATATTATGAATTTTAACAGAATAAGCAGTTTTTCTCTCTAAACCATATTTTGAATGAAATTACATGTCAATGATGGGTTATTCAACAACGACAAATATAACATTACTAATTTCAGATGAACTACACGACCTACTACGTCAACAGATTTGCTCATAATTTCGCATCATCAATGTTACTTTCACATACCCGATTTGATAGCTCAAATTCAACATTATCATCAATCCCTTCACAACATTTTCCGGCGTATTTACAGTGGGAAGTCCAAGGACTTTGACAGGCCTAAATCTCTTTTTTCCTTTCTAAACCCTAGAACTCCCATATATATAAGCCTTTGTTTTGGGTATCAGAAATTTAAATCATCTTAATCCAAGTCAAATTCCACATAGTTAATTTCAACGACAAGGCTCCATTCAGCTCTCCGCCAGCTTCATCCATATAATGTTTTCCTATATACTCTATAATCAAAACAAAGAGGGATTAATGGTAGAAAAACTGACGAACACATCAATCTTACATACAAGCCCAGTGTTACATATTAAATCAGAGACGAAATAATGCAGAAACACTAGAAACTTCTAGATTAATTTCACTAATTAATGAATTGAAGTCAAAATCGAACTTCTACAGTAGATACATAAAAAACACATTTCCAGAAACACTTCATTCGAGACAACAAATCAATGAACAAACTCGGAGAGTTTTTTATGATTGCATCCAGGCACTCATAACTCAAAGCCACCACAAATAATTAAACGGAAAAAAATTAATAACATACACAAAAAGAATGAGAGGAAAATTACCTGGAGAAAATGAAAACAGGGAAGAAGGTCTGCAAACTAGCAGCAGCACAGTAACTTGAAAGTGATAAAAAGAAAATGAAAATTTACAGCAGCTTCAAACTGTTAAGGCAGAGAAAATTGTGAGAAAAATAATGGAAATCAAAGAGTAAAAATTAAGTTGTTCTTGCGATTTTTTGCTACGGAGTGTACGGAGAGAGCTGTAAATTGAGTATATTCAGAGAACAGTCAGGCATTTGGTGTTTCACACTAACACCGCTATTCTCTGCAGTTTCATTCCTACAATGTCTTACAGTTTATTCTATAGTCGTTGTTATGTAATGAGAATCCAAAAGTTCTCAGAATTTTCCTCCGATCTCTTACGGGGTATGTTAAAGTCGTTGGTGGAGCAATGAATTGGGTTTTTTTTTTTTTTTCTTTTTTCTTTTTTGAACACAACAATGACTTGGGAGTTGGGATTGTTAGTTCAACTGTGAAGTGTGAACCTTGTGAAAGGACTCGTGACTTTAGTTCAACTGTATCTACTCTTTTTATTTTCTTTATATAGTTGTATAATTTTTTGTTTGTCTTAGCTTCTACACAGTAATTTTGATAGAAAGAAAAAAAAAAAAAAGAATAAGGTTGCAATTGGGTACCATTCCATTTTGAAAGTTTTATTTCTACTTTTTTTTTGAGTTACGCACACACGCTTCACTGGGGATTGAACCCCTAACCTCCCACACATTGGAGGAAGTGATACCACTAGGTCAAATGGCTGGTGGAAAGTTTTATTTCTACTTGAGAATAGTGGTGAAAAGATTTTTGAAAGAATAAGGTAAAATTGCAAAATGAGTCATGTAACTATCGAGCTGTGACAAAAAGATCATGTAAAAATCATGTTTTGTAAATAAGTCATGTAATCATATAAACGTCTCAATTTTGGTTCTGCAAAATTCGCAGTTAGCAAAATAGTCCTATAGCTATATAGACATCTTAATTTTGGTCCTAATTTCAACAGAAATTAGGAACTACATGTGCCTCTCACGTGATTGAAATCCAGTGAAATTCGTATCAAAATTGATATTTTTATCTAATTACAGGACTATTTTGCAAACTGTGCATTTTGCAGGACCAAAGTCCAGAATTTCTATAGTTACATGACTTTTTTGGGAAATGTGATTTTTACAGGACTTTTTTGCTACTGACCCATAGTTACAGGAACAATATTGCAATTTTGCCAAAGAATAATAATGAATTTGGAGAGTGTGATTAGATATGAGATGAAAATGTATGGATGAAAATTCATGTGATATATATAAATAGGAAAATAAAGGTTGGATATTATTGGTAGTTAGATATATGTGAATCAGTGAATAATGAAATTTATGAGAAAATGTGCAATAATGATTTGTGTTTTTTGAAAAAGTGGCTAGACGTGTGATTTTTGAAATTTGATGGACAATCACATTTTGAGATAAAAAATTCTATAATGGATAAATTGTAAAAGTATTTATTTGTTTGTAAAAGTCAAACTAGAAGCAGATAAAAAAAAATTGTCATTTGCAAAGCTGAGAAGATTTTTTAGTGAATAAAATATTCGTGAATATAAGTGGATTGACTATGAACTTCAGTGGGGGTAAAATATATATATAAGATTTGCATCTGGTGAGTCCACATAAGTTATGTGAGTATGTGAAAAATTAAATCTGGAGCGTTGATTTAATTTTTAAATGGTCTAGATTAAACAATTTTTTTTTTATCATTTTTAATGGTTATCTTATTGGAGAAAAGGACTTTTTAGTAAATACAACTTATATCAGTTATTAGAGGAAGTTATTTTTGGTAGTAGCTTTTCACACTCCTATAATTTTGGGATCAGTTTCGTACACATCTCAATCTTTTCTCTTCCAAATATTTTCTCTTGGGTAATTAAAAAGTCTCAAACACTTTTCATTCAGAAAAATTCGAAAACCAGAAGAAGAGAAACCAGTTTTTCACACCCCAACCGGAAGAAGAGAAACGCCAACCAAAAAGTGAACCCCCCAAACCAGAATCGAATCTCCATCCATCTGCAACACCAAAATCGAAAAATTCAAAAACCCCAACCAAAATCAAAAAAATCGAAAACCAGAAGAGAAAAGAGAAACTCCAACCATATACGAAAAATCCCATTTTCGTGAAAACGCCAATCTCGACAGCAAATCGACACAGCAAATCGACGCCCACATTGTAGGTGAAGCAATTTTTTTTCCTTATTATTTCGCCATGTTTTTCGGGAATTTCTTGGTTAAGTGATTTTGCTCAAGCATTTGACAATGGCTATATTTCTGGTTTTTTTTTATAATTTTTTTTATTGTTGCTTTTTAAAAAAATATAGAACCATAAATAATTGTGGTTTCTATTTTTTACTGCTCATTGGTGTTTTTAATTATGCTTGTTATATTGCTTATGTATGCTCTACATTATGCTTATAATAATTGGTGAAATATGGTTTAAATAGGATTGCTCTTTTTTTTATATATATTTTAAACATGGTTTTCGCTGCTCATTGATGTTTTTAATTATGTTTATATATGGTTGTTTTACTGCTTATATGTGATTTATATTCCACTTATATTAATTGGTGAAATATGGTTTAACTTGGATTGCTCTTTTTTTATATATTTTAAACATGGTTTTGATTGCTCATTGATGCTTTTAATTATGCTTATATGTGCTTGTTTTAATGCTCATGTATGCTTTATATGTAAGTCCAAGTGGCTACGATAATCTAGAGGGGGGGTGAATAGATTATGCCCATTTTCGCGATTATGCCCTCTTTTTCGAATGTAATAAGCCAAGACAAGAATGGAAGTGCGGGAAGTAAACAACACGCGTCGATTTAAAGAGGTTCAACCCACCTAGGGCCTAATCCTCTACCACCCCAGTATCTCCGGGATGGATTTCAAAAAGAATAAAAGATTTTATTAATTACCACAATTAATACAACATCACCTGAAGAGTACCACACTCTTTTTACAACACCTCTTTGGAGATTACCACAATCTCCCTTGAAGATTACCACAATCTTCCTTCAACGGCACCTTGTGAAGATTACCACAATCTTCCACCTTGAAGAGCACCAAACTCTTCAACACCTCGAAGAGTACCAAACTCTTCCACAAGAAGATTACCACAATCTTCTTACACCTAACATCTAAGATCACCCAAGTGTGTTCTTACCACAAGAACACTCACAATGATATCTTGTGTTGAATGACGAACACAAAATTCAAGATTACAACTCGATAATGAAGTATACAAACTTTGAGTGCAAATGTAATCAAGAATCAAGCCTAGAGCTCAAGATGTGAAAGTGAAATACTTAGGCTATTACAACAAAAATGTTGACAATAAGGACTTAGACAAATTTGCAGATTTCTTGTTATGTTGTATTGTATGCTCTCTTGTTGTGTTGCTTCAAATCTTCCTATATTTATAGAAGATGTTTGACAAAGGATAGGCTCCTCTTGGGGATTGAAATCTAAAAGAAATACAAGTTAAATCAAGAATATAGCTGTTATAAACCAATCCCAGATAGTTTGTTGTCAAAGCTTTATAAGACGGCGGGTCACAGAGAGAAAGGATTTGAAAGTATTTCACGAAAAATACATAGGGGGACCGGTCACCATGGGGTTGGATCGGTCCACCCCTATGTCAATCGGTTGGCATGCTCAAAAATCACATTACAGAGAGTTCTGTAATTCAGGAGAGTGCCCAGGCACCGGTAGCCCTTAGGTCGATCGGTCGCCCTCACCGGTCGACCTTTGGGTCAACCGGTCGCCCTCCCCCATTTATCTTCCGTCTCGTTTTCTATTTTACAAATCAATTCAGACACAGGATGCCCTATAGGGCTACTGGTTGAACACGAGACATGAGTGCTGTCCAATTTTTATTGAAAATAAACTTCAATAAATACTCCGAAAAATTAGTAAAAATATTTTAGATCGAACGGGAGTATTTGGACAACATTTAGAAATATTGTTTTGATGTAAAAACACATTAACACGAAATCATCAAAAGTGTTGTCCCATTTTTGTCGAAAATAAACTTTAAGAAATACTCCAAAAATTAGTAAAAATATTTTAAATCATTTAGGAGTATTTGGACAACATTTAAAAACATTGTTTTGGTGTAAAAATAAAATCATCAAAATCATGATAAAAATATTTTACTAACAAACTCCCCATTTTTGATGATTACAAACCAAAACAATTTTAAGAGGACGATTTTGAAAATGAATCAAATTTTTCAGTCAAAATTAAACTATCCGTTTTGAGCGACAATATTCCAAGCATAATAGCCATAAGGAAGAGAGTAAAGATTTTTAAAATATTTTTGCAAAAGCTCCCCCTATTAACATGCACAACAAGAGTAATAGAAGCAATTAACCAAAAGCTAAAAGCTTTAGCTTTTACAAAATAAACTCAAGAATCAAGAGCTTAGAAGCTCCCCTGTCAAAGACAATCATCAATAAAGAATAACAAGTCCATAATATATCCATTGGACTAGATTTTGTTCACAGCTTTTGGCTTTGAATAGCCATAGCTTATAGCTTCTTTCGCGAGCTTATTTTAGCTTCTTTGAGCTAATGAGCTTATTTCCTATTTCTCCCCCTTTGGAATGTTAGCACGATAAAATCATCACATATCCATATCTAAGTGCGCAATTTAACCGATTTATCGAGCTATTGAACATTAAGCTTAAAAATCCAAAAGCTAAGGGAAGAGTTGTTCATATGACTTGTAAAAGCTCGTAAAAGCTCATTTGATTTGCAAAACATGATCTCTATAAATATATAAGACCTTTGAAATCGAGAGAATCGTGTAGGTGATGAATTTTTCATTGAAACGTTTTATCGAGCACTTGGCGGGCGTTAAATAATAAAGAAGATGTATATAGCCCTCGTAAAAATAACCAAGCCAAATTTTTCATCACCAAAATCAATTTTACAAATACCATCCAACAACAATCATCATGCCCAACATAAATATATAAGAATTCTAACAAAATATTAAAGATGAAGTACATTCTCAATGGTTCAATCCAATTGAGATAAAGAAGAAGAATTCTTACCAATTAATCGGAGAGGTCGGGTATCATGGATGATATAACAATAGTATAAGCTCAAATATATATAATTTACAAGAAAGAAATCATTTTGAGTGAATTGTGTGTGAAATTTGCAAAGGTGTGCGAAAATAGTGAAAAACGCATGAAAAAGACCAAGTCTGGGACAAAACCGATTTTAACCAATTTTTGCTCCAGGTCGACCGGTCCAATGGAGGGTACGACCGGTCCAGGTTTATTTCGACCGGTCGCCCTCCCTCAAACTGGTCCCTGGAGCTCTTTTTTTGGTTTTGTCCGAATTTTGATCCAAAAATCCAATTTTTCACCCCTAAGTTTTAAAAACGAACGGAATGCACACATAGACCTCATTCAATATACATTATGTCTAATCAAGCTCAAAATGAGGTAAAAGACTCGGCGGTTAACGATTAAAAACAAATGTCTGCGAGTTATCCTTGAGACGGAATTAAACATATCTCAATTTTTCGTTTAAGAAATGCAATCCCTTAGAAAAAGATATCGAATCTCAATATGTTTAGTTCGAATACGAATAACCGTATTTAGAGAAATAATATATACCGGACTTGTTATCCCCAAAAATAAGAACATTTTAGAACTTTGGATAAAACAAGCCATAAGAGAAGTGCCTTTCAAATATTCAAAAATTTCTTTTAACGGCACCTTAATAAGATTCGTTGGGATTGTTTTGAAGTCGAGCATATAGACATAAGACATAAAAATGTCGAGTCTATGGGAATAATGAAAGTAGATAAACATACCTCGAATTTGTTTGTCTACCAATATGCCTTTAGCATCTTTATCTAAGTTGATGTTGGTTGTCATAGGAGTAGTGATGGTCCTTCCTTCTTCAATGCCGAACTTCTTCAAAAGTTCTTTTGTATACTTTGATTATAAAATATAAGTACATTCTTGGCATTGCTTAATTTGAAGTCCAAGGAAAAAAATTAGCTCCCCCATCATGCTCATCTCAAATTCACCTTGCATTAACTTCTTCTTGTCAATATCCTTGAGCTACTAATCTTGCCTTGGTCATCAAGCTTGTTAAAAAAAAAAAAATCCTGCAAAATCTTAACACGATATCCTGCACAGGAGCATAGTAATATCGAATAGTATAGACACTATAGCAAGTAACACATACTATGCTTATAGACAATCATCAAGAGTTTAATACAACATGTAAGTTCAAATATGCTTATAAGACGCCATATAAGGTCTTTTTTGAAATTTGAAAATCCGAGAGGATATAGTTGAGACCTCATTTAAAAGAAGTATTTGAAAAGGAGCTTTGACAAAGCAACCAAGAATGAAGACATAAATATGTGCAATCAAATGCATAATTTTGAGAGGAGGATAAAAATCGAATGTTTTATCAAAACAAATATAATCCTTTACAAGTCTCGAATAAAACAAGCTTTATCAAATAGTGCCTTTCAAAAATCGAAAAATCCTTTCAATGGCACGCACTTATATGAAATTCTTTGAAATTGCTTGAAAAATGAGCACATAGGCATATGGAAAAAATATATCGAGTCTATGAGATGAATAACAAAGGTGATCGTACCTCGATAGTTTATGAACCTCTTGACACATTATGACGTAGATACCCATTTGTGAAGATATATAAATCCTACACAATTCTTAGAAAAAGTTCTTGCACAAAACATAGTGATACAAGTGTAGGCTAAAGCAAAGAGATGTCACAAATATGATTATGCTATATAAATCCAAGAGACAATAAAACACATAAATCTTAGTAAATGCACAAGAGTTTAGAAAAACATTATACAAGGTCTTCTTATCAAAAGATTTAAAAAAAATATATTAAAGACCTTATTAAAAAAAATATTTTAAAAAATTATTTTGACAATTGAGGCAAAAATACAAGCATACATAATAACAAACAAAATATGCGTATTTAAATGAGAAGATACAGTTTACCAATTACGCCATTTCCACGGGTTGTGCCTTTCCCATTGTTGACGACATCTTTCTATTGGAAACTCATTTTGTTGATGATGACTTCTCCAATTGCTCCATTTCTAAAGTTTGTTACCTTCCCTTTGTTGATAATATTTCCCCTTTGGAAATTCATTGTGGTGTTGTCTTCTCCTTTGATCAAATGAAATGGGCATTTGATGTCTTTTTGGCGGTATGAAATTTCTTTGATTATTATTTCGCCATGTACCTAATATGACATTATTTTGTGGTACCCTCAAGTGTTTGGATCCTTCGGGATTAGCATTGAGACTTTTAGGTCTCCAACAATAATTAGAGCTATTTCTAGCCCGACAAGTATTTATCGTATGACCCTTTTTACCACAATAAAAACAAGTAATAATTTTAGGAGCATAATGACCAATATGCTTAAAGACTTAGAGACTTGATTCTTTTTCATATGATTAACGGTATTAGGCTTATGATCAAGTCCTAGTTTCAAATTATCACAACTATGAACATCAACAAGTTTGGTCATTTTATCGATACTCAAGTTGAATTTTAATAAATCCTTTTTCATTCAATTAATATCCTCAACAAGAGTACTATTTTTCTTTTCAAGGTTTCTAACCTTATCAAGTGTGGTAGTGTGAGCACATGAAAGTGATTCATAGGAAGTAAATAAGCTATCCTTATCATTTTTCAAAGCATTGAATTCCTTTTTCAAATTTTTGTATTTAACAAGCAAGCTTTGGAATTCATTTTGAAGTTCATCGAAATCATTTTGCAAGTCATCATAATCATTATGCATTTCATTACTAAAAGAAATAGAAGAGTTTGAGCGTACCTCATTGTCTTCGTCGATGCCCATTAAACATTGGTCGACTTTATCGGTAGTTGTAAGAATCTCATCCCATGTTGTTGGATTTGATGTTGTATCCATTTGAGAGGTAGATGCTTTTGAATGGCTCCTTTCATTTGCATATACTTCATAGGTAGCTTCTAAATTTCTTCATACATGTGCCGATCGAATTTCTACAATATAATCATATTCCGAAGTGGTAAGTGAACAATAAATAATATTAAGAGCTTTACCGTTTAAGGAGAGGATTTTCTTGTCTTCATCATTGAGCTCCTTGAGGACTTTGGAGGTGTAAGGTCCATTTTTCATCGGGATGGATTCTCCATTAATGACCGTGTTCCAAATATCGAACCCGCAATTTTGTAAATAGCATTCCATTCTTTCTTTCCAAAAAGCATAATTTTTGGAGTCGAATAGTGGTGGTTTGTTGGTGGAGGCGCCGGTAAGGTAGACTTCATTCATAGCCAATGATCGTTCCTCTTTACTCGCGATGTGGAACGAGCTTGCCAAAGAGTTTGGCTTTGATACCACTTGTAAGTCCAAGTGGGTACGATAATCTAGAGGAGGTGAATAGATTATGCCCATTTTCGCGATTATGCCCTCTTTTTCGAATGTAATAAGCCAAGACAAGAATGGAAGTGCGGGAAGTAAACAACACGCGTCGATTTAAAGAGGTTCAACCCACCTAGGGCCTAATCCTTTACCACCCCAGTATCTCCGGGATGGATTTCAAAAAGAATAAAAGATTTTATTAATTACCACAATTAATACAACATCACCTGAAGAGTACCACACTCTTTTTACAACACCTCTTTGGAGATTACCACAATCTCCCTTGAAGATTACCACAATCTTCCTTCAACGGCACCTTGTGAAGATTACCACAATCTTCCACCTTGAAGAGCACCAAACTCTTCAACACCTCGAAGAGTACCAAACTCTTCCACAAGAAGATTACCACAATCTTCTTACACCTAACATCTAAGATCACCCAAGTGTGTTCTTACCACAAGAACACTCACAATGATATCTTGTGTTGAATGACGAACACAAAATTCAAGATTACAACTCGATAATGAAGTATACAAACTTTGAGTGCAAATGTAATCAAGAATCAAGCCTAGAGCTCAAGATGTGAAAGTGAAATACTTAGGCTATTACAACAAAAATGTTGACAATAAGGACTTAGACAAATTTGCAGATTTACTTGTTGTGTTGTATTGTATGCTCTCTTGTTGTGTTGCTTCAAATCTTCCTCTATTTATAGAAGATGTTTGATCAAGGATAGGCTCCTCTTGGGGGTTGAAATCAAAAGAAATACAAGTTAAATCAAGAATATAGCTGTTATAAATCAATCTCAGATAGTTTGTTGTCAAAAGCCTATAGCGACTCGTCACGCAGAGAGAAGGATTTGAAAGTATTTCACGAAAAATACATAGGGGGACCGGTCACCATGGGGTTGGACCGGTCCACCCTTATGTCAACCGGTTGGCATGCTCAAAAATCACATTACAGAGAGTTATGTAATTCAGGAGAGTGCCTAGGCACCGGTCGACCTTTGGATCGACCGGTCGCCCTCCCCCATTTATCTTCCGTCCCGTTTTCTATTTTACAAATCAATTCAGACACAGGATGCCCTATAGGGCGACCGGTTGAACACGAGACAGAAGTGCTGTCCAATTTTTATCGAAAATAAACTTCAAGAAATACTCCGAAAAATTAGTAAAAACATTTTAGATCGAACATGAGTATTTGGACAACATTTAGAAATATTGTTTTGATGTAAAAACACATTAACACGAAATTACCAAAAGTGTTGTCCCATTTTTGTCAAAAATAAACTTTAAGAAATAATCCTAAAAATTAGTAAAAATATTTTAAATCATTTAGGAGTATTTGGACAATATTTAAAAATATTATTTTGGTATAAAAACAAAATCATCAAAATCATGATAAAAATATTTTACTAACATTATATTCTGCTTATTTTTCATATAGTTGACTGGTGCTTTTTTTTTGATAGATTTTGGTTTGGAAATGGCAAAAAATAGTAGGAAAAGGAAGGCCGCAAGGAAATATGGAACAACAATTTGTTTGGATGATATGAATGAGCAGAGGAAGTTCAATTTGGGAGAGACGAAGACGTTTGCTGGAAAGACATAGGATCATAACAAAATGATTGTTTTTTTATTTTTGATCAAATGGTTGAATTGTAGTATTTTTTTTTTGAATTTAAACTTATGGTTTGTTTGGAATAGTTGACATACATACGTAGTTTGCTATATGAATGTTTTGAGTTAGTTGCGTATTTTCTTTGATGAATGTTCAGTTTTTTGGTATAACATGCGTTTTTGTTATTCATAGTTGAGTACATGGACAAATTATATTTTTTTTTTTTTGGCATCATGAACAATTTGACCAAAAAGCAGTAAAACAAGCATACATAAGCAATACTTAATACGGCAATAAGCAGTAAAATATATGAAGTAAATAAGCAACTTGTTTGGTTCCTGAACAATTTGCTCAAAAAGCAACAAAACAAGCACACATAAGCAGTACTTAATACGTCAATAAGCTGTAAAACATATAGACTAAATAAGCAATTTATTTGGTTCCTGAATAATTTGCACAAACAACAGTAAAACAAGCTTACGTACCTAATACGTCAACAAGCAGTAAAACATATGGACTAAATAAATAATTGTTTGGTTCCTGAACAATTTGCTAAAAAAAGCAATAAAACAAGCACATATAAGCAGTACTTAGAGGGTGTTTGGCTGATCTTATAAGCTCTTAAAAACAGCTTATAAGATGTCTTAAAAAAAATGTGTTTGGTAATTTTTTTTCAAAAGAGCTTATAAGCTCTAAAAAAAAGAAGTCAGAGAGCTTATAAGCTCCTAAAAAAAAAGTACCTCCACCCCAACTTTTTTTAAAAGAGCTTATAAGCTCTTTATTTAAACATTCAAAAGACAAAAAATATACTTAATAATTTATAAGATATAAAAATATCTTATAAGCTCAACTATCTTGTTTTATCCAAACACTTTGACAACTTATTTTTAAAATAAGATCTAACATCTTATAAGCTCCTAAAACAGCTTATAAGATGTAGGAGCTTATAAGATATTTTAAATAAGCTTAGCCAAACACCCTCTTAATACGTCAATAAGCAGCATCCCAAATTGCTCCCTCTTAAACATTAGTGGTGTTTGTAGTCCATATGCAAAAATTACTCAATAGGCAAGCATTATGAGTATATTATATAAGCATATTATTTTTTTTCATAACACCACAATTTCTATTCAGCAAACTATATTTAATGTGAGAACGCAAAATACAGTAAATAAATAAGCAACATTTTCCATATTCACAAGCAATTGTTTATGCACAACTAAGCAACATTCTAAACAATCGCGGGTAACTACTACTGTTTTTATGGGATTTAATTGATTATCTCATGATCCGTAAGGTAAGATAGAACCAATTATGGGTAACTGCTCTTATTTTCATGGGTTTACTAGATTTAGTCAATCCCCCTATTTTTTTACATGGACTAATTTGCCCAATTTCGGTTTTATTAAATATTTTATAAACATTAAATAGATTTAATACTTGCCATTGAAATAGGTAGATCTGTGATGTAGATTTGGTCCTATGTACTCATATAATGCTTGGGTCCTATATAACTATCCCCTATATATATATATGAACTTAAGTGACCCATACTTAAAGTTTAAACTTGAAAATGTCATATTTATCTTTGTTCCAAATTTGAAGAACCTATACTAACTCTGTTGCTGGCCCATGGTCACCGACATGTTTAGGAATGTGACCCAAGGCCCACCGCTACGGCCCACTTGCGTGTAGCCCAGCAACTAATTATGGAGGGCAAAAAGTGTTTTTTTGGTGTGTGTGTGTAAATTTACACACGAATTTTATGCTTGTATAAAGTTTTAAACTTGAGGAGGACGACTACATCTTTATTGACTCAAATCGCTCCCCTACTCAGAAGCATTCTTATTCAAGCAAAATTAAATACAGTATATAAGTATCTTGGATTATCTGGATTTTTTTTTTTTTTTTGATGGCGGATTATCTGGATTTTGCTTACACAGAAATAGTGAAGTCATGTGACCAGAGTATCATTCTCTATTCATGTTCTCAATAATACTAGAAAATGAAAGGTCTTACTCACATGCAATTGTTAAAGGAGCTTTTCCCTTTCAGATCTTTTAGTATTGTCAAAAACAACCAAGCTTAGAGATGTGAATAAGGGCCTAGCCCTAAGGGCTGATTCTAGCTGACATTAAAAATTTGAGGGTTGAGTCTATATTTAATAAGCTCTAATAACATAAGGGCTTTTTAGCTCGGCCATAATTGGCCCTAGGGCCGACTAGGGCTATGGTTGGGCTAGCCCTTACGGCCTTTTTCTTAATAATTCTTTTTGTATTTTATAATTTTATATTTAAAATTTATACATATAATACTATCAAGTCTAATCTTTGATCTCATTTACCAATTATCATTTAATCCTAGCGAATTATTATTGATGAAGATGAAGAAATTTGATATTATGATTCATGATTCTATTGTTAGAATATTATTGCTGATATTTTTTATTAATGTACAAAATTATTTTGAAGAACTTTATTTATTTTTACTTAATATTTTTTTTACCAAACTTGATTTTATTTTATTAGATTATGTTATTTTAGTATTTAATTTAACTAGAAATATTAAACTTATAAGGGCATGATTTCAACGAAAAGAAAAAATTATACTGTCAGCCCTGGTCCGACTCTAGCCTGTAAGATTAGGATTGAGCCTAGATTTTTCAAGCCCTTATGACGTCAGGGCTTTTTAACCCTAGCCCTTAAGGGTCCGGCCCTTATTGACATCTCTAACAAGCTAAATCATCCTTTTTTTTATTTATTGACAAAACAAATTAAAGCTAAACCATCTTTTTTTTTTTTGAGAAAGAAGCTAAACCATCTTTAGTGTTGGTAAATTATTCAACTTTAACGTGAGTCAATTATATGTTAGACCAAACGCAAACATTTGTATATCAAAAACTAACAACCAGATTAATTCAAACTCATATTCAAATCACTTTTTTTTGACAAGATATTCAAATCACTTAAAACTCGCTGTATTGAGTTCGTTTTCTTTCAAAGGAGTATATTTGTTTGAATTAAGTTTGTTCCCACTCATCTCTAGCCTCAAGGTGACTCGAATCTATGACCAATTAAGTCATAGGTGCAAAGCGACTGATAGCTAATTAACTCGTTATATTGATTTATCAAGAGATATTCCAACATATTGGTGTACATGATGATGTTATAATTATATACATGAATCATGATATTTATATAGTGTATTGGGAATACCATAAATAGAGAATGAAATATGAGGTTTGAAATACTATTATAATTGTAGTCACTTGTTCAACTCTCCAAGATTATAATTTATAACAATGCAAATACTCGCCAAATAAAATCTTTATGGTAACATGCACACAAAACAAAAATTAACGCAGACAATAAGCAATATTTACAATAAAAAATCTTGTCCAAAAATTGTCAACAAAGATCGCAACCAACCCACATAACCATAACAACAATCTTTATCTTTTATTAAACCATCATTACAAATACAAGACCAATATCTCCCTTCACATAAACAACACAAACAAAGTCAACCCAAGACCAACACCACTAAGAATCCCTTGTCACACATCTAACTCCATATATAAGAGTTAAACAACATCAAATTTAGGACAAATAAAAAAAACCTATAAAAGTTTCAAAATTACATGATAAAATTCCATGAGACTTGATTATGTCTTAAATAAAACGAGACGACTGGTTGGACCCAAGCCTGTTGAGCTTAAATGCATGGCTCAACCCAGTTCGTATGTACATTTTGTGCACTTAAACTTTCGGGTACGGCTAAACCCTGGCCATTGGGCCAATCAACTCGGGCAAAATAGACAAGAATTTTTTTGGGCCCAAATAATTATGGCCCAGGCTGGGCTGGATTTTGCCGGCTCTTTTGATTCTCTTTTTCCCCAAGAATCCATTGAATTCAAGCATGTCAAATTCTCTAATAATTATGAATAATGATTAAACGTATTAATCTATGTTTGTCACGCCTCAAACACGACGCGATGGCGATCAATCACTTAAACAGAAATAAACCCAACATTCTAGAAAACGATGCAATAATCCCAAGTGAAACAAGGTCTAAAGCAGCGGAAAACTACAAGTACAACACGATTACAAATACATCCCAACAACCAAATAGCTTACAGTCCAGAACTAGGAAATAAAGTACACATCATATCACCAGCTTAAGTGTCAAAGGGTCTTACGCCCTTAAATTACAGTCCAGAATGGCAAAAGAAAATAAAAGAGTCCAACAGTAGAAAAATAAAAAGAAAGGTCAACAACATAGATATCAATAGGAAGTAAGTCCAACAAAGCGAGCACGGGAATTTAATCCAAGGCGGGTTCAAACTTTCTTCGACAAAGTCATCTTCTAAGGTTAGAAAACAGGAGGGGTGAGACAGAAATCTCAGTGGATGGGGTGATTGTGTGCAAGTGTGGCGATATGTATATAGTTAATGCGAGAAAGTAGTTGTATGAAAACGCGTGAGAGATGATGCATGATTTCACATACAGTCCACAATCGTCGTGATAAATATATTTAAGTAATATACTTATACAATTAAGAAAACAATTCATGGTCAAGCAGACACTATGGTCCAAGCAGACAGGAGGATTGCGTACGGATTTGTAACGCCAATCCTATCAAAGACAAGTAGCGGTTGCGTACGGATTTGTAACGCCAACCAAACGGGTCCGATTAACTCCAGAATCGTGTGGATCAGACAGTGATTCCTTCGTTCTTCCTTGTAACTCCCCGAGCAAGATGGTCCAAGACTGTCACCTTATCGCTCCATGCAGCGCAAAGACAAAATCCACAAAGGAGCTAGCAAGGCTCGGATTTATCATAATCATGATTATACCTCAAGTAATCTACGACCCGCTTCCTCGGACAAACTCCGTCCCTCGCCATTGGGGATTAGGGCGATGGGGCCGAGAGTGGAATAGCGGCCGCCTGCCGGTTCCATCTCCGACGTATCCACTCCGATCATTGTGATCTCGACACACCAAGTTGACTCAGCAAGAAATTAAATACACATTCGGTAGTCAACCAGGCAATGAGTATATTGATTGGAAGATTTCATGAAAAGTTTTCCAAAATTTGCGTAAGGTAATTATGGCGTTGGCGGAGTTATTTGGATGAAGATGATTATCGGGAGGATAAGCATTCTTCGATATCTTGAAAGATTAGGTGGAACATAAGTCCGTTATAGATTCAAATCGCAAGACGGGAAGTAAGCCCCATGATCGCGTATTAATCGGTCAAGACGATCCGATAAATCAAGGGATTTTTGAGAAAATAAAATATTTTAATCAATAAGTAAAGTCAAAGGGTTCAGGGCTGTTTCTTTAAAATAAAAATAATTTGAGTTAGGTCCTTGTAAAAAGAAAATTTTCAATTAGCCCCGTTTTGAAAAAAAAAACCATTTCTTTTGGGGTTAAAATTTGAATAAATAAATGTCCCGACCTTGAAATATTATGAGGTCAGTTCCTAAATTCTCTAAATTGTTCAGAGATTTAGGTTTTTAAAGTTTTGAGGTCAAGTTTTATAAAATTCTCACATTGGCCCCAAATTTGTTAAAATTGCCATTTCAGGCTCTAAGTTTAAAATAATTGGAACTCACAAACTGGAAGGGATTTTAATGTGATTCCAGTTGCAAAATGTCACTAAGGTCAGTGGGATATTGGGACAGAAGCAGTTTTAAAAGGAAGTAAGGATAGGTCCCTTAACTTTTGAAAATCTCATTTTTGTCCCATTTTGAAATAATTGCCTTTAAGGCTTTTAGGGGTCCAATTGTTATGAAATTTGAACCTTGGGTCCAAGATATAATTATGTTATAGTTAAATTAGTATTTCCAGGTGCATGGACTGCATAAGTCCTGGAAATTGTATTTTGGTTCTCAAGTTTAATCTTTTACAATTTGGTCCCTCAATTTTTATAAAATTACTTTCCAAGCTCTAAACACTTGGATTTTTGGAATACACTTAAAATATATTATTTCCAGTCCCTTAAGAGTTAAAATTTTAAATTTTAAAATTAGGGTCTGGTACAGTTTTGAAATTTGCAAAATAGCCCTTAAACTTCTAAAATTTTACAATCTAGTCCTTGGGCTTTTAAAGGTTGATTTTATTTATCTAAAAACTCTTAAAACTTTATTAAAATGTCCAAACATTATTTTTGAACCTGAGTACAGTCCCAAAACTCGAAAATTACAGAGGGGTCCCTTAAGTTTTATTTTCTTGCAATTAAGTCCACCAACTTTCTATTTTTGTATTTTAAGTCCAAAAATCGAAATTTAATCAATTATGCTCGACTTGTCCAGGTTATAAGTCATACAAAACATGGATTTCAAGAGTCATAAACATACATGTCCATTTCATGCAAGCATTCATCAAGTACAACAATAAAGTGTACACGTATGTCCTATTTTTCGATAAATAGCATTTCCGAGCAACACTTGAGAATTTTTCCAACTTGATACAAGAAAATAGCATGCAATACATAATATTTATCTCAAGTGCTCAATAACAAAATACTACATGCATATTTTCAATTTAAAACACCTAGAAGTTGAAAGAATTTTTCCACCCACCTCGTAGTAGTTTCTCGGGTTGATCTAAAATGTAGTCTCAAAAATTGAAATTTTCCTTCAAGCCTCTAACCTCAACTTGAGATGATGTAGGTCAGCCCCTAAACTCCAAAAATTCATATTCTTGAGTCAAAATTTAATTCTTCATGTTATCAAGAGGAAAATACTAAAACCATAATTTTCTCACCTTAATAATGTGTAGTCTTGAATTTCCTCTTCAAGCTTGTAGTCAAATCTAGTATCTAATTCTTCAAGAAATTTCTCTAGGAGTACCTCAACAAGAAGGATTCAACATTATTAGATGGTGAAGGTATAAGGTTGAGGATTGGAGAAGAAAAATAGAGTTGGGATAAATGAAGATTTTATTACCTTATGCTTGAAGAATTTGATCCTTTAGAGAGGAAAATGGGAGCAAGTCTTGTGTTTTTATGATAATTATGAAATGAAGAGTATTGGTTGATAAAGAAAAAAAAGTAACAAAAGTGATTGATTGCCCTAAGACAATGAGCCAAAAGTTGGAGGCAATAATAATCATGGTGTTGTTATTTTTATTTATTAGAATTTGGTGGAAAGAAAGTTTTGTCCCTCCTTTAAGCATGTGACCAAAAGTTGAGGAAAAATAATATATATGTAAATATATATATATATATATATACATATATAATTGGAGGTCTTGAAAAGAATATGAAACAACCTCCCCATTTATAATGGTAATTTTCGAATTTTTTTAAAAAAATATAATAAAAAAATATTTTTTTACAATTAAAAGAAATTATAAAGTATAAATATCTATAATTAAATATTTAGAAATTTAAAAATTAATCCCCATTTATAAGGGATAATTTTCGAAATATTGTTTTTTTAAATAATTTTTTTATATGAAATTGAAAGAAAATAAAATGTATAAATATCTATAATTAAATATTTAAAAATTTAAAAATTAAAGATGTGAAATAAGAAATACATATTTTAAAAAAAATTAATTGGAAGTTCTTTGGGAAAATGAATTATGGAATATAGTGAAATATTAAGATAGAGATTGGAATATACTCCTAATTTATCGAGGGTTCAATATTTCTAAAGTCGTAGTCATTCGATCAAGTATTAATACTAGAGGAGAATATAAAATTGCTAAGCTCAAAAATGTGAATTGCGTAATTGACGTTGGAAGAAATAAATAAAAGTAGTGTCGCGTTTCAAAGAATAATAGGTTTGTGATACATAGCCGAATAAATAATCACTACATAACACCGTATCTCACGTTGTTAAAATTCGGGCCTCACATTCACCCTCTCCTTAAAAAATTTGGTCCCCAAATTCTCTTCAGAACAACTCTGGATATTGATTCATCATGTCTTCTTCCATCTCCCATGTTGCGTCTTCGTCTCAGTTATGATTTCGCCATACAACTTTAACTATTGGAATCTCTCTATTACGCAACCGACGTGTCTATCCGGTCAATGATCCTGATTGGTTCCGGTGTAAGATAAATTTTCCATCGAGGAGGAGGAGCATCACGGTGATAATATGCTCGGGGATCCGATTGATACTTTTTAAATCTTGTTACGTGGAATACATCGTGCTTTCCGCATAATGTGCGAACTCGAGTCGGTAGGCCAACTTCCGATCCTCTGCGCAAAATCTTGTAAGGTCCAATATATCTCGGACTTAGCTTGCCTCCCTTCTTTGGATTGATCAATCCTTTCCGTGGCAATAGTCCGAGAAATACTTCATCTCCGCTTCAAATTCCAAGTCCTTTCTCCTCTTGTCCGCGTAACTCTTTTGGCGGCTCAGCCGCTTGGGATCCGTTCATGATCAACTTGACCTTCTCCATGGCCTCCCGAACTAAGTCGACATTTGGAATCGATGGTGACTTTAGTTTCTCTTTTGGAGTCCATTGGTCATCAATCTCCCAGTGTAGTGGGGATCTACACTTCCGCCCATACAAGGCTTCGTAGGGTGCCATCCCAATTGTGGCCTCGATAGCAAATTATTATAGGTGAACTCGGCCAATGGTAAGTGTGAATCCCAACTTCCTTGAATTCTAACGTGCATGCTCGCAAGATGTCTTCCAGGGTTTGAATCGTTCGCTCGGATGCCATCATCGGTTTGTGGATGTCTTTCTATATCTTTGAAACTTAGCGAGGTACCCAATTCCTCATGTAAGCATTTCGAATGCGGAGACAAACCTCGGGTCTCTGCGACACTATGTCGACTGCACTCCATGCGGTCGAATGATCTCTCAGATATAAATCTGCGCAAGTTTCTGCAAGCTGTCGGTTTTCTTCATGGGTAAGAAGTGTGCAGATTTCGTGAGTCGGTCTACCACTACCCATATGGCGTCATCGCCTCGTCTGGTCCTTGGTAGATCTATCACGAAATTCATCGTTATGTGTTCCCATTTCCACTCTGGAATTCTCAACGGTTGTAATAAACCAGATGGTCGCTGGTGTTCTGCTTTTATTCGTTGACAAGTCAAACATCTCGCAACGAACTCTGCTACCTGGTTCTTCATGTTTACCCACCAGTAATGTCATTTCAAGTCTTTATACATCTTGTTTCCTCCAGGGTGTATAGTGTATTTCGAATGGTGTGCTTCTGAGAGAATTCTGCTCCTAATCTGCTCGTCACTTGGTACCCAGACTCGATTTCGGAATCTGATGATTCCATCTTCATGTACCGAGAATTCCGATCTCTCTCCTTTAAGTATCTTCTCTTTCAGTTTTTGAAGTTGTACATCTGTCTCTTGTGCTGCTTTGATCTTGTTCACTAGGTCGGGTTTAACCGAAATGTTAGCACACAAAATTTGAGTATTGGTTCTTGTCGGATTCCAAGTGCTCAACTCTTCTAATGATTTCCACTCTCGAATCATTAGTCTCGCTAAACTCGCCTTTCTGCTCAAGGCGTCAGCTACTACGTTAGCCTTCCCGGGATGGTATTGAATATCAAAGTGATAGTGTTCTATTAACTCCATCCATCTCCGTTGCCTCAAATTGAGATCATTCTGAGAGAATAGATACTTTAGGCTCTTATGATCTGTGTAAACCGTGAATGTTGCTCCGTAGAGATAGTGCCTCCATTTCTTTAACGCGAACACTATTCCTGCCAATTCCAAGTCATGCATTGGGTAATTGGCTTCATACGGCTTGAGTTTCCGTGATGCGTAAGCAATGACCTTTCCTTCCTGCATGAGTACTGCTCCTAGTCCTTCATTTGATGCATCACTGTAGACGACAAAGTTTTTTGTTCCCTTTGGAAGGGCTAAGATCGGAGTGTAGTAAGTCGTTTCTTGACTCACTTTCTAGGAAACTAGCCTCACACTTGTCATTCCACTCAAACTTGACTTGCTTCGGTCATCGAGTGAGTGGTCCGGCTATCTTGGAGGAATCCCGGGATAAATCTTCGATAATATCCAACTAGTCCTAAGAAACTTCTCGATCTCCGTTCTGAGACTCGGGTTGTTTCCATTCAACCACCTGCAGCTCTGTACCTTCAAGGATCTACGGCGATCCCAAAGGTCTGGATACTATGTGTCCCAAGAATGCGACTTCACTAAGCCAAAATTCGCACTTGCTGAATTTGGCATACAACTTGTGCTCGTAGTGTCTCTAAAACAATTTTCAGATGACGCTCATGCTCCTCTTTAGACTTAGAGTATACGAGTATGTCATCAATGAATATCACTATGAATTGATCCAAATAAGGTTGAAAGACTCGATGCATCAGATCCATAAACGATGTTGGTGCGTTTGTCAGACCGAAAGGAATTACTACAAACTCGTAGTGCCCATATCTTGTTTGAAATGCCATTTTGGAAACGTCTTCTTCACGGATCTTCGGTTGATAATATCCTTGTTGAAAATCAACTTCGAGTACACCGTCGCTCCTTGAAGTTGATCAAATAGTTCGTCTATCCTCAGGAGGGGATATTTAGTGGTAACATCTAGTCAAGATCGTATAATAGTCACATTCTTTATGTATCTTATCCGTGATACCTAAACCACAAGTCAAATTCCCTTACTTAAGCTTGTGCAAGTACTTGAGAATGAATAACACAAGGGTATTATCATTGATCAATATACTTAGTGACTCCCCTACTATCATTTTCCCAAAGTAATATCATTAGGTGTCTAGATCCCATAATAGATCACATCCAAATCATATACTTATCAAGAGATAACCTCATATTCTTCAAGTCTCACCATATCAGGCATTATAATCTCCAAATCATGGATTTTCTAAATTACCTAACGTCCAAATAGAGGAATATTCGAATATCTTAACACTATAACAACCCAAAAGAGTTCAAATATTCATCCAAGATTTAACTTAGGTCATCTAGTAGGGGTACCCAATCCAAGGTCAGAGGAACCTATCCTGGGTCAGCTCGGTGTAAGTTTCCTCATTACAAACCGAGCTCTGATACCATAACTGTCACGCCCCAAACGCGACGCGATGGCGATCAATCACTTAAACATAAATAAACCCAACATTCTAGAAAACGATGCAATAGTCCCAAGTGAAACAAGGTCTAAAACAACGGAAAACTACAAGTACAGCACGATTACAAATACATTCCAACAACCAAATAGCTTACAGTCCAGAACTAGGAAATAAAGTACACATCATATCACCAGCTTAAGTGTTAAAGGGTCATACGCCCTTAAATTACAGTCCAGAATGGCAAAAGAAAATAAAAGAGTCCAAAGAAGAGAAAAATAAAAAGAAAGCAGTCCAAAGAACATAAATATCAATAGGAAGTAAGTCCAATAGGCGAGCACGAGAATTCAATCCAAGGCGGTTCAACTTTCTTCGACAAAGTCATCTTCTAAGGTTAGAAAATGAGGAGGGTGAGACAAATCTCGGTGGATGGGGTGATTGTGTGCAAGTGTGGCGATATGTATATAGTTAATGCGAGAAAGTAGTTGTATGAAAACGCGTGAGAGATGATGCATGATTTCACATACGACCCACAATCGCGTGATAAATATATTTAAGTAATATACTTATACGATTAAGAAAACAATTCATGGTCAAGCGTATACTATGGTCCAAGCGGCGAGGATTGCGTGCGGATTTGTAACGCCAATCCTATCAAAGACAAGTAGCGGTTGCGTGCGGATTTGTAACGCCAACCAAACGGGTCCGATTAACTCGAATCGTGTGGATCGGCGTGATTCCTTCGTTCTTCCTTGTAACTCCCCGAGCAAGATGGTCCAAGACTGTCACCTTATCGCTCCATAGCAAAGACAAAATCCACAAAGGAGCTAGCAAGGCTCGGTTTGTCATAATCATGATTATACCTCAAGTACTACGACCGCTTCCTGACAAACTCCGTCCCTCGGTTGCGGGATTAGGACGATGGGGTCGGAGAGTGGAATAGCAGCCGAGATGCCCGGTTCCATCCCCGACGTATCCACTTCGACTGTGATCTCGACACACCAAGTTGACTCAGGCAGTAAATTAAATACACATTCAGATAGTCAACCAGGCAGTCGAGTATATTGATTCGGGAAGCAGTTCATGAAAAGTTTTCCAAAATTTGCATAAGGTAATTATGGCGTTGGTGGAGTTATTTGGATGAAGATGATTATCGGGAGGATAAGCATTCTTCGATATCTTGAAAGATTAGGTGGAACATTTTAAAAAGAAGTAAGTATAGGTCCCTTAACTTTTGAAAATCTCATTTTTGTCCCATTTTGAAATAATTGTCTTTAAGGCTTTTAGGGGTCCAATTGTTATGAAATTTGAACCTTGGGTCCAAGATATAATTATGTTATAGTTAAATTAGTATTTCCAGGTGCATGGACTGCATAAGTCCTGGAAATTGTATTTTGGTCCTCAAGTTTAATTTTTTACAATTTGGTCCCTCAATTTTTATAAAATTACTTTTCAAGCTCTAAACACTTGAATTTTTGGAATACACTTAAAATATGTTATTTCCAGTCCCTTAAGAGTTAAAATTTCAAATTTTAAAATTAGGGTCTGGTACAGTTTCGAAATTTGCAAAATAGCCTTTAAACTTCTAAAATTTTACAATCTAGTCCTTGGGCTTTTAAAGGTTGATTTTATTTATCTAAAAACTCTTAAAACTTTATTAAAATGTCCAAACATAATTTTTGAACCTGAGTACAGTCCCAAAACTCGAAAATTACAGAGGGGTCCCTTAAGTTTTATTTTCTTGCAATTAAGTCCACCAACTTTCCATTTTTGCATTTTAAGTCCAAAAATCGAAATTTAATCAATTATGCTCGACTTGTCCAGGTTATAAGTCATACAAAATATGGATTTCAAGAGTCATAAACATACATGTCCATTTCATGCAAGCATTCATCAAGTACAACAATAAAGTGTACACGTATGTCCTATTTTTCGATAAATAGCATTTTCGAGCAACACTTGAGAAATTTTCCAACTTGATACAAGAAAATAGCATGCAATACATAATATTTATCTCAAGTGCTCAATAACAAAATACTACATGCATATTTTCAATTTAAAACACCTAGAAGTTGAAAGGATTTTTCCACCCACCACGTAGTAGTTTCTCGGGTTGATCTAAAATGTAGTCTCAAAAATTGAAATTTTCCTTCAAGCCTCTAATCTCAACTTGAGATGATGTAGGTCAGCCCCTAAACTCCAAAAATTCATATTCTTGAGTCAAAATTTAATTCTTCATGTTATCAAGAGGAAAATACTAAAACCATAATTTTCTTACCTTAATAATGTGTAGTCTTGAATTTCCCCTCCAAGCTTGTAGTCAAATCTAAGTCTCTAATTCTTCAAGAAATTTCTCTAGGAGTACCTCAACAAGAAGGATTCAACATGATTAGATGGTGAAGGTATAAGGTTGAGGATTGGAGAAGAAAAATAGAGTTGGGATAAATGAAGATTTTATTACCTTATGCTTGAAGAATTTGATCCTTTAGAGAGGAAAATGGGAGCAAGTCTTGTGTTTTTATGATAATTATGAAATGAAGAGTATTGGTTGATAAAGAAAAAAAAAATAACAAAAGTGATTGATTCCCCTAAGACAAGGAGCCAAAAGTTGGAGGGAATAATAATCATGGTGTTGTTATTTTTATTTATTAGAATTTGGTGGAAAGAAAGTTTTGTCCCTCCTTTAAGCATGTGACCAAAAGTTGAGGAAAAATAATATATATATATATATATATATGTAAATATATATATACATATATAATTGGAGGTCTTGAAAAGAATATGAAACAACCTCCCCATTTATAATGGTAATTTTCGAATTTTTTAAAAAAAAATATAATAAAATAATATTTTTTTTTACAATTAAAAGAAATTATAAAGTATAAATATCTATAATTAAATATTTAGAAATTTAAAAATTAAAATCCATTTATAAGGGATAATTTTCGAAATATTATTATTTTTTAAATAATTTTTTTATACGAAATTGAAATTTAAAAATTAAAGATGTGAAATAAGAAATACATATTTTAAAAAAATTAATTGGAAGTTGTTGGGAAAATGAATTATAGAATATAGTGAAATATTTGGATAGAGATTGGAATATACTCCTAATTTATCGAGGGTTCAATATTTCTAAAGTCGTAGTCATTCGATCAAGTATTAATACTAGAAGAGAATATAAAATGCTAAGCTCAAAAATGTGAATTGCGTAATTTTAAAGGGGCCGTTTCAGTAATAATAGGTTTGTGATAAATAGCCGAATAAATAATCACTACATAATACCGTATCTCACGTTGTTAAGATTCGGGGCCTCACAATGTTTACATTATCTTATCAATTAATGATACTATTATATAGGACTTAATTTGAAAGACATTTTGTTATGTTATTATAGTCCGTAATAAATTTTTTCAATCACTCCCCTACTCAAATCATTCTTATTCAAGCAACATTAGATACAGTATTTACATATCTTGGATATTCTGGATTTTGTTGACACAAAAATAGTGAAGTCATGTGACCGAGTATCATTCTCTATTCATGTTCCCAATAATACTAGAAAATGGAAGGTCTTACTTTTTTTTTTTTTTTTCCGGAACGATAGAATTTGATTAACCTCAAAAATATTTTACATCCGAAGGTCTAGTGACCTTGATCCTTTTGGTAACAACAACAAAAACTACCAAATAGGATTATGGGAGGTCCAATCCAAATGGATTAGCCTAAAAGGTCAGACACAATTCTTGGACTCAAAGGTCCCAACCTGACAAATACAAACAGGGCCAAAATAAAAAGAAGGAAAAATACAAAAACTGAACAAAAGGCAGTTGATGTAATTAGTGTTAAGCATATTCTTGTGGAGTCCATTGAAGATGTCATTATCTTCTCCATCAATTGCATTCCACCACAAGGCAAACGTCACCACAGGAAAATCAGTCTCCACTGAATCAATAAAGATCCCTAGAGTAAACACTGATATTCCAACAAAAAAAGATAGTGCGCACGACCCAACCATTATTAAGCAAAAAGACAGTTAACATTAGAAAATTCAGTCCAATCCAAAATGGCAAGTTCAGTAGTGATTTTTTCTGGTATCCAAGATTTTTGAAACATCCACAGATTACGTGTTTTCCACAACCACCAGAGGATATAAGTCGTAAGTTGAATTCTCATTTCAGTAATCTTATCTTTTCTCAAGCTGCAAATTGAAAGCCACCAGTGTTGGAATTTCTGACCACTCTCAGTGATACCCTCCCATTCAATGGGAGCCATTTTCCAGACGAGTTTAGCCCGATTGCAAAAGAAAAAAAGGTGTTCCATAGTTTCTACCTCATCCCCGCACATATTACAAATAGGGTCCACTTCAACTCCTCTTTGCAACAGTTTTTCCTTAGTAGACAGGATATTACAGCAGCACCTCCAAATAAAGTGTTTGACTTTCCCTTTGATGTTAAGTCCCCAGCTTCTTTCCCAGACTCCAATCCATTGGCCCCGAGTCACACTACTTTCAATATCCAACATATCCGCAATTTTCTCTTGTAAGAGCATTCCATATGCTGACTGCACACTAAAAAGTCCTTTTTTATCCCAATGCCACACAAATTTATCCCTGGTTGCTGTAGGTTGGAGAGGGATATCACAAATATTATCAGCATCTTGTTTGTTGAAGATTTTGTGAATCAGTTCCACATTCCACTCCCTTTTATCCTGTAGGATAAGCTCACTGACCAAGACTGGTTCTTCCGGATTTGGACAAATGGTAGTAGGTTTGAACTTCGGGGAATTGGGTATCCAAGGTTGTTCCCAGATTTTGATAGATCTTCCATCTCCCACTTGATATCGAGCACCTTTCTTCAGCACATGTCTAGCATTCATCCAACTTCTCCAAAGCCAAGAAGCACTTTGACTTACCTGCACATCAAGTAATTTTCCAAAAGGAAAATATTTTGCTTTAAGGACTTTGCTTACAAGAAGGTTAGGTTTAGATACAATTCTCCACAATTGTTTGGCTATGAGCGCTTCATTGAATAACTTCAAATCATGGAAGCCTAAACCCCAAACTTCTTTGGAATTGTCAACCTCTTCCAAGATTTCCAGTGGATTTTCCTTTGTGCATTTTCTTTCTCTCCCCACCAAAAATCTGCCATAACCTTGTTCAAAGCATCACAAACACCTGCAGGCAGTCTGAAGCATGACATAACATAGATCGGTAGGGCATCAAGCACTGCCTTGATCAACACTTCTTTTCCAGCTGTTGAAAGAAATCTGCTTTTCCAATTTTGTATTCTCGTTCTTGCAGCCTCCACAACATAGTTAAAAGTCTCTTTCTTGGATTTGCCAATCGCCATAGGAAGACCCAAGTATTTACTCGAATATTGCTTTTGGATACCTCTAAAAATTTGGCATATGTTGTCTTGAACACTGTGGGGAACATTCTTACTGGGGCTTTATTGGGATTCATCTCGAAAAGAGTTTGTTTGATTTCCTCTTCCTCCACAGGCTTCGTCAACTCCAAGTTCATCTCAAAAGTGACAGACGTCGGAATACCTTCCAGGATCGAGCTCCAACCAAATGACCCTTCTGTTGTAAATAGTTTAGAGTAGAAATCCGTTATTGTAAGCTCAATTTCTTCTGGGGTCAAACAGACATTGTTATCATCATTCACCAATTTGAGAATCCTATTGTTTCTTCTTCTTTGGGTCGTAGATGCATGGAAAAATTTTGTATTTCTTTCTCCCTCTTTCAACCATTTGACTCTAGATTTTTGGTGCCAATATTTTTCTTCTTGTTTGTACAGTGAGTCCATCTGCATTTTTAGACTAAACCACATATTCCAATCTCTGTTCCCTCCTTGATCCTTTAAGCTCCTCAGTTTTTTTTTTATTTCTTCAATCTTCAGAAACGAGTTAGTCCCACCATTTTTACACCATTTCAGAAGCTCAATTCTACTAAGCTTAATCTTTGAAGCCACCTGGAACATAAGGGTTCCTTCCAACTGTCTTGACCATACTTTGTCCACAATCTCCTTCATATCCTGTCTCTCAATCCATCTCTTATCAAAGGAAAATCTCTTTTTAGGTTTAGGGAATCCGTGACGAGTTAAGAATTAGCATGTAATGGTCCGAAGATGACAAAAATTCATGCCTGACTTGGGCCAAATGGAATTTAAGTTGCCAATTCGAGAGCCAAAGAATCTATCGAAGTTTCTCCTCCACATATTCATCAGCTTGTCTATTATTGGCCCATGTATACTCACAGCTCACCAAAGGGATTTCAGCCATTTGCATATTCGCAATAAAATTCCTGAATTTATTGAAGCTTGATTCCAATCTTCTAACTCCTCCTTTCTTTTCACTGTTGCAACAAATGTCGTTAAAATCGCCTCCAACTATCCAGAATTGGCCCCACTTTTGATTTGCATCAACAAGATATTCCCATTGTTTCTCCCTAATAAGGTCATTTGGATTCGCATAAACAAAAATAGCCCAAAACTTGAATCCGTCAACCACCAAAGTGCATTCGAGTTCTAAGCAAAAATGGTTACTAATAATCTGCTCAACACAAATAGAGTCCCTCCAACAAACGAGCAATCCACCACTCCTACCAATGGGATCCTTACAAAACCACTTATCTCCTACCTTAAGGTTTCGACATACCGTTTTCACAAAAGCAGTTTTTTTCTTTGTTTCACAGACAAAAAGTAACTCTGGGAGGTGGAATCTCCATGCTTCCTTGAGTTGGGAAACTGTAGAGGGTCCCCCCAAACCTCTACAATTCCACACACATACTTTCATGGTTGGGGTTGGGGCCATTTGAGGCTGGCCTCCTCCACCTGTATGCCCAACTCATCACACACTTTATTTTTCTTTTCTGGGTTGTATTCTTTATCTATGTTCTCACCCACCATGTTACCCGTCTCTAGCGTTAAGAAATGTCTTTTCTGACCAGTTAGGTTTACCATTGTCATCTCCATTTCATTCTCCCTGATTTGCATCATATTCTCCTTAGTCATTGTAGCAATTTTCTTTGGTTTCCTCGATTGTACGTTTTTTGCAGTTGCGGGGGTATTATTCAAAATGGCCCCCAAGGGTCTTCCAGGGGTATCTTCCAATATTGGAACATAAACAAAATCCATCATATTCTCATCGTCAAGGGATGATTTGGTTGTGTTAGTTTCCAGGGGAGTAGGTTCTATGGCTTTCTGGGCTAAATTGGGGGGTGTAGAGTGTTTGAGGTTATCTGGGGGGATAAGGGAATCATTTTTTGGGTTCTGCTGTGTTGGGGGTTAAGACCTTGATCGTGGGTAGGATTAACAGTATTGGTTGAGCTATGGGTAATTGGGTTGGCTGGTTCCATAATTGTAGTTGGTTGGGAAGAGATTATAGTAGCAAGATGTAGGGGTTATTGAGTGTAGACGTTTGTTCATGGGTGGATGGGATTTGATATTCTTTGGGGCTTTGTGTCCCGTTGTTGTTCTTGGTACTCTTACTGAAAAATATGGCCGGCTCAGCTTTCAGCCATTCCCCAAATTGACCCTCTCGGAGTTGGTTCTTCTCCACATCCTCTTTCCTGCGTTCACAGCTCTTTTCCACATGTCCAACAAGTCCACAATAAAAGCAAAAATTCAGGAGGTTCTCATACTGAAAGTCAACCCAGATAGTCTTTTCCCCCAATTTTATATGAGTCCCTCTCAGTAGCGGTTTTTGCAGATCAACAAGAACAAGCAACTTAATGCACCTTCCCCTAGAGCCACCCGTCTCTGGAATATTCACGTCTCTAACCTTAGAAAATATTCTTCCAATTTTGAGCCCAACATCAGAGCAAATCAATGATTTGGCAAGTTCCACACTTGAACCCAGAGTTCGATTTGAGTGAAGGATGCATTTTTCACATCTAGGTTTTCAGCCCATTCTTTGAGTATAATATATTGATTATCAAAACTCCATGTTTTTCCCCCTAGAACTCTTTTCATATCATCCTTCACCTTGAATACAAACTGGAACATGTTGAACCCAATTTCTCTAACAGTAAAGGGGTTCGAAACTGGCCAAATCGACATCAACGTATTCTTTAAGCCACTGAAGTTTACCTTTTTGCTTCCAAAAACCCTCCCAAATAGACTTCTCTTACATTCCTCCAAACTCAAGTTAATATCTTCACTATCCAGAGTAACTCCCGACTGCTCAGACTCCGACAAGGCGAATTTTCTAAGTTTGGCTTCAATTTCGTCTTCCATAGGAAGGTATTCCTCTCACGTCGCAAGAGATGAACAATGGGTGAGATTCCTGTTAGAGAATCGGAAATCTTATGAAACATGCCAATTTTAAAGGAGCTAGCTATTCCCTTTTAAAATCATTAGTATTGTCAAAGCTTTAGTTAGACAATCAAACACAACAAAGCTAAACCATCTTTAGTGTTGGTAAATTATTCAACTTTAGCTTGAGTCAATTATATGTTAAACCAAACACAACATTTGTATATCAAAAACTATTCAAATGACTTAAAACTCATTGTAGTGAATTTGTTTCTTTTAAAGGAGTATATTTGTTTGTTCCCACTCACCTCTAGCTCCAGGTGACTCGAACCTAGACCAATTAAGCCATAGGTGCAAAAACGACTGATAGCTAATTAACTCGTTATATTGATCCATCAATAGCTAATCTTTTTCCTAGGTCAATTCAGGAGACCGACAATCAAGTATGATTTTCAAACAATATAATTGCACATGAGATTTTCTATTACATCTTGTATTCCAATATATTAGATGTATGTCGGGTACACATAGGTGTACATGAATCATGATAATGTCATAATTGTACACGTGATATTTATCTAGTGTATTGGAAAGAAACCATAAATAGAGAATGAAATATGAGGTCTGGAATACTATTATAATTATAGTCACTTGTTCAACTCTCCAAGATTTTATAACAAAGCAAATATTCGCCATATAAAAACTTAACCGTAACATGCACACAAAACAAAAATTAACGCAGCAATATAGCACTATTTACAATAGAAAATCATGTCTAAAAATTGTCAACAAAGATCGCAACCAACCCACATAACCATAACAACAATCTTCATCTTTTATTAAACCATCATTACAAATACAAGACCAATATCTCCCTTTATTTCCTTCACATTAATAACACAAACAAAGTCAACCCAAGACCAACACCACTAACAAATAACAATCCCTTGTCACACATCTAACTCCATATGTAAGAGTTAAACAACATCAAATTTAGGACAAATTAAAAAAAAAAAACCTAAAAAGTTTCAAAATTACATAAAATTCCATGAGACTTGATTCCATCTTAAATAAAATGGGGTACTTGTAAACTTATAATATTTCTATAAATGTAAGAACATGTTGGAAATGTATTTTCGCTTATGAGAAAAAGATTAAAATTTAAGGTAGAATCAAACTTCGACAGATCATCTTCTGTACTATTGAAACTTTCCGGTTCTTTTTAATTACCGTATATTATTTTTTTAGTAAGGACGTCGTCCAATGTAATTTCCCGGGGGATCGTAACTACATAACACGAACCACCACTTATTACGGCACTGAGCCCTAGCGCAGCCCAAACGAACGGTGTCGTTCCAAACGACCTGCGTATAGTGGAGACACTCTTCTCCACCAACACAGGAATTAGAGTGATTGATAGTCATAGTAAGGCTTTTCGCTAACCCACATACCAACCGCGTCCACACCGGATAATCTCCCATATCCCTCCGCCAGGTTTTCGCCGTACGGCCCCTGAGAATGCTCCATTGCGCAGTCCACGTACCGCTGCCGCGCGTAGTTCCACGCGTAGCTGGCAAGGGTGTCGCTCCAGACGAGTAGATTCACGCCGACTTGTGCACGCGCTTGGTTGTGCGCGTCGAGAAAGTCTTGCGGCGAGTTGGCCTGAGAAGGATCATTAGGAGAAGCCATTGTTGAGGGTATAAGAAAGATGGAAAATATTATGAGGAAAATGTTGGGAGGATGCATTTTTCTTTTTTGGTGTGTGTTGGTTGTGGATTATGGGGGATGATTTGTTTGTGTATTTATAATGGAGATAGTTGGAAAATTATTATTAAGTTTTGGGAAAAGAATATGATTATTTTTTTAAAATTTGTATTTTTCGCTTGCATGTGTTTTAATTTATGAATAAAATACGTCGAGCTGAAATTCGAGCCAAACAATTTGATACTCGATTGATAAAATCTCGTTTTGATGATATAAACAAAGTTTGATTTTTGAACACATTTTTTTGTTCGATATTATATAAAGTCTAGCTTCAACTCGATTGCAATTAGTAAAAAATATAATATAATGTGAATAAAAATATCAAGCAACTTGGGTTTGATTCATGATCGTTCAACTAAACCTCGTTCAAGCAGTAATAATCAAACCAAGCTTATAATAATTTTTAGAGTTCAATAAAAATTCAAACAAGCATGAGTAATACTATGTTTCGCTCTTGTTCGTTTAATTGGGTCAGACGTTCTAGTAATATTGTGGCGCATCATTTAGCGCATTTCGCTTTTAATTTGAGTACTTTAGAGTCTGTTAGAAGTGATTTTCCTCAGTACATTGAAGACTTGATTCTTGAGGAAGCTCCTCATTGATATGTGAAATGAAATGGTTTTATTCTTCTCAAAAAGAAAAATGATGTTTTCACATTTTTATTACTTTTGATATGGTCAAAGATTTACTTGGTATATATATGTGCTAAATATTAACTTCGTAATATGAATTAAGTGCATTTATTGTGGTCTTATTTATTTTAAAATTGAAAAAGAAGTCGGTGGAAAGGTAAATGTATTAAAATCTAATATATAGCATTATCATTTATAATTATAATACATTCTAGAATTAAAAAAAAACATATTATATATGATGATCGAGATTGTAGTCTTTCGATTTTGAATGCTACGTGTTAAATGCAATTTATGTGATTTCAGACACTAAACACTTGGCTGCACAGCACCATAATATACCAATAATCCCACTAAAGATTTTTGAGTGCCAAATCCACGAGTCGCATTCTCATTATCTAATTATTATAATAGTTTTATCCAAAAATATAGTTGATAATTCTATATTCGGAAAACAAATCAAACATTAAATTTCCTAGAATCTCTTTCTTATTGCGGGAAGCCCAAAAAAATCTTATTTCAATTGAACAATGATTTGTATTTAATACATTTTATAATATTTAATACAGTTCATATATAAATGTTGGGGACAAAAATGAGTTTTCATAATATTTTCCCAATATTTCTTATTTTTATTATCTCCTGCTTATTTCATATTATTAATCAATAATCCTCATTTGATTCGGATATCATTATCCGTCTCCCAGATTTACTCTATCCTACAAGGTTCATGCGGCTCATCATCTCAGGAATAAAAGAGGTTCTTACTCATTATTTGTAAGTAATTTTTCATAATCTGAGTTAATTGCAGTTGATTACTATTTTTTGCTCTGATATTCTCCTACTTCCGATACTGACTTGAGCGTCGAGGGCCTCTCTGGGACCCTGAGATAATCTCAGGGTCCATCTAAAGCCCATGACCCATCCAATAACCCCAGAGCCCATTTAATGTTTGCTTGTATTGTAGGCAAGCTGTCAATTGAAAAATTACTAGCTCCAAAAAAGTTTGATCATCGTTGATTTACAGTGATCTGCCTATTTTGAGCCGCGCGCATCAATAAAATCATTAAGTTTCAAAATGTTCCCTTCTAAGAAATTAAAACTCTCTCTTGGAAATTATTATTTTCAAAAAAAAAAAAAAAACATGCAGTCTCGCTCGTGAATCTATATTTTGTCTAATTGTCTCCACCCCTGGTTTGGGGAAAGAAGACGTATATGAGTGGTTAATGGATTTAATCTTTCTATTATCGTATCTGTTTAACTTATTTTTTTAATTATTAATATATGTAGGATTATTTGAATCCATCGCCGGCCATAGTTAACAGCAAATTCTCGTGAACGCATGTCACCATCTTGCGGGATTTAAGTAGAAATGATGTTTTGTTTTTTTAAGATCGAAGTTTTTATGCTTTCTTTCTTCTTTCTCTTTTTTTTTTTAGGGGGAGGGAGGGGGTGGGTTGGGTTGGAATTTATTATTTTTCTGCACATAATGATAAATGATCTATGTAGGGACGTCGTCAGCAGGCTCAGCTACCTATAGCCTAATTTTTTTTTCCTCTAGCTCAACTATTTTTTCTCCTTAAAAAAACATATAATTTTTTTTATATTTTTTCCCATAGAAAAAATGGAACAAAAAAAATTTGATTGCACTGGGGGCTGAGGAGGCCTCCCCCAAATCCGCTTCCGGATCTACGCCAACAAAAATAATAAATAAGATCACCAATCGCATATAATAAAAGTTAGGATTAGAGAAAAAAATTAATAGAAATAAATAAAATTTCCATCCAATATCTAGAACTACCTCATATTCACAATAAGTGTCTTTTTGACACATAAAAAATTATTCCAAAAGAATGTCTTTTTGATGATTTCAATACTAATGAGAAAAGATTTTCCCAAATTACGTGCCCTTATACTTATTAATAATGCCTAAGTTTTGTTTTCTATCAAAGCAATATTTATGATTAATTAAGGCTATATTGAGTATTTTAATATATTTCTTAACTTGCGTGTGTTTTTCTTAAAAAGACACTTATTATGAATAGAAGGAAATATCTTTTAGTGATATTAAATGTTAAATATTTATCTTTTCTAACCAGGTTTATATTGCGATGATCATTTAATAATGTACGGAGTTCTAGGTTCACATGTTTCTTCTATCTATTAGAAATCAAATATATATGTGTGTGTCAGCGTGTGTGTTTTCTTTCTAATAGAGATATTAAATACCAATTATATTAAACAATTGATGATTCAATACAGATACACACATTAAGTATATATATATTTCATGTTAAACATGTATTTAAAAATAATTATTGTACATTTTACTTAATCTGTATTCATAATATATAAACTGATTACAAATTCGAACTACTTGACCATAAAAAGAGATGGTTTGGAAAAACTTTTACAGGGCGATACTTACGGAACTTGCATGTGCTTTCGGTTTTTTTCAACCTCAATTAGCTCCACATTTTCTCCTAATTATAATGTCAATTAACTTTTTGACTAATAGACTAACCCTAACTCCAGACGAAATTAATTTATCTTACGATTCTTCTGCGTCACGACTCACGAATCATGTATTAAAAGTCCCGTGAATACACAAGTGAGACAAACAAACGTGCTTATAATTTATAAATAACTATTACATAGTTTATATGTTAAAATTAATGAAAATGTAAATTGAATTACTAAAGTTTAGAGGGGTCAAATGGGCCGGGTGGTGCTGGCCGCCGGCCAAGAGGGAAAATCGAGCCGGATTGGGTCAAACAGTGCCCAAATCGCTAATTTCAGAGTCCAGTCCGGCCCAAACCATGGAAAATTCACTAAAAAATTCGGGCTGGGCTTTTGAGGACCGATTTTCTGGGCTTGGGATATTACATCCCAGCCGGTAAAAAAAGGGGTTGGGCCGCCGGGCCGGGCCGAAATTGGCAACTCTACTAAAGTTTCATGGATGAAAATTGGTTGGTCCAAGTTTGACTTTTTTGTTTGTGGTAATAGGCCAAAGGGAAAAAAAAATTAAGTACTCACTAATCCACTATGGATAGTGGGTACTCTTTTTTACCCATCAACATATAAAACTCTTTTCTACCCAATTTGACTAAAATGCTCCTCCTTTAATTTGAAGATTTTGAATTTTGAAACTGATGTATATAATTAGTGTTTTCCTTGAAATCGTGTACATCCCCTCCCCCAAATACACACATCCCTATGTATAAAATCGTCTACTCATATCGTGTCAACCCCCATGTATATATATATATATATATATTGTGCTCATATCGTGCATATTGTGTCATATTGTGCCAATCTCATGTACATATACATATACATATCGTACCCAAATCGTGTCATGTCGTGTCAACCCCTATGTACATATACATATAAAAAGAAGAATACATATACATAGAAGAAATTGCATTTTTTGTCCCAAAAATGCATTTATCCAAAAACTTATAATTAAAAAACAACATTAAACAATTATTTGAAAATTCTAAAAAATTGTCTATTAATTTTCAAAATTATTTCAACAAAATTTAAAAGTATTTGCAATTTATTAGAAATCGTTAAAAAATCCAAAAGTTATTCTAAATTCTAAATATTAAAATATAAAAAACACGATAATTTGTTTAAAAAAAAAGAATTGAGGTTATTTTAAAATAAAAAAAATTACATAAAATGAAATATGAAATTGTTTTTAAAAAACATTATACACTTTTTGTAAAACATTTCCCATTTATTGAAACTATCTTAAATTATAAAATAATAAAAACTCAAAATTATTTTCAAAAAGTTGTTTTTTATACTAAATGATTTTATAAATTCTGTTTATTTTTTTTAAAAAAAAGCTAAAAAATGTGTTAAAACCTGAAAATAAAGAAAGTATATTTATGTGAGAAAAATATGGCCCCATCTATTTTTTATTTTTGTATTCAAGTATCATGGGTATTTGGGGTAGAAGAACCACAAAAGTGGGTAGAAACTTAGTTTTTTAATTTAACATGTCATAAAAGTCTTTGTCATATCCCAAGTGGATATTTTCCACAATTTGCTCTAGGCCAAATTGGTTACTTCTGTTCTATGGAAATGAAAAATAGTCATGTTTCTCAAACACATGTTTTTTAGTCATTTTGACTAAAAACTGATGGTCATATCCTTCGTGTATTCTCTATTGAGGTATTTGGTCATTTTTCAAAAAATTGGTGTGATATATAACTCGGTATGTATCGGTCCCCTATTCGCCTTATTTTTAGCTTCACCGCAAGTGTACGGTGCGGTTTATAGAATAGGGTTCGCAAGGTCGAATCCACAGGGACTAATAAATTAATGTACTAAGTATTGTATTGTAATAGCCTTATTTTTATCTAGACGATCGAAAGTGAGTGAGTTGGTTTTATTAACTAAAGTAGAAATTTATCCTAAAATAACAAAGTAAAGAATGATTGAAAGATCAAGATGATGAATGGATTCCTGGGTTATGATTTCAGTTAATATCCCCTTTTATTCTCAAATTAATCAAACCAAATTTAAACGTATTCTTCCCTATAGACCGATCACAAAAGTAATATCACTACAACATATATGATATTAGGTAACACCAAAAAATGTTACCTAATGGCCATAAAATGTTACTATAGACATTAGGTAGCACTTTTATGGTGCCGCGCTTGCCCGTGCTACCTATAGTCTAAGGTATCACTTTTATTAGCTTTTAGTGACATTTTTTTATAAGTGTTACATTAAGTTCTCTATTGGTAACACTTTGAAGCAATATTTCTAAAGTGTTACATATGAATCTTATGTAACACTTTTCGTAACACTTTTTATATTTGTAACACTTTAAAAAAAATACTTCTAAAGTGTTACATATGAATCTTATGTAACACTTTTTTGTAGCAATTAGTAGAAATACTATTTTTTGCCATCAAGTAGATTCGAACCCACAACCTGTTATGTGTGAAAGTGACAGTTTGCCACTAAGCTAAGTTGATTCTTATTACAACTTTTGCTCTGTTTTATATATACACATACACACACAGTTATATATATATATATATATATTAAAATTGTATAAAAATTATATTATATGTATATATAATATAATTTATATAATAATGATTGTATTATATAATATATGTATTAAATTATATTATACACTGTATATATATCAAATTTTATATTATATAGTATATAGTTTGAAAATCATATTATGTTATATATTAAAGGACACAAAAAATTAAAAATATCAAAAATATATAAAATAAATTTGTCGACTGATAAATATTCAATCAATAAAAATAAAAAATATGTAAAAATATAAAATTAATTTACAGACAGATAAAAAAGTTCTAACAGTAAAAAATTAAATAATAAATAAATAATAAAATAATTTACCGATGGAAAAAATTCCTAAGTAATTACCGACAACATCAATTTTCATTGGCAAGAAAAAGGATTAACGATGAAATTGGTCTCCGTTAGTAAAAATTAAAAAATAAATAAATAATAATAATAAAATACATACATGCGCATTTTCCGTCGATATTACGACGTAATTAATTACCTCCGCAAAAAATAAAAAATAAAAGCAAAACTAAAATACTTTATAAAAGAAAATAAAAATTCATTAAAAAAAAGGCAGAGTACATGATGTCTACAATTTGTAGGTTTGGTGATTTTTTTTTGTCTTCACCTATTTTGTGACATAAATTAATTAAATAAATCATTGACATGATTTAATTATAGTTATATAATTTTGTGTTACTAAAATATAGCCTAAAAAGTGTTACAATTAATAAAATATAGTGTTGCCAAGAGTGCTTCTTAAATAAAGTGATACATATTTGCGTTACAAAAGAAATAACAAAAAAAGTAATACTTAAAAAGTGTTACTTATTTAAAAATGTTACATATAAGTGTTACATATTGATAAAGTGCTACAAAAGTGTTATATAAATATTATAATATACAAAGTGTTACAAACATGTGTTACATATGTACCTTATATAAAAAGTGCTACAAAATTTGTGCTACCTAATGTCATTTATTAAAGTCTCTTTACACTTTTTTGTTTGGCATTTTTGATTATATGTGATAATATTATCAAATAACAAAATTGCCATTGGCTTTCAACTGCATGAGACAAAAAGCCCAACCCGTGCTGGGTGCCGCAGAAATTGTTAAACCGCTGAAGGACGTACGGTCGTGTTCTAGAGCACGACCAGCCAGTGCTTGTAGTCGAAGGTTGAATTCTCAATGTTGGCTGGCGCACGGGCCGCGCTAGGGTCGCACGTCCTGCCCGTGCGCATCTGCTACACTTGATACCCAGCCGTTTTCTTCCATTTTTCATCCGGTGCGTCTGACTTCTTCTCGATTAAACTCCGAACTTCATACATTACGTCAATCATTGGCGGTTATTTATCGCAATGCTCCCAATTGTTGCCAAAATGCTACAATTATCAATAAATTCCTACAAAATGAGCAAAGCGTAATCCTTTTCCACAAAACAGGAATAAAGCCCTATTTACTCATGTAATGCATGCATAGCAACACATTCTAGCCAAAATTAAGCCCAAAATACATGCAAAATACATGCCAATCAAACTCCCAAACTTAACCTGTTGACAGTCCCGATCAACACTTTATAAACAAGACAACACAAATGGGGTAAAGAAGAGCAACTCAAGAACACCGCATCACAATTCATGTCGTTTATCCATAGACATCAAGCACAAACCAACCAAGTTTCAAATATCTAACACGAAGCACAAGTCTATCAAAATCATGGCAAATACTTCAAATCACGTCTCTCATAGATAAAGTGTATACTCTACTCACTAGGATAATAAGGGACATGTATTCGCTCAAGTCATATCAATGTTGAAGAATTACCATATGCTTGCAAATCGTCTCACATCTCCGCCACTTGATTGTATGCAATTCACAAATCAGAAAGGACTTTGCTTATGGTTGTAATGAAGGCTCTTTGGGTATGGTAGGGAAATATGGATAAAGTGACTCAAATTCGAGCGTATAGATTGGTAAGCACATTGTTTTTCTCAAACACTTATTCTTATTCAAATCACTATGCACCCCCAATAACCTTTTATCCTATCACTTATATATTTCTCCCTTCTTTTTCATACAATTCATTCTCCTTCGCCTTACATCACAATTTCCAGCCTATGTGTTACTTAGCCGACTCACTTTTCCAGTCGTTTTTTTTATTTTCCGACTCTTTCGTAAGTATCCTTCTTTTTCATCCTCTTCTTCTTTTATTCCCAATCACCCAACATATGCACCATTTTCTAACTTTTCGCTACCCTTTCATTCAACCCTTTTTTTTTTCAATCCATCTACTCAATGCTATACACTCAAGCTTAGGGTAATAAATATATCAATTTAAGGTTTAAGGCTTGAAATGTGGCTAACAAAAATCAGGCAATAAGCTCAAATTGGCTAACTATGGAAATCAAATATCATAAGGTAGGCAAAAAGGCTTAACAAAAATGGCCTAAAATCATTTTCATAAACTGCATACAACATGTGACTTTGACGGAGATACCAGAGCAAGTTCTAGAATTCAAATCAACATGAATGACACACTCAATCAACAAACAAGACTGCATAATATGAAAGCAGTACAGGCGTCCAAAGCTCACAGGCTTTTATGTGCATAATTCAAAGTATATCCATGATTCCAATATTCACATGCTCCATATTAATTATTCTCAGCCCGGTCAACTCACGATCAACACTCAATTCAAAACAACACAAACTGTTCAACAATTATTCCCAAAATCACAACAAGCACACAATAGCGGTCAACTCACTCCCTAAACAACTAAGAAAGTAATAAACGTGCTAAAACAATAAACGTGCTAAAAAATAAAAAATAAACATCTAATGCAATGCATCCTACATGCTCTAAATGCAACTACATGAATGCAAAAACGCCACACCCTTCAATAAAATTACTACCTCTCCCACCAAACTTGAATGAAATTATAGCGCATAGAAGAGAAGATAGAATTTTAAAGAAAAATGTGGAAAGGACCTGGATCACTGTGGGGGTGGTGGCGGAAAGTGGCCTTGGGAGATATGCCACATTTGTATCTGATGCATTGTCTGCAATATCTCCAACTCCCGCTGCTCCTGGGCTTGGTACCTCAGCTCCTGGGCTTGGTACCTCTGCTCATGCTCTGTTCGGAAAGCACGGAACTCCTCCTGGTGATGCAGGAAATTATCCCGGTACTGCGGGAAATCATCCTGATGGTGCCGGAAATTGTCCATGTGTTATCGCATGCTCTCCTCAAGAGCATAGAGTCTATCATGATAATCCTATCCCCCACGCTCCTCACCTTGGTGGGAGCTCTCTAGAATGTCGGGCCTCTCCTGTGGAAAGCCGTGCTCGAATCCTCCCTGCTGGAAGCCCTACTCAAAGCCCCTCTCTTGCTGATCATATTCCCTTGCCTCCATCACCAAATCCTCTTCATCGGGTAATCCCGCTACCCTCCTCCTTTTCCTCGTAGTTAGGCCTTCCATGACCCTGATATGTGCCTCAGAGTTCATGAGCCAGTTAATTTGGTTGTCCACCATAGCTGTGAGCTGCGGGTTAGGAAAGGGGAAGGCAGGCCCGACTTTTTGTTGAAAACAGAGGATGTTCTCCTCGTCAGTTATGATCTTCATGGTGCGGAGGACGTTCATGTTGATGCTCCGACTGCCCGCTATCGGCTCCATTCTGCGCATATCAACCCCAAAATGTTGAGCAATGGGGGTTATCATTCCCCCAATTAGTATTGTCCCTGTGTCTTGCTTAGAAAGATATACGGCGTGTTCCACAAAGTGATCCGCCATGTTGTAAGGGATGTGGGTGAGCATACACCAAAGTAGGTATAGCTCCCGAGCTTGCATACCCCCGTTGTTGTGTCGGGCATACACTGAGTGAGCCGTTATTTTTTGGATGTAGCGGAAGACGGGGTTTCGGATTGACGAGGCCTTTGACGTACGTGCCGCATATAACATCGGGCCGGTCTCTGGTGTCTCAACCAACAATCGCCAGAAATCATACTGGCTATAATTCGCTGCGGTCCAGAAAGGGGCGTCAGATGGTAACTCAAAAATCTCGTTAAGTTCGGCGATAGTGACGTGCCTCCACATGTTGCCCAATCGAAAACGGATTTTCTGGGGCCCATTGTTTACTCGCGTCTCAGTAATATCCAAGGTGCTCAGGAACTCGAGCGCAAGTGTCTTAAACGTTGGCCACTGCCCTTGCATGAAGGCGGTCCACCCCACTCGGTCAAACATCTGCCAAACCTCCTCATGTATCCCGAGAGCTCGGGTACAATAATCGTCGGCATATCGTGTTGGCGTGAAAGCACGAGTGATCAACCGATTCCACCTATCCAGTTCATCGTTCTCTGTCAGAGTGAGCCCATAAGCTTCGAGGTTGTCTGGGTGTGGTGGCTATCGTGCGGCGGCAGCCCACCATCCTCGTCTACCTCAGTTTTGTCGGTTCCATGGTTCAGCCATATGTTCGAATTAGTACCTGGCAAAACAATTGTGAGAATACGTACGTGCCAAGTATAACAAGAAAGCGATGAATTACATACAACAATCCAAATAAGGCATAGTGTCTCATCTCTACAATTTAATCCACAATTTAGCTTCCAAACCCAAATAACAATGTAATTGCAGAGAATCGTAGTCACTAACACCCTAAATAATCGAGCTCATGTACAATTCATCAAACAATCAACCACAAACATCCTAATTTCAACAACCCACAAGGTGTTCGATAAAATGCCTAATAGAAAAAATCAATCAAAATCATGGCAAAATCATCAAACATGCACCATATAATAACTCTAATCCATAATCCTAAAAAATTCGAAACAAAAAGTGCAATTCATACCTTTAATCTTGAAAATTCGGAAAGAATTGAAAGTTGAAACCCTAGGCGCCCTTCTACTCAAATCCTCATTTCAAAGCAATTTTAAGAGTGTAAATCTTGTGAGAGTAGTGTGGGAAGTGATTTGTGGTGAGAATCTATGGGGAAATCACAAATATTTGAGAGGGTTTAGAGCTTTGGACGTGGTCACGCGCGAGAGGAGGAATTTGTGAAGAAAAACAAGCCCTCTGTGCGACTTAAGTCTGTTTTTGCCGGCAGGAGCACGGGCCGTGCTCTAGAGCACGGGCTGCCCGTGCTGGGGGTCGATCCTCGGCTCCAAAATCCTGAATACCACACGGGTTGTGCTCTAGAGCACGACCAGCCCGTGCTTGTAGTCGAAAGTTGAATTCTTAATGTTGGCTGGCGCACGGGCCGTGCTAGGGTCGCACGCCCTGCCCATGCGCATCTGCTACACTTGATACTCGGTCGTTTTCTTCCGTTTTTCGCCTGGTTCGTCTGAATTCTTCTCGATTAAACTCCGAACTTCGTACATTACGTCAATCATTGGCGGTTCTTTATCGCAATGCTCCCAATTGTTGCCAAAATGCTACAATGATCAATAAATTCCTACAAAACGAGCAAAGCGTAATCCTTTTCCACAAAACAGGAATAAAGCCTTATTTACTCATGTAATGCATGCATAGCAACACATTGTAGCCAAAATTAAGCCCAAAATACATGCAAAATACATGCCAATCATCCCCAGAAATAGAAAAAAGGGCGAAGTGAACATTTGAACTCAAAGATGACAAAAAAAAAAACCGTTTTTAAAAAAATATGGCTAATAATATTTTTACTATAGAGAAAAGGCCAAAAATGACTCTTTTTGTTTTTCTATATTATCTTTCGGACTGGGTTGTGCTTAGGATTATAATTGGGCTGGAGAAAATATATAGTTGCATGTATAGATTCATGATAATTCATCAATTGTTGGATCATGTATTACACAAAACCAGCCCAAGTTATTGTACAACCCAACTTGCTGTGCTTAGATCCAACAAAATAATGAAATATAGTCGACCATATGTCCATTTGTGAAGCTGAAAAAGGTTTTTGACAAATAAGAGGCATTTCAATCAATTCAATTATATATCATAGATAATCCCTATTCATAAACAAAAGATAAATCATATAATTGATACTTCAATTCAAACATAAAAGTTTTATGTATTAATCTATTAACAATATAATTCAATTATGTATAAACGAGTTCTGTTATGATATAATAGATGGACTTTAGCAAATTATAATGGAGTTGTTAAAATTCTAACCACTCCACTCTTATGAATAATTTAATTTTATTACATAAGCCATTTGTATTAACATGGTGGAGTTATGCCTATAAATAGGCTATGGGCTTTCATTGTAACACACACAAGATTAAGAGAAATAAGTTTACTTTCTCTCTAAATTATTCTCTCTCTGTTATTTATGCTTTGATAATTCTATAATATCACTATAAATATTAGTTTTCTCGTGTTCTTAAATTGGTTCATTTTATAACACGTTATCAGCACGATTTATTGCTCGAGAAAAGGTTTGTATATTTAAAGTTTGAATTTCCGTGTACAAATTTATTTTATTTTCTTTGTAGAAAAATGGCCGGCATCGAAAAGCAAAAATTTCAGACCTTGATACCACCAGCGATAATTATTTATCATGGTGTTTGGATGTTAAATTACACCTTCAAGGTCAAGATCTGGCTGAAACCTTGAAGCCTATAAAAATAGAAGAGGTCGTTGTAAAAGATGAGGCGAACGCAATGATATTTATTCGCCATCATCTATCTAATGATTTGAAAAATGAATATATACAAATTGAAAGACCTTCTGAGCTTTGGCAAAAGCTCAAAGATAGATTTGATCACACCAGAATTGTGATACTCCCGCAAGCACAATATGACTGGCAACAACTGAGGTTGCAGGTAGGGGTGGGCATCGGGTCGGGTTTTTGGATTTTCGGGTCGGGTACCCGATGTTGTCGGGTGGTAAAAATAGCTACCCGACCCCGATCCGATATTTTCGGGTACCCGAAAAAAGTCGGGTTTCGGGTACCAATTTGCTTTTTTTTTTGTGAAATTATGTTGGGCTTTTGAGTTCAAACTTCAAATGTTCATGGCTTTCTTCTGCAGTTCTGTCTCTCTCGAAAATGAAAATAAACTTGAAGTAATGAAATGTTTTTCATTGATTAAACTTCTTGCTACAGATTACAACATATGGAAATATGTATTTATAATGTCAAGGCTTGCACATGGATAAAGTTCATTGGGTCTATACATAACAGAGAATATTCTCTTTTCCATGAGCCATGGTCGGCTAGTGTGGGAATTACATTTGTTAATTCAAGTAACAATTTGTTGCTAATCCATGTCATCATTCTTGTCCAATGAATTATCAATTCCTTTCATTTTAACACTCGAGTTGGAAGAAGATGGTCAACATAAGTGGCTAAACATTTTTCAGTTTTTTTTTAAATAATCGGATACCCGATTGGGTATACGGGTTTCGTTTAAAGAACCCAATCCCCGACCCGTGTTTTAAAGATCGGGTATCGGGTTACCCGAAACCCGATAATATTTAAAAATACCAGACCCGATCGGGTAATTTCCGATCGGGTCGGACGGGTACCCGAAAACCCGATCCCGAATGCCCACCCCTAGTTGCAGGACTTCAAGTCCGTGGCCGACTATAATTCGGCATTATTTAAAATTGATGAGTCTCGGCTGGCTCTTTGCGGGACAAAATTATCTGAATATGATAAATTGGAGAAAACTTTCTCCACTATGCATAAAACAAATATTGTGCTCCAACAGCAATATAGACAACGGCAATTTAAAACATATTCTGAATTAATCTCGGTTCTTCTCACGGTAGAGAAAACCAATGAATTGTTGTTGAGAAATCACGATTTGCGACCTTCTGGGTCTAATGCAGTGCCTGAAGCACATACTAACTCCGGTAGAGGAGGGGGCCAATTTAGAGGTCGTGGGTATAAACTTGGGCGTGGTGGCTGCAGGGGTCGTGGTCGTGGTGGTCCACATCAAAATACCCACAGATTTGATAGTGGCGGTCGAAATTATTATAATCAAGATCAGTCAAATCGTGATAAGGGAAAAATGCATATGGAAAAAACTGGTGATGATCTTTGCCACAGATGTGGGATGACAGGACATTGGGCCAAAACATGTCGAATCGCTTCAAAGACTGGTAAAGCTATACCAGAATCAAAGAAAAATAAAGGCAAAAGTGTTCAAACACATGCCACTGAGGCAGTAGAGCCACCTATTATTAATGAGGCCTATACATCTGAAATTATACATAATCAAAATCCTGTCCAGGATTGGAAATCACTCGAAATATTAGATTTCCTTGAAGATCCTGTTTCTGAGGCACAAGGTGCCGAATGGTTAAAATAAACCATATGTGATATAGTATGTGATCTCTCTCGGAGGGAATATTCCCAAGATTGAGTTTATATGATTGTACCCATGTTTGAATTTTTTCGGGTGATATATTCCTGACTTTAAGTTTTTATTATGAAATAATAAATTTGTTTGTGTCTAATATTTTTTATCATGAAATATCATCAAATTTCTACCAAAACATTCACAAATTTTACATTCAAAATTTTGACATTAATTTTTATCCTCCAATGGTTATATCAACGGCTATGAACAGTATTTTTTATCTATAAATATATCAACATTTCATTTAATAAATTCACACATATTCTCTCATCTTTTTAAAAACTTCACATTTCTTTCATTCCAAAATGGCTAACTTAATGATAGTATTTATCATTATAATGATCTTTATATACACTATCCTGCTTTTTATTGGAGAATATACTCCATGAGAATTTTGGCTTTTTATTGATCTTCTTGTCTTCATATTGAAAATGCATTTTTATCGAGTAGATCAAAAAGAAATCTACTGAGTTTTAAAGATGTGCGTGATAATGGCTATCACTTGGAGACACTAAATGAAAATAATAAAGAGTGTTTATGTATCACATCGTATAAAATGGGAAGAAGAATTGCCCATGAGAAATTTGAAGCAACAGCTTCTGGATTGTATTGTGTCCAAATTAAAGCTTTTGAATCCTTTGCCACCATGTCTTGGAAGCTGGTGAATCCTGATATATTTGGGTTATGGCATGATCGCCTTGGAGACCCAGGAACAACTATGATGCGTAGGATTGTTGAACACATTAATGGACATCCATTGAAAAGCACGAAGATGCTAATGTCCAAAGATTATTTCTGTGAATCATATTCACAAGGAAAATTTATTACTAAACCTTCAATGGAAAAGGTTGGTTATGAATCACCATCACTTTTACAACGTATTCATGGTGATATTTGTGGACCAATACATCCTACAAGTAGACCATTTAGATATTTCATGGTCTTAATAGATGCATCGTGTAGATGGTCACACGTATGCCTATTATCTACTAAAAATGTTGCATTTGCTCGATTATTAGCGCAAATTATAAAACTCCGAGCACATTTTTCTGATTACCCTATCAAGAATATAAGGATGGATAATGGCCGATAATTTACATCAAAACGTTTTGATGAATATTGCGCAGCACTGGAAATAAAGGTTGAGCACCCAGTGGCCAGTAGCACATGTTCATACTCAAAATGGATTTGCAGAATCCCTAATTAAACGAGTTCAGATCATTGCTCGTACATTATTAATGAGATCAAAGCTCACTAGTGCAGCATGGGGTCATGCAGTATTACATGCATCAACACTTATTAGATTACGCCCCATTGCTTATCATATGCATTCCCCAATGCAATTAACTCTTGGTTTTGAGCCAAATATTTCGCACCTATGCACTTTTGGGTGTGCTGAGGTGCCGATTCCACCACCTCAAAGGACAAAAATGGGTCCTCAACGTAGGCTTGGTATATACATTGGATTTGATTCTCCATCAATTGTTCGGTACTTAGAACCGATGACGGGAGATATATTTACCGCTAGATTTGCGGATTGTCATTTTGATGAGACAATATTTCCATCGATGGGAAAGGATAAAGATATTTTAGATAAACAAAAACCAGTTGAGAGTATCCCTGGAATGAACAAAGTTTATCTCATTTAGATCCACGTACTTCTGAATGTGAAAGTGAGGTGAATAGAATTATTCATTTGCAAAATATTGCTAATAGACTTCCTGATGCATTTAATGATGCTAGTAAAGTCACGAAGTCTCATATTCCGGCTGCAAATGCTCCAGCCAGGATTATTGTTCCAGATGAAAATAAGAAAATGAATGATGATCCCACGACAAAAATGTGGTAGACCTATTGTAGGTCCCAAGGGGTGTGAATGTAAGGTTTAGAAGGGGGGTTGAATAAACCTTACCAACTTTTCGATTTAGTCCTTTTAAATAATCAGAGTTAATACTTCACAAATGAGTCCTTGATGGACACTAAGTTAGTTAATCAGTGAGTTAGTTACTCAACGGACTGATCGACCGCTTGATAGAATAACTCAGCTGTTTTGACTAAAGACTTAACTCGACTGTGATTTGTTTTCAGTGGAAGACTTTACACCCTTAAATTTGGTTTAGTACTTAGAAATTATCAAGTGGATAGCAAATTTATCAGCAAAGTTAAATAAATAAGATGCAGGAATTAAAGTGCTGAAATGTAAATGACAAGATAAGTTTTTATAGAGGTTCGAAGATGGGGTAATTCTTCTACTCCTCTTTTCTCCAACTCCTGGAGGAATCCACTAAGTATTGATCAAGATACGAGTGGTAACAATCCGGATACAAGTCTTGATCACACAAATGACTTGATCCTTTGGGACTCGATCGGAGATGCCTTGGTCACGCAAATGGCTTCTCGTGCGACTCGGCTTTCTTCACAGGCAAAATTTTGCGCTTGCTACTACATGCCCATTTGCTCAAGCTCTTTGGATTTGATCACGAAGCCCTCCAAAAACTTGAGACCGGTTCGACCTTGAACCTTCCTACAATCCTCTCGTGGAATGTAGACCCTTGATTCTTCTACAATTTCCTCTTCAACCGATTGAAGTTATCTTTCCTTCACAGAGTGTTGGATTGATTTTCTTCGTAATGTAGAAGCTTGAGGATTAGTCTTGAATGATTTGAGAATATTTTTGGTTACTGATTCAAATGTTTGCTTGAATGTTCGTGTTCGTAACCTTCTCTCGAGTCATTCCTCGGCCTTTTACTCTTCAATGTCTTCTCCATTTACATTTGGCTCATCAAACACCACATGAATGGATTCCTCCTGTAACCATAGTCCTCTTGTTGAGTGCTCTGAGGCTTTGCTTTCACCGAGTATCCCAAGAAGATACCTTCATCGACTTTAGCATCAAAAGCCTTCAAATTATCTTTGTCATTGTTATGGATGAAGCATTTACATCCAAATATTCTAAAATATGCAACATTTGGTTTTCCCCTGTCCAAATCTCATAGGAGTCTTTGTCACCGTGTCGTTTATCATGCATCTATTTTGAGTGTAGCATGATGTGTTTATTGCTTGACCCAAAATCTTTTAGGTAGCCCCTGCTTCACTAACATGGTCCTTGTCGCTTCTTTGAGAGTTCTATTCCTTCTTTCTCGCAATTCCATTCTCACAAAGGAGTCCTTTGCTGCAGACAATTCATGACCAATGCCATTTTCAATACAATGAGTTATTATACCATTTACAAACTCGATTCTCTTTGACCTCGGCTCTCTTGCCATCCTTAACAATTAGAAGCAAAATTGTTTTGGGTACATCTGTCTCTTCCTAGTCTTTTCTTCTCACCAAATTCGTAGGCTTTGAGATCCGAGAATAGCTCATGGTTGGATGTCTTGGATAGGTCCATGGAGTGTCTCATGGCCATGACTTTCATATCCCACTCAGTTGGGAGACTTCTTAGAATCTTCATATACATTTCCTTCTGTGTATATTCTTCCAAGTGCAGATAGCTCGTTGGTAATTTCTGTGAACCGAGCATCCAGTTGATCCAGGGTCTCTCATGCGATCATTTTAAAATTTTCAAATTTCTGTATAGCCACTGATAATTTATTTTCCATGATTTGCTCTGAGCCTTCACAAATCAATGTTAGCTTGTCCCAGATTTCTTTAGCCGTTTTGCATGATTTGACTTTATTGAACATGGCTTTGTCCAAGGTTTTGTAAAGAATGTCCTTGGCCACATTGTCCAAGTTATATCTTTTTCTGTCATCATTCGTCCATTCAGCTCTTGGTTTTTCATTCGTCCATTCAGCTATTGGTTTTTCAACCATGACTAGTCTGGGAGCAACATCCTCTTCACCTTCAGCTGCAGCTCTCCTTACAGTTGTGTTCACTTTTAAAATTTGCAGTGGCCCATCCTCTATCACTATCCACATCTCATCATGTAATCTTTGATAGATGAGCTCGCATGCGAATTTTCCAATCATCAAATTCTTCAATTGTGAACATAGGGATGCGTGTCAAATTTGCTTCCATGATAATAACTTTTAATGATAAAAAGAGTTTTGAAGAACTTAAGTACTAAAACAGACTTTGAAAAATTTGGAGATCTAGTTCAAGAACTAAGTGCGGAAGGCTCAATGAACCAACCACTGATACCACTTGTAGTCCCAAGGGTGTGAATGTAAGGTTTAGAAGGGGGTTGAATAAACCTTACCAACTTTTCGATTTAGTCCTTTTAAATAATCGAGTTAATACTTCACACCGAGTCCTTGATGGACTAAGTTAGTTAATCGTGATTAGTTACTCAACGACTTTCGATCGAGCCGATAGAATAACTCAACCGTTTTGACTAAAGACTTAACTCGATTGTGATTTGTTTTCTCGGAAGACTTTACACCCTTAAATTTGGTTTAGTACTTAGAGATTATCAAGTGGATAGCAAATTTATCAAAGAAAGTTAAATAAATAAGATGCGGAATTAAAGTCTTTGAAATGTAAATGACAAGATAAGTTTTTATAGAGGTTCGAAGATGGGGTAATTCTTCTCTCTCTCTTTCTCCAACTCCTAGAGGAATCCACTAGGTATCGATCGATATACAAAGTGGTAACGAGTCCGGATACAAGTCTTGATCACACAAATGGTGACTTGATCCTTTGGGACTCGATCCGAGATGCCTTGGTCACGCAACCGGCTTCTCGTACAACTCGGCTTCTTCACAGGCGTACCGCTTTGCTACTACTGACCCACTTGCTCAAGCTCTTTGGATTTGATCACGAAGCCCTCCAAAAACTTGAGACCGGTTCGACCTTGAACCTTCCTACAATCCTCCGTGGAATGTAGACCCTTGATTCTTCTACAATTTCCTCTTCAACCGATTGAAGTTATCTTTCCTTCACGGGTGAGTGTTGGATTGATTTTCTTCGTAATGTAGCTTGAGGATTAGTCTTGAATGATTTGAGAATATTTTTGGTTACAGATTCAAATGTTTGCTTGAATGTTCGTGGTTCGTAACCTTCTCTCGTAGTCATTCCTCGGCCTTTTATAGTGATCTTTCAAAAATCGCCCGTTGAAGAGATAGGCTTATTTTTTAAAGTCACTTGTGGTCGTTGGCTTGTCTTGTTGCGATCCTTGGAATTGCCACTTCCTCGTATGAATTGTTCTTGACTTTTTCGAGTTCGACACATGGTGCAAAGTGCTTCCCATTGGTTCATTCCTTTTGCACGCTCAACGACCGAGCACTTCGAGAAAGGTAGTATGGAGGTATTACTTGTTTAAGTAATTCCGCGATTTCTATGCAACGGATCTCTTCCGATTATCTCGACTTACCGCATTTCTTTGCTTTCCCCAGTGACTTAGAGTCGACTTCCAATCATCGGATGACTCTTCTATCACTTCAACTTGAGACTTGGCTATCTTGAGTTGACTTGATTGATACTCTACTCACCGCATCTCACCGCTCCTTGATCGAGTTCCGTCTTCTCTTTTTGCCATACTCACTGTCTTGCAGAAGAGTCTCTTCCTTCTAGTCTCCGTTTGTCTTCTTGAATGTTTAGGCATAGGCGACTTAACTCACTTGACCCAAATTATATTTATTACAATGCGATTTACAACGAAAATGGGGTGCCAACTTCCTATTCTAAGTTTTTACATGGCATTCATCAAAATCTAAACAATAAATTTCCCAACACCTATTGGCTCAAAAGATACTGTTCCTCGAAAAAGAAATGGGAGAATTGATAATAATGATCATGCTCTAGATAAATCTGTCGAGCCTAACACCTCAGAAAATGTACAAAATTATGGTAGCACCGAGAATCCCATGAGCTATTGTAATGAAATATGGGATCGAAATGAAATAATTATTGATGATAATTTTGCATTCTCGGTTGCTCAAGAAATCATTGATGATGATTATGATAGTGAACCACATTCTATAATAGAATGTCGTCAGAGGCCTGATTGACATATTTGGGAGGAAGCGATAAAATCATAATTAGCTTCCTTAGGAAACGAAATGTATTTGGAAAAATTACTCGAACTCCAGACAGTGTAAAACCCATAGGGTACAAATGGGTATTTGTTCGAAAAAGAAATGAGAAAGATGAAGTCGTGAGATATAAAGCACGACTCGTGGCTCAAGGATTCTCCCAGAGACCTGAGATAGATTATGATGAAACATATTCACCTGTGATGGATACAATCACATTTCGTTTTCTCATTAGTATGGTTGTCCATGAGAATCTGTACATGCGTCTAATGGACGTGGTAACATCATATCTATACGGTTCACTTGATTCTGATATTTATATGAAAATCCCTGATGGATATAAAATGCCAAAATCAGATACTCCCCGTGAATTATACTCGATCAAATTACAAAGATCATTGTATGGATTGAAGCAATCCGGTTGCATGTGATATCATAGACTTAATGAATATCTTTCTAAGGAAGGTTACAAAAATGATACCATTTGCCCATGTGTTTTTATCAAAAGATCAGATACCGGATTTGCTATCATTGTTGTATATGTCGATGACATGAATTTGATTGACACCCCTGAAGAATTATCTAATGCTGCTGAATATCTAAAGAAAGAGTTTGAGGTGAAAGACCTTGGAAAAACTAAACTTTGTCTTGGTCTTGAGTTGGAGCATAAAGATAACGGGATATTTGTCCACCAATCTGCTTACACTAAACGGATACTCAAACGATTTAATATGGACAAAGCTCATCCCTTGAGTACTCTTATGGTTGTGCGCAGTTTAGATCCAGAAAAAGATCCATTCCGGCCAAAAGAGTCCGATGAAGAGATTTTAGGTCATGAAGTACCTTATCTCAATGCTATTGGAGCATTAATGTATTTAGCGCAATGCACCAGGCCAGACATTGCTTTTGCTGTCAATCTACTTGCGCGATACAGCTCCGAGCCAACTTGAAGACACTGGAATGGTATTAAACACATCTTTCGATATCTCAGTGGTACTGTAGATTTGGAGTTATTCTACTCCAAGGAATCCACTAATTCTGGGTTAGTTGGTTATACTGATGCTGGATATTGATCTGATCCGCATAAAGCTCGATCTAAATCTGGTTATATATTTTGCTATAATGGTACAGCTACATCATGGTGATCTACCAAACAGACATTAGTTGCTACTTCTTCCAATCATTCTGAAATCATTGCTCTTCATGAAGCTGGCAAAGAATGTGTTTGGTTAAGATCAGTTATAGCTCATATACGAAATGCTTGTCAGCTGAAACCAATTACAGACACTCCTACTATTATTTATGAGGATAATGCAGCATGTATAGCACAAGTGAAAGGTGGTTACATAAAAGGTGATCGGACCAAGCATATTTCACCAAAGTTTTTCCACACACATGAACTCCAGAAAAGTGGAGAGGTAGATATTCAGCAGATTCGCTCATGTCACGATCTTGCCGATTTATTTATAAAATCATTACCAACGTCTACATTTGAAAAGTTGGTTTACAGCATCGGAATGAGGAGAGTCCATACGAAGCAAGATTGAAGGATCAATTATGCAGTTAATATTCTTCATTTCAGAGGGAGCAAATATATTGTGCGTTGTACTCTTTCCCTTATGTCTGGTTTTTATCTCATTGGGTTTTTCCAGCTTAAGGTTTTTAATGAGGCAGCTGATGCACAAGGTCTGGATTTGAGAATGTACTATTTTTCCAAGGGAGGGTGTTATGATATGGGGGTGTTATGATATAATAAATGGACTTTAGCAAATTATAATGGAGTTGTTAAAACTCTAACCACTTCACTCTTATGAATAATTTAATTTTATTACATAAGCCATTTGTATTATTATGGTGGAGTTGTGCCTATAAATAGGCTATGGGCTTTCATTGTAACACACACAAGATTAAGAGAAATAAGATATTTTCTCTCTAAATTAGTCTCTCTCTCTCTCTCTATTATTTATGCTTTGATAATTCTACAATATCACTATAAATATTAGTTTTCTTGTGTTCTTAAATTGGTTCATTCTATAACAAGTTCAACAATTCTGTCAATAAATCTAAACTAGGCGTTGTAGTATTATCTTGATGGAATACTTGTAAAAGTTAGAACGCATGTTTTAATTAAACAATTTTCATCGAGTACATTTATATAGTTCTCTTTTCTTGACACATGATGGCTATACTATATTAAATTTTAAGCATAAACTGTGGGTTTTTATATATAGTAACCGTTAAAAAACACATGGCAATCATTAGTGTAATAAAATAGAAGACGAAATATTATTTTGAAATAGAAGATCTCCGATTAGGGCTAGGTAGGGGCATTCCACTAATTTAGAGAATATCTTATTCGTATTCTTTTAATATTTGAATATAAAAATTAATTATTTGAAAATCTATTTGAATACATATGAATGCATTCGAAATCAAAACCAATATTTATCTTTTTCCGATAATATGATTAGATTGCAATAATAAATTGTTAAATACATCATCAATATATTAATGATCAAATACATAAACGAAAAAAAAAAATTGCATGAGTCCATAAAAAAGTGAATATCTGTATATTATATATTAATCATCTACATAAATAAATATATACTTATGTATAATGGTTATATATAAGCGATTTGTATAAATATAAATTTTATATAATATTATTCGAATATTCTTTCGAATACTCGAATCGAATACAATGATATTAATATTCGTATTCGCATAATATATGAATCTAAATAAATATTCTTATTTGTATTTATAATCTAATTTTTGAATTCGAATGCCGAATTAAATATAAAAAAATTCGCTTCTTTTACATCCCTAGCGCTAGGTCTAAAGACGTTGGAAATTTAGAACGCTCGCTCAAGAAATAAATCGGCACATGCACGGGCCAAATTAATGCAATTGTGAACTTTCCATTTGAGATTCGTCCAAAATTTACATATCTAAGATCATAATTCTTGTGTATATCACATACTACATTCTATACATTATTAATTCTTGTTTAGCATCATTTTTGTTCGAAATTCCAGGATATAAAGGGTTAAGACTTACGAAACTTACGTATGATATAGAATCAATTCATCAAACCAAAAAAAAAAAAAAAAAGGTAATCATAAACCCACAATAGGTGTTGCGAGTTTTCTGTAGGTTTAAAAGATCACAATCTTCAATTAAAATCATAATATTACTTCAATGTCATAATCCCTTTTTTTTTTTGTCTTAAAATTTTTTTATAATACCATCTCAAAATGGACGTTCCCCAATAAAATTCCCCGGGGGATCATAGTTGCACGTAACAAACGTCCACCCATCCCGACACCGAGCCCGGGCACAGCCGAGCCGAGCCGAGTCGCGCCACACCACCTGCGTGTAATGCAGGCACCCCCCTGGTGCCCCTCCGACACAAGTGTTCGAATTCAAGTCGTACATTTTCTTCTCATCAACCCACATATCCACGGCTTCCTTGGCGCTCAAGTCCCACGACCCGGCCGCTATGTTTTCGCCGTAGGGTCCTCCGGAATGCTGCATTGCGCAATCTTCCGACCGTTTGTCGGCGTAGGTCTGCGCGTAGGCCGCCACCGTGTCGTTCCAGATGAGGGGCGGAACACCGACTTCGGCACGGGCGGTGTTGTGGGCATCGACGAAGTCTTGGGGCGAGTTATGGGCACGTGCGAGTTGGGATAGAGGTATTATTAGAAAAATGAGGACAATGGGAAATTTTGGCAAATCCATTATTCTATATTTTTTGTTTCTTTCTTTTTATTTATTTTTTTTGGAGAAATGGGGCGAGGTTTTGGTCTCTTTTATAGAAGGGGGGATTGGCATTTGCCAACATGAAGAAATTGTGAGGAATGGATGATATTGATGGGAAAGATTTGTTGAACAAATAAGGGGTAAAGAGAGGTTTATCTTGGATTACTGTGGAGATGGGATGGATAGGATGGGGCTAATTAAAGCGAGTTTAATTTCAATTAACGGATGAGAATAAATGAGGTAAAAATGAAAAGAAAAAAATAACGGCGGTAAAAGAACAGAAGCTTCCACTTTGAAGACTTTTTAATGGTGCAAAACCTCTCTTTTACCTTTCAGTATAAATCCCAGAAGCATGATATAGCAGTAAAATACAGAATTACATGACAAAAGTAAGCCTTTTTTCCTACTATGTAGGATCGGTTATAAGGATCTTATCATGTCATCGTTTACAGTCATATACTATATTTTTATTTATTTCTAGATATAATGTGTCTTTTTTAATATTTCGTTTCCATTCTTTTATGTCTTCCCCTTTTTTTAATATGCAAGTGGAGTTTTTAACTCCGTCTGCATATACACAATTCAATCTGCCTATATGTAGCCGGTCCAAGCCCAAATAAAGGAGGGTTGTGTTAGGTTCGCAGCTAGCATAAAACTCTTGTGATTTGTCCATGATATGGATCATACGACACAAAAGCAATATTAGATAAAAAGCAAAGACATGGGGTATCCAGTCTTTCTCTTTTTCTTTTCTTTTTTCCTACTCTAAAGTAATTGAGAAGTACATTGAGATTTGATAACTCTGCTCAGCAATTTTTGCTAGCATAACAAGTACATTAATGTAAAGGAATATAACACTAAATAGGTGTTAAGACCAGCACTTTTTTTCTCAATCAATAAATAGGTGTTCCGTTTTTTAATATATTAAACAAACTAACACAATTTCCACAATGATAATTTAACACTGTAAGAACTAAAGATGCTTGTTGGCACTTTTGCCACAAAAAATACCTTATGGGATGATCAATGCAATGGTTTGAGGTGGAAAACTTGGCAGGCCGACTTGTACGATTTCTTGGCTGCTGCCTGCTCAAACTTCTTAACGGCAGATTCGTTCTCTTCTAAGCTGGTTTGAATGAAAAATCTTATCCACCAAGACGAGCTTCGCAATTTGGCCTACAAAATGAACACCGACAAGCTAATTTTAAGAGCTTAACCATAGAAAGGTGCTGCTTAGCAACTGTTAAGACTTAAGACCACTCATAATCGTGACTTAGCAACCCCTTGCAAAATAGGCTAGAAGGTATCGGAGATTCACATGCTCATTTAGAGACATTTCATCAACAAAAATTTCATGATTAGCTAAATTTTCCTTTTTGCAGAGAGAAAACTAGCTCTAAGTAATTTTGAGCACTTTTCCCCTTTTTATTAATTGAATGAAATCATTATTGTCAAGGTAGTGAAATAGGAAATAATCTGGGGCAAATTTGTTTATCGACCAGGAATCATATTTTGTATATTCCTTAATAAAACCCTGATGTAACCGTAGAATTCTCAGATATGTCAGATGTGGTCAGCTATAAATTTTAATATATTTACCATAGTCATCCTACCAGATATATGAAAAAAAGAGAAGGAAAAAAAGAAGAGGAAGAAGAAGTAAAAGAAAGAATATTGACACTTACGGGGCGCCCAAACTTGGATAGCTCGGAAACTTTTGCCCTTTGCTGACCTGGGTAACCTGCATTTATATGAAAATTTGAAACTTGTAAACCAAATGAGTACAAGATCATCCCATGTAGATTTGTTCAGATATTTGACCGGAGTTCGTTATTCTTTTCCAAAGCAAACTTGAGCACTTTGGGATATATGGTTCAACTTTCAAGCTCCTAAATGCTAACAACACAAGGCTGGTATGGTCCTCGCCCTTTCTTGTCTTCTCCTATCAGCTATCTGTGTTACTCCACTTAGAGCTCAAGTTTCTAGACTAAGCTATGAATTTCACACAGTAAGGCTGGTAAGTAATTGTAAGATGGGAGTTTACTAAGTAGCAGCTGCAAATGACATCAATGCGGTTAACAAGGTGTCACCTTGTAACATGCATAACTTTACCAAAAAGAGTGTATCAAACAAGACTTCCCCATATTGAGAAAAAATAATCTACATTTAAAATGGGTTTATTACAAAAATTACCCTTGATGTTTAGTCTAATTACGGAAAAAAGGAAAAAAGAACAGTTATCTTTCAAAATTATGAATACCCTATTGATATTTGTTTCTATATTACAAATTGCACCCCCTACTGAGGTATTTGTTAAGAAAATATGAACCTCAAGGGGTTGTTTGTAATACCTTAAGGAGGTATTTGTAATTCTAAAAGCTAATCGGGTTTTCTCGTAATTAGGCCAAACAACAAAAGGGTAGTTTCCAGTTAATGCACTCTTGTTATGTATAGCATCTGTAGAATTATGGAAGCACATGATAAGTCATGGTTCTGGAAAAATTACCGGATAATATAACTAAACCATCAGCAGATACCCTTGCTAACTCTGGAACAGTCTTGTTGAGATACTTAGGTGACAAGTAATCCAATGCATCTGAGACTATGACGAGAGAAAACGACTTTGGCCTGTAGGGAAGAGGAAACTTGATATCAGCCACACGGACAATGCCTTTGCGCACAAGACTCTTGCAGTTGCTATCAGGATCGTCTAACTCATATGGCTCTACGCCCCAAGCTTCTGTATCCTCTTCTTTTAATAGTTGAGAGACTACTGAGCAGGTCTCAGGGCCTACATGCAATACTTTCCGCGTGCTGTCACCATATGCTTTCTTTAGAATAGGTATTAATTTCTGAAGTTCCAGTGTACATGAAACACCACCTGCATATGAATGACACAAAAAGCTTCTCATAAAATAAAGAAGCATTTAATACCAAGAAAAGAAGCCAGATAGAAGACTGTGTGGTGTCTAAAGTGGTAAGTATGTATCAGACAAGCATATTTATGATTATCTAAGCCGTCAAAGGGAAACCATAAGACCATAAAATAAGCCATGCCATACAGCTTGTTTTGTCAACATCAACAGCATTAGTTTAAACATCAGAAGCAAAATAGTAAGCAGAAATTGCATGAATTGGATATAACGACCTTTTGGTAAAATCACTGATCTCTGAAATATATTTTTGCACTAAAAAGTATCTCAATTCTTAAGCAAAATGAAAAATAAAATATATCACCTGCTTCACAAAAGAATCAAAATTAAGAAAAAAGGAATTGTGCAGATACAGTGGTTGCAACTTGCAAGTAGAAAAAATAAGATTTTCCATACATGCACGCACTGATTACCCCTGATTCATCGAAAAAGAAATTTGGATAGATAAGTGGGAATAAGGTTTATTTTATTAGCACTGTATGGATATTATTGATAAATAAAGAAGGACCAATTATGACTAGTAAGGATGTCTTGTTTTTGTTCTCAGAGCATTGTCTGCATGCTTATATGCTAACACACAGGACAGGAATAACCAAATCAAGAGTTTCTTTGACAAATGCTTAAACAATAGGGACGATTCTTTTAAATAATAGAGATTAGAGAGTAACCATCAAGTCTATTTAAAGCACCTATGTCCCCACTCCTGCCACCTGTCAGGAAACAATTTAAAAGTCAGATTACCCCGAATGAATGAAATTACCTGAAAAATTTCTCAGTAAAGTTACCAATCAAATGTTCAATTTACCAATCTGTTACCGCTTCCGGTAACATTAATTGGGAGATAAAAGTATGTAATTATCGAATCAACCTTCCTAGGATATATCAGATATGTATGTCCAAGAAAAACAACAACAGACCTGAACCATGATACACATAACCAACAATCAGCAGTGCTCCCTGAAAAAAAAACCCCACAAAAGTACCACATCAGTTTGCTCACTATGAATTCATAACCAGGCAAACATACTCTTCTATGTCAACAGAATCATGATCAGAAGTAAATATCAAGAAGGAAAAAAACGGAGTTCATTATCATGATTGTGCAGTATGTATGGCAAAAAGGAATGTGTCATATGTATGCATGTGAATTTTTTTGGCCCCCAAAAGTTTTTTTATAGTTAAGATAAATAAATTAATTTACAATTGCCCCCTCCTCTCAAAATCTTGATAAAAACTTCAAGTAGTTGTCTTGTACAATATAAAAGGCCATTAGTTATGGTAGTATATGAGCATTTTCTCTCATTGTTTAAATTTATAAACTCGGTCCATTTTTTCGCCCCCCAAAGCTGGAATCCTGTGTCCGACACTGCATGTGAATCCATGTGAACAATGTGTGCATGCGTATGTTCATGCACAAATGTACATGCTCACGTGTGTGAGAGAATCTGAAGTAAAAGAAGCGAAGATTTACCACAACAACAAGTCCTATAGATAATAGTGGAGATGGATGAGACTTCGAATGCAATGCACCCACAAAAGGAATGCTCCCACTGTCTGCAAGGCGACGACCAGTATTGGGTCTTCTTGACATCGTCTTACAGTTGAAAGCACCTATCAGACAGAATTTAGTGCACCAGAAAAGAAGGTGAAGTTTTTGGAACCAGAAAGACCTTAAACATAAAAAAATAGCATCTCACAGTAATTTGGTAGCTCATTGGTGAGTAGTACACAAAGATCTCTACCGATTGATTATCCATAGGAATCACCATGAGATAAAAAAATTCAGAATAACTAACAGAGAAAGGAGCCATTTATCCTAAACCCAACCAAGCAACACATGCTTTGGTAATATGAAGTTCTCCAGTGTAATAGTCATTATGCAACCTAAATTATCCAACCAAAAGCACATCCCTGATCTATTCCTTATCCTAAAACAACAGAAAAGTCAAGGTTGCAAAATGCACCGACAGCTTCACGCGCTAAATCAACAGAAAAATCAAAAGAAGTGTATCATTCATCAATTTGCTACTATGATTTGCATCAAGCAAGACCAAATTACAAATAAACATTGTTTCCATTAGATCACTTCTCATTCCAAATCCGAACACCAGCAGCAAGGAGACAGATAAACCACAATCATAAAACAAAAAAGAATTTAAAAAAAAAAAATTAAGCAACAAAATTCAGTTCGCAACACAGCGGCAAACTGCAACATTTTACATTTCACAAACTAAAGAACGCAACAAACCAACTATTCAACAGCTGAATTATCACTCAATCACGAGAAGAAAAAAATCATAATCCCATGAACAGAACAATGCAACATCTTTCTTCCAAACAAAGAAAAACCCATTATAAATGTCGGGAAGAAAAATCAGTAAACATAAGAAAAAAAATCTTATAGGAAGCGGTTACCTAAAACGGGAAATCGAAAGAGAGAAGCGCGAGAAGTTGAAGTGGATCTAGATCTGCTGGTATTTTTGCTTACTCTCTGAGCTCAGACAGAGGACAGAGAGAAAGCGCTTTCAGATTTATTTGGGTGGCAATTGGTTTTTATTTTTTTATTTGCTTTATCTCTTTTTCAATGAGTTAATGACAGTTAATGTCTATAAATATGTTGCCATGTTGGTGTGATAATTAAATTAATATTCTAAAGAATTTCTTAATTCTTTATCAGTCGTCAGATTACGAGATTTATTGGTTTTCAGCTTAGTAAATAAGTATTTTCCAAAAAATAAAAAGATTAGTAAATAAATGAAGGGCAAGTCGGCAGAAGCCAGTTGGTGCCTTGGTGGGATTTTCACATGGAACATTGATTTGTCCTCTATGAGCTTGACTATCAAAGATCTAACTTCCGTTCCCAATCGCAAAAATACCTACAATTAAAAAATGCTAAGATTGGAGGATTTTTGGTTTCTAAACGAAATTGCGTTAAGAAACTATTCTCATTCAAAAAACCAATAAAGTTTAAAAATTCATTTTCCAACACTAACAATAATATCCATGGATATGTGTATATCAATTTATTAGATAGATTAAAGAAAGAAAGTTAACACCCTTTGTACCTCTTCATTGATTTGTCTTTATCTTCAAAGATCCAACTTTCGTTCCCATATCGCACTCGAAGATTGGAGGATTTTTGGCGTTAGCACTCATCCAAAGTCGAACAATAATATTGGATGGATTGTGTATATCAATTTATTAGATAGATTAAAGAAAGAAAGTTAACACCCTTGTACCTCTTCTTGCCTCATCTTCTCACCACCCATCACATTGTTTTTCTCACCACCCATCACAGTTGTTTTCGTAGGTTTTTCCATCTCGAAGCTACTTCTTGGCAGGTCGATCCTACAAATTAACTATTCGGGCAAGACCTGTCCACGAGTAAGACCTGACATGCATTTAATATGAGTGCTATCTATGAGTGGCATAAAGTGTAGATGTGGGAAGACCTGACACACATTTAATGTGAAGTACAACAGTTGATAAGACATAAAGGTGAATAACATATCTACCAAGGAATACATTTAATGTGAAAGATAATCTCTGACACGATCATTAAAGAAGCTTGATTTGAGGATTATAGGGAGGCGAGTTAGAATAGGCGGACCTGCCAAAAAGTAGGACCTCTCATCCAACGACCTACTACGGTACACCCTCAGTTCTACTAAGACTAAGACGGCCCCTTCCCTCTGAGATGACCCCATCTATTAGATCATCCTCCTAATATAGATCTATATAAGCAAACGTAAGAGTAAACTGACTTGCTAAAATGGGTTCAGATCAAACGTTGGGTCGGGCTTACAAATATCATAGCCCGACCCTATCACCGGGTTGAGTCATTTTTAACAACTATAGTAGATTGTGGGCACTTATTACATTTTTTTCTAAAATTAATTTTAAGTCAGAATGCTTGTAAATATTAATTTTAGATTGTACGTTTGCTAAGTAGAATCAAATGTGCTATTCTAACCGTGGGGTGATCAATTTAAATAGAGAAAAATATCGCGTGAATATTAAAAAATGCCAAAAAGAATTAAAAAATAGAAAATGCTTTCAGTTTTGAAACAAACTCTATGCACATTAGATTATCTTTTTATTCAATTACATTTAAAATATAGTGCATTTTGATGGCATATTATTTTGAATGCAGCACACAATGTATTTGCAACTTGAAACACAATGAAAAATGCATTATGATTTAAATGATGCAAATCTAATTCTATCGCATTGATATCGATTCATAATCTATTCGTTGTCTATTTATTCAATTAAAAGAAAAAATAAGAATATATTACCCTAAAATTGCAAGGGTGATGCCCTTGTGCACAGCACAAGACAGTGCAGCATGGTTCGGGTTGTTTTTCAAAAAATATGATTACTCTTGTTATGAGTGTTTGCTTGATTTTTTTTATTGATTTGTTTTATAAAGAAACAATTGTTAAAATTTTATTTTGAAAAAACAAGAATGAATTTTGAAAATGTGATTAAATGTAAGATAAAATATATTAATTGTAATCCATTCATATGATATTTTTAATAAAACAGTGACAGGATATAATTATTAATAATTAGAAAAGTCAGAATAATAGAATGTGAGTAACTTAGTCCATATTAATAGCAGTAATATCAACTAATTAATTGATAATGTTTAAAGTAGCTATTTGCTGAATTTCAGACCTTCAACAAGGCGATTTAGTGTCTTCAATGTGGTTGAATGTCCACGCAACAATGTGGTTGGGGTTGCAGTTGGGTTGTGATTTGTGATTCCTACGGTATGGTAATTGCGCGTCTGGCTATGGCAATTCTTGATGGCAGATGGGATAAAATTAACTTTTCACTATTCTGATTTATTGCCATTTATTAATTTTGAAAATAATTCTATAATTGCCCAAATATTATTAATTGTTGTTGGGTTAAAATATTATTAAGCATCTCATGAGGCTTGTGTCATTATTACAACCCACGAGGCCCACTTCATTCTATTAAGTTCATGACGCTAACCATCTAAGGTATAAAAGGTCTTTCCATATTCATTTACAAATAATCTCAATAAAATTCACTTAACTAAATTAATGTGCTCTAGATTTTTTTTGTCATATACCTGTTCATTTAAGTATTGAATGAGCCTCTTTGTGACAATCTTACGCCCCTTTCTAACATTGTATGCGGGTCACTTCCAAGTTGAATATTACATTTGCTTTGGAGTTACTCTGACACTTGAAATTTGATCATTGGACATTTAGACCAATCTTTTGAGTTAGAGTTATCTGCAATTTGCAACATCATCAATGCCTTTTTCCCATTTTTTGCGGGGACATTGGTTCTTCGAGAAGGGCTTAAATCTGCTTAAGAATTGTGGAATATTTGTTGATACCATTGAATCCGATTCTTCTACTACGGTGGATTGCATTTCCCAATAAGACAACCGTATACATAGAGGATGTACGTAATGTGATAGAGGATATTCATGCGTTAATTATCTCACAATGTCAAAAACATGTTTTCTAGGCATTCACGTAACATGGTTGCCCATTCATTAAGCATCTTCTATCTTCATATACCATCTCCAGTAGTCCTTTGATTTAGTATTTGTACTATTTTAGTGCATAATCTGCATTCATCTCAGTTTGCATTACTCACTGCACTAAAAAAGAATATTCCATAGATTCCTTCTTTTATTTATTTAATATTAATTTTACTATTTTATAATTGATAAAAAAATATTAAATAAATAATTTTATTGAATATAATGTTTATTAAATATTTTATTTCTAAAATTAAACAAATATAAATTTTTTGAATTTAATGAAATTAATGCAAAATAGAAATAACAATTCACAAAATCATATATTATATTATTTAAAAAATTATCACTTATAATTAAATTACTTTTTAGTATTATTTTTATTAGACCAACTGAAATATAACAATTATAATATTATTTAAAGTTAAATAAACCCAAAACAAATTAAATAAAAAAGCAAAATAATAATAATAATAATAATAATAATAATAGTGATAATAATAATAATAATAATAATAATAATAATAATAATAATAATAATAATAATAATTTTAATAGCGTTGCTACAATTCAACGCCATTTTTGGCGCTACACTATAGCAAATGCCAAAATAGCGCTATTGGCGCAGCGTTGGAAGAGCTAATTGGCGTTGGGCGGCGCCATTTTGCATTCCCTGTTGGAGATGGTCAGAAGAAGCAATTTATCTAGTTCTTTCTACGTGTCTATTTGGTTGAGACTAGGATATCAATGAGCAGATTGAAATCCAGTCCCACATCAAAATCGCCCCGGATGGGCGGGTTTGGATCTTGTCAAGTGGGTCACGTATAAATATTTCAATACTCATCCGGGTCCAGGGTAGGTAATGGGTCCATAGGATCCGCCTTTACCCACCTTCTGATTACTTACGGTTTTTTATAATAAAAAAAATCACATTACAGCCGATATATTATTTATTTTTCACATTTCAATCAATGTTTCACATTTTTTTCGGATTACAGTCAAGTTAATATGCTGCATTCTGATCGAGTAAATTACTAATTTATAGTTAGCAGAAATGTCTAATTATAATGGGTAAATTGCAATTTTAGTCCTGTAACTTTGGGGTAGTTACAATTTTAGTCCTTTATCTTTAAAAGTTGCAGTTTTGGTCTTGGACAATTTTGCCCTTCTGGCCAAATAGCATTTTTGGTCCTTTATCTTTCTAAATTTAGCAATTTTATAGTGATGGCAATGGAGCGGGTCGAGACGGGTTGGCTAGGATCCAAACCCACTCCATGCCTAGAATAGGCGATGCGATCTTGGTCGACAGTTCGCCTGCTTTTAAATTAAATTAAATTAAAAAAAATGAAAAATATATATTTATAAAATCTTATTTACAAAATTTATTATTATCAATTTATAAATAATATAAAAATACATAAAAATTATATTATAATATAAAAATACATAAAAATTATATTATAATATATATTATATATGCAAAATATATATTAAAATATATTTTACAACTGAAAATTCTAGGCGGTGTGGTACTCACGGGGCGGAAGTGATACCCAGACAATATGCTGCTTGTTTTTCGCATTGTCTCAAGGTTCTCTATCGGCTCCTGCGAGTTCTTTTTCAACATATTGATTATCCCAATGTTCTTGTGCATACATCGTCAAAATTTGACGATATCTCCTGTAGGGTATACATCTTGAACACTCGTCCAGATCCATTTTCTCGGAGAAAATTCTCCTCACCAATTGTTAGTTATATAAAATAATAAATATAACTTAAAGTTTTTAATAAACCTGAGCTCTGATAGCATTTTAGGCAAAACACTTGGTCAAATAAGCCAATTATGTGCATAAGGGTATTCTTGGTATTTTGAAAATATGAAATAACCCCAAGGGACCAATTTTGCAACAACTTAAAACTTACAGGACCAAAATTGCTTAGGTATAAAACATATAGGACCAATTTTGCAAAAATCTTCAAATTTACAGGACTAATTTTGCAAACTCAATAGTTACAGGATCGAAATTGCTTATAGTTATAGGACCAATTTTGCAATTTTCCCAATTATGATTTATGAACTTGTGCATCTCTTTTACATATAAATAATTTCTGTTTGTATCACTGCAACTGAAATTGCATATGTCCAACTGCATTTTGAAGTGGAATTTTTGAAAAACAAACCAAGGCTGAATTTAAGCTTTTCGGCTGGTCCAACGGGTTAGACCGCCGGGTTACGGGTTTTCGGCGGAGCTGGTGGTCTCAAGACTAGATTTCGCACGGGTCTCGGGTTTTGCCAAGGAGAAATTACATAAAATATTCTATTTTTGATAAATATACCACAAAATATATTTCTATCACTTTTGTATCTATTTTTTTTCATTTTGTACATGCTTTTTTTTTTTACGTATCTGCATATTTTTTTTATTATTTTTACTTTTTTGGGTTTTTTTTGTTCTTATATTATTTTATATGATATATATGTTGTTTCGATATTGTTTAAATTTATTTATTTGTTGTTTCTATGTTGTTTATTTGTTGTTTCGACGTTTCAAAATAACTTTTACCTATTTTTTATGTTGTTTTTTGTTCATGTATTATTTTGTACAATGTCTCTATTGTTCCGGTGTTGTTCTATAATATTTTTAATGTTGTTCTAATAAATTTTTGTTGTTTCCATGTAGTGTTCAATGTATAAATACAATTTTTACCTATTTTTAAGCTCTTTTTATTCATGTGGTGTTTCTAATATTTTTTATGTTGTTTCTGGTTGTTTTCATACCTTTTTAAAGTTGTTCCGATGTTTCTTTGTTTCCATGTATTTTTTATGTTTAAATACAATTTTTATCTATTTTTAACTCCTTTTGCTGATATGTTGTTTTCTATATTATTTATGGTTTGTTTCTATATTGTTTCCATGTTTTTTATGTTTTCATGCATTGGATCACAAATTGAATTGTGTTTTTTTATTCATGTTGTTTATGTAATATTTTTTAATTCGTTTGGTTTTAATATGTTTTGTTTTATGTGTATATTTACTGATTTTTTATAAGACTTCGAACATAAAATGGATTATTTAACGGGGACAAATTTTATTTTTTTACTGAAATTTTATTGAAAGAAACATGTTCGAAACAATCTTGAAACAACAACATAAAAATGTCCGAAAATTTTGATGGGAGCGTAAATGTGTAAAAAATGGGTGGTAGCATAAATTTGGACAAAAAAGTACCGGGAAGCGTAAAAGCTAACATTGTCTCCAAAAAGTGGAGAAATTGTGTCAAAAGCCCTTATGCCAAACACGTCACAGTATCCCAGACCCGATCCATTGCCTTCCTTAGCTCGGATCTTATGTAATGATTGATTTAATCCATCTGTAAAAGTTTCTCTTGATATTTAAAAAATAAAAGAAAAGGA